>OY720041.1:7130412-7236570 GCA_963082485.1 Eudonia mercurella | reverse complement strand
CCAACTTAATTATATTGTTTTGAGGTTAGTGTATAAACAAAATATCATGTAAGATAAAAGAAGGTTATGTGTGCAAATTATTTTTCTTTCTTAACACCACAAGCTGAGATGTAAAAAGTATTTTGGACACCATGTCTTACTTAACAACATCTTACTCTTAATCAGAATGGTCTGAAAGCGAATCGGGCATCGGCGGGGGCGGGTTCGAGGGCGGGCGGGGTGCGGGGGCGGCCGGCGTGGGCGTGGTATTGGGCGGAACAGCTCGCGGATGGCTGCCCGATGTAGCTGCAATACTGTGGCGGCGAATGCTTGCTGCGTTGGGAGACCCTAACCTACTGCGCGAGCCACATGCGCACGCGCATCTCTACAACTATCTTATACACCTCAACGCGACACTGCTCAAGGTCAGTAGCCCATACACCAAATCTCAGTATAGGACGATGGCGGTGGTACCTAGCCGTTTTAGACGTCCACAACCTCATTCGCAAGCCGTACGTACACACACCTAAACGCGACTCTGCTTAAAGTCAGTGACCCTTACAGAACAGGTTGCAGTGCAGTATAGCGTGCTTGACTGGCTTATGTGGCCGCGGTTCTGTAGCGGCAAATGCTTACTACGACGAGAGACCCTAATCTGCTGCGTGAGCCACACGCTTATGCGCATCTCTACAACTACCTTATACATCTCAACGCGACGCTGCTTAATGTCAGTGGTCATTATACCAGGTATAGGACTAGCTGTCTGATGTCTGACTATCCTGGGCGTCCCCATCTTCCTTTGCAAAAAATACCTTAACCCAACGCTGCTCAAGGTCAGTGAAGAAGAAGAAGAAGAAGAAGAAATAACCACACAGAAGGTTTAAGTGCAGTACAGCGTGGCTAGCTGTCCGTTGTAGCTGCAGTAGTACAGCTACGCGACGCTGCTCAAGGTCAGTGACCCTTACAGCAAGTTCCAGTTAGTGTTCCCGCGCCTATAGGCTTTTAGGCCTAAATTTAAGCTTATTGGTCCTTTTTTATGGCTATGGTGGTGTAGCAGGTCTTTAAAAGGCTACTCACTTTAAAAAGCCTATAGGTTTATAAAAGCCCATATGCCTAAATAGCCTTTTAGGCTTTTTTTTACGATTTAAGTCTTTTCCAAGTAGTAGGCTTATTTTAAGGCTACAGGTATTTTTGTGATTCTGACTTAGTATAAATTAAACAAGATTTATTTTTGTATTGTATTTATTTTTATTTATTTAAAAATTTAATTTTAGATAATAATAATAAAGTACAAAAATTCATGCAATTTGAACCAATATTTAAAATAGTAAAATTAAGTTTATGATTATTATACTCGAACAATAAATAAAATAGACCTAGCCTAAAGGACTAAAAATCTTTATATGCTTTTAGCCTTTCAAGCTTTTCAATTATGCGCCCAGCTTATAAAGGGCTAAAAGCCTATAGTCTTCAGGTAGACAAAAAGGCTATGTAAAATGCCTAGCCTAAAGGCTTAAAATCCTTTTTAGGCTTTTATCCCGCTCTAGCCCCTTAATTCATAGGCTAGTCTTAAAGAAAAGAGGCCTCGGGAACACTAGTTCCAGTATTGATAGAGAATAATACAAGGTTACACTGACAAAGCTAGCAAATTCCAGCCCACAACAAAAATATGCCAAATATTAATCTTATCTAAATCATTCAGATGAAGAATAAAGAAACGAGCATTATGTGTTATAAGACGAGTCCGCGTTTCTTGACAATGCCGTCATTTTCTATTTTCGTTGTTTATAAAAAATACTATATGAAGTTATTATAACAAATGTTTTATTTTGAATTTTCCAAGAAGTCTATTAAAAATTGCGACGCTTATGAATGAATAGTACTTTATAAAAGACGCAGTTTGTCCAACTAAAAGTAAATAAACATAGGTAAAAATTTGTCACAGTTTCTTTTAATCAACACATACGTAATAGAGTTGTGTCATCAGATCGATAGGTGGGCATCTGTTAATTTTTATCTCAAATATGGCACGCTGGAGTAACTTATCTCACGCTATCAGGCAGTACTGTTTTTATGAAGTCATAAATATTTCACAATAATCATAGTTCAATCATTTGCTCCGATATGTGCTTTGTTATTATAAAGGGGCGTTATTGTATTGTCTACAATTCATTATATACCCGCTCATGTCATAGTCTGGTCATAGAACATACAGTTTAGTGCAAGGGACCATAGCAGGCAAACATTGCGGACCGAGTTCTTGTATGGTGTTATTGAGATTGTGCGAGCTGCTTTCCAACTCGAAAGTGTTCAAGGATTGCTCATGCGAAAGAAGAGCAGGAAAAAGGAGACTCCTGAAGAGGCTCCGGAAGGTATATTGTGTATTTAAAAAGTTCAATTAATCTTTATGACGCATTGTTAGAGCGAAAGTTTAAAGTAACAGATAATTTTCAAATAAAATATAAATTATGCTCACGTGAAAGTGGATGTCTTTATAGCGTCCCCCCGGGAGCATTTATTTGACTCCAATAAAAGGCCTTGACTAGACAAAGAGAATTCATTTGATCTTAGCACTAGTTCACCAAATCTGCGTAATTAAAAAGCACAAAAAACTTTGCATTATTGTAATACTTACCCACGTGTTTAAGTTTATGTTTAAGTCCTAAGCCAACACCACCAATGGTTCTCTAATTTACCAATTGTGACACTGTTTGTATGCAATCACAAATGTATTGACAAAGTAACGGCTTCCCAGATGAAATGTTAAGGCATGTCCTATATTACAGATAAGCGCAAACCAAACTTTAAATGGCAACACGGAGATCCACGTGCCGTTCAACCTCTTCGCGGGGTGGTGCTTGGAGGCCGAGGCCTTGCCGCCCTCACATAGGTGTGTATTTTACTTTTTCTCTCAGTAGTGGTTGCCTTTTTAGCACTTTGCTTACACGCAGGAGTGTGAGGTTTAGCTGAGTTTAAGTTCATACAATAAAGGAGTGAAGAAAGATAAAATGTATCTATTAAATTACGTACGTTGTTAACCGTTACTTTGATATTTATTATAAATTAGAATTAATAAAAAAATATATTACATATGTTGAATATGTCGCTATCGTGGGGCTATACTTTAATAATAAATAAGTATATTTTGTTATAAAAAATTTGCGAAGTAATATACAAAATGCGGATCTGTCTATATGTTAAACACTTTATTTATTTACCATGAGTCCTTCAGCCGAAACATCAAAAAGGGTTTTTATTAAATTACTTTGTAATGTCAACCACTGGGCGACCTTATGTAATTGTGTTCCCTCTAGGGCCGGCAAACTCCTCGCCCTCCGCTTGCTATGCGAGTCGACACAGGCGCAGGGCCCGGGCGCGCCCTCCTCCTGCAACAACCGCCTGCATCTCGCGCACCTCAACCTTTACCAGCGGGCGCTCCATCACGGTAAGATGAGAATAAAATAGAATAGAGTAATTTTTATTTTGCAAGATACATGGTACAGAGTTGTTATTAAATACATTACACTGGCTAACATGTTTCGCTGAACATACAGCATGCAAAATCAATTTAGTTAGGTACTGGGGAACTATGTGGGGATTTTAACCTGTCGCTGCTGTAATTACAGACACAATATATTTTTAATTGTTTTGAGCTGGATGAGAGTAGCCGTGGATCATTGGAGAGGCCTATGTTCAGCAGTGGACTAGAATAGTATAGGCTAATGATGATGAGGGCACTGATCAGTGCTCGCCGCAGATGAGAGGTTAAGATACTGTCCAAAATTAGGTACTCGAGTACTTATGTATACCCCCCTTTCTACAACGTAGACGGCTAGTGAGGCCACAATCCTACTCCACTAGCTGTCTTCGCATCTGCACTCCGCGCTTAAGGGTGCGCCGTCCGTAAGTGACAAGTGTCATACATTTTATTTGAAATGTCTTTGTCCATTTATATGATGCCGCGCGGCCATACTAATTTTGTATGGGGAATTTAACGCGTTAATTTGAAAAATAATAATTTAAAAAAACCGCTCGATAAATCGAAAATGTGAGACGGACGATTTGTAGTTAAGTTAATTGGTGATTGTTTATACATAATGAGAAGTATAATAATTTAGATAAACTATAAGATATCAACTAAACGCCGCCACTCGCTTTCATGTTTTTTGCCCAACTTTAAATGATATTGTAGAAAAAACTATAGTGTGTTATGAATTTATGGGTCGGTCTAATTGTTAACACGTTCCTTTTGATACTAAATATATATTTTGTTTATGTAATACGATAGTTTTTTCATCATATATCAACTAAACCGTGACTACACTTTTGGCTTTTTTTGGTCGGTGCAGCCTTAACATTAGATAGATCGATTTAATAAATAACTTGAACGCGAACTTTTTTTACTGAAATACTTGCGCATAATTACAACAATATCAAAATAATTAAATATTGTTTTTATTTAACAGTTATTATCGATTAGTGCTGGTAAAACTATTTCATATATTTTTTTAACTGTGCCTGTTTTGTTTTCATTGATGTTTGACCTGAAATTTAATAAATAAAGTTTAAATTATGTAGAGAATCATATCAAGGATTAACTTATTCACTTACCTTTACGTTTTTTTCTGTTATTACAAAAGTCCTACAGGCTGTTTATTTAATAATTCCAATCGAGTGTTAGTTTTTATATTATTTTTGAAAAAAATATCCACAAGATTTCGAACTTTATACAGGTATATTAACTTGGAACCCTCGACATTGGAAGGCATGACTATATTTTAAAGCAATTGTCAATACTTACAATATGTCTATTCTTTAGGTTTGACCGGAGAAGATCGCTCAGTGGTAGACGTACTGGTGGAGTACGCGGCGCCGCGCTACCTCTCGCTGGCCCTCGACGGCTACTCGCTGCTTCTACTCGACTTTGTACACGCCTCCACAGTCGTACTCAACTCATCTGACATGGGGACTTCGGTGAGATCATAAAAATATGTTGAGACTAGATAGTATCTAATAATCAAAGAATACGTTAACAAAGAATTTAAACGGGGATTAACGCAAACTAATTAGTAAAAGGTTGCAACCTAGTTGCAACGGCCGTGGTCACGGGCAGACGGCTGCCGCGATGTTACGCCTCCTTTAAAAAGTATATAAAGAATACGTTGTCTGAATATGTATGTTTCTACGGCCAGAGAAGATCAGGCCGTAGAAAAGTGCAGGGCCTGCAGAACCTCGCCGGGTGGATCAATCTGAGTACTTCTGAGCTTTTCCAAGTGGTCGTAATGATAGCCGGCCTCCGATAGGAGATAGGACATGAAAAAGAAAAAATGTGTATCTTCAGTATACTTGATTCCGATCTTAACGCCTCGGAAAATCTTGTAGGAAACAGGGACGCGCTAACGTGATGCTATCCCCTCTGGAAACCCTGTGAAGATGCTCGAATACCATGGCTTGAGAAACCTTTAGTTTCTCGCCGCCTACAAAAATCCGGATACGCTGTAAACTCCATGTGCAGCCAACAGCAATATCTTGCTAAAAATCTTCAGTATTAAATGTTTAACGGAGTTATACGCAAACTCCTCCTTAGTTCCTCTGAAAAGTGCAGAATCTAAGTAAAATTATGTTACATAAAATGAATTCTTCAACTATGACTGTAAGTATTCTAGGCATACCTTTATACGTACCCAACGTTTCGGTCGAATTGCACCGGCCATGGTCGAGGGCAGTCACGTCGCAGAAACTTCGAGTACTTAGCAGAGTGAAATAGACCTTATTGTCATTGATGATATGGTCGTAATTGCAGTGTCCCCGAACGGCGGCGGTGATGTTCCTCGGATCGCTGCTGTCGCTACCCGACGGGCTGATGAACGCGCCCATGCTGCAGCCTTACCCTCACCAGTATAATACAGTTTCTTGTCCCGATTTAAAAGTAAGTATTTTTGAGTATGTAGAAGAAAAGGAAAACATATTTTTTTCTTATTGTTATTTATTGGATCTACAAAAACACAAATGTTGTAAAAATTTCCACGAGCAGGATTTGAACCTGCACCCTTCTGACATACCGGGTCAGGTGCTCTTCCAATTAAGCTATCGTGGTTCTAACCAGCCCGCCGAAATTATTTAACACTATTTACTTTTTACTTTGAAAGCCAAAGGTACCCATTCAATGTTAACAACTACCGTCATTAACATCCGATCATAATATTTTTACAAATACTAAAGATCAGTTAAGAAGTAGGTAAGCTATTATAAAATGTTTAAATAATTTTAACGCAAATTTTGTTGCGGAACAATTTGCTTTAAAATTATTTAAACATTTTATTTATTGGATCTACTAAGCCAGGAGACAATATAGATATTCAACTACGATATATTTATGAACAAAAATATTGTTACTAGTATCGTAACGTAACAGTATGACCAGGTAAGATCGTAACCTGCGTTACACTTCCCTCCCGCCCAGCTTCAATTAGCTTGCCAGGGGCTTAGGACTACCTACTCACAACCTAGTGTCACAAAATAAAGAGATTGCAGAATGTAAGCTTCATAAAAACGCGCTCGAGCAACGCACACATAGACAACCGCTCATGGACGCGGAATCTCGCAACAACTGTGCTCGGACTATTCTGAGATCCGTGTACGTGCAAGGGGTCTATGAGTACGTTACTCAAGCGCGATTAAGCTTACCTTCTGGGTCTCCTTATTTTGTGCTAGTGTTATCTCCTGTTTAGCCTTATAACATAAGCGATAATAAAGCCTCGTTTGTTAGGAGCACGTGCTGAACATCGTGGTGCGCGTGTGCCGGCGCGAGGGCGCGGCGGCGGCGCGGTGCGCGGGCGCATGCGCACTCACCGCGCACGTCTGCCACGTGCTGGCCGCGCGCCAGCCCTGCCCGCGCCTGCCCGCCTACGTCACCTGCCTGCTGCAGATGCTCATGGTGAGGTCGCCCGTACCAACCCTAGGCTCACCCCTGCCCGCCTACGTCACCTGCCTGCTGCAGATGCTCATGGTGAGGTCGCCCGTACCAACCCTAGGCTCACCCCTGCCCGCCTACGTCACCTGCCTGCTGCAGATGCTCATGGTGAGGTCGCCCGTACCAACCCTAGGCTCACCCCTGCCCGCCTACGTCACCTGCCTGCTGCAGATGCTCATGGTGAGGTCGCCAAGTCCCAACCCTAGGCTCAACAGTGCCCGCGCGTGCCCTGCTAATGGTGGTATTAATCATCAACCGTTGTGTAGATGGAGCCCACTCCGTAAATAAAAATGCGAAAGATCTATTTATGAAGATATCATTTAGATTGGTTTTTGGGTTAGTTTTATTGTGTTTATTAATATTTCAAGATTGTCTTCTATTGTAACTGTTTTTTTTTCTTTTACACTTTAGCTGTATACCATTGTCATAAAGACTTAACTTGTTATGCTTGTACCTACGACATTGTAAAATATTAGTTTGCCTCTTCTTGAAAACTTACGTATTACATTCATAACTATGTTCCAACCGTAACTCATATTCCCTTTATTTTTGTTTTAGATGAAAAACAAAACTATCGCCAAAGTTGTAAGCGATTGTATATTGACGCTCGCCGATTACACAGATCGAATTGTAGAATCGTATCCTGGATTAATTGGTAAGTTACCTTTTGTAATTTAAAATAGCATTAAAAATGGAAGCCATTTGTAAATCTGATTTATGTGATTCAAAATTCAAAATCATTTATTAAGTTTAGGCTACAAATAGCTCTTATGAATGTCATTATGCCATGCCATTATGCCATGATTGTTATTGTGACTAAATTCTACTGTGATTTTAAGTACTTTCCTCTAGTGTTGGTTTATTATTCCGTGCTACGTAGAGCCGGCTGCATTAGCAGTAGGCCCTACGTATTATAAAGGTACCGTGTTTTTTAACAAGCAAATATCATTGTTTACAGGTAAAATCATAAAGTGGATATGCGCATGCCTGGCGCAGTTGTCGGGAAGCAGTGGGCGCGACTCAGTGCGCCCCCTCGCTGGGTCTCTATTACTGTGTCTCGCGGAGTTTGCAGTGCGGTGTGGGCCAGCTCGACTCATGCAGGAGAAAGAGGGTGACCAGACTCTGTTGCTGCTCATATTCAAAGTGAGTCATCTCATTTATGTCATCTATTTACATGTACTTAGCTAGATTTGTTTTGCTATATAGATATACTAGCTGACCCGGCGCACTTCGTACCGCTTTGACACTTTCCATCATTGAATTAAACATATGTCAATGGTTTCCATGACAACAAACAAACAAATCATTTTGTATTGGAAAATTAAATTGTCGTTTTTTAGTATTTTATATATATATTTTTTTTTAATAAAGCCTATGTTACTCAGCGCTAATGTAGCATTCTAATGGTGAAGGAATTTTTAAATCGGTCCAGTAGTTTTGAGTTTATTCGTTGCAAACATACATACATACAAAAATACAAAGGTTTCCTCTTTTTAATATTAGTATAGATAACGTTTTTTGCTGTAACTTCCGGAGTTTGCAAGTTGTAGCTTTGCTAGACTCGTGCAGGAGAAACAGGGCGACCAGACGCTGTTGCTGAGTCTATGCTTTATATTTTACATATCCCATAGACAAAAGATGTACGGCTTTTATAGGTAGATAAGAAGCACTTTATTGTTATGCCTTGCGAAGTTTGCGAGGTGCAATTCTGTTTGGCTTATGCAGGAGAAAGAGAGCCACCATCCATTTCTGATACAACAGTCGCTACAATAGTTTAAGGTCTAAGTGACCTAGCTATCAGAAATACCTCTTGGTCTGGTTGCGTAAAATTGTAAGTAAAATAAAAGAAAAGTTATCTTCTCTTTACGTCGCGTGATATTGTTTTGGTAATAATAATATAAGTAGGGATAATTATATAATATTTAAAAACATGTTTTCAACAAATATAAAAGTTTATTTAAATCAATACAAAAATATAAAAGTTAAAGTTACAATGAATAGTGCGTTTTATTCAGGTTAATATTAGGTCGTTTTTGACTCGAATTTGTCCAGTGGCGGTTATCAGAAACTTGTCATATAACTTAGTTTCTTTGATAGTCACTTTTTATAGAAAACCCCTTTTTTTTAAAGAAACTGGAAGGATTTGATAATCGGACAAATTGTATTTTAGTATTCCGCCAAATCGAATTCGCTGAATATTCGTTGCAACTTTATAAAAAACACAAACATTTGAGAACACAGTTATCATGAATGCATAAATGTTACCGGAACAGACAAATAAAAAAGGTGTAGTAAAACCTACACAGATTAGTTTGAAAGTACAAACATAAAAAGCCTCCTTTTATACACAAACCGTACTCTAATGGCAAATTAGCCCCAAAATACATTGGCCTACAAAATGGCGACGAAGGGAACGAAGTCCTTCACCCAACATTGGGACTTACATACACATTACTTTCACGCTTTTGGACCTAAATTATTAGTTACTGTACATAACGACGTCAAACGGAAAACGTAGAATTTTGAACCTTAACCAAGATTTCGGCGGTTTAGGGCCACAAATAAAAATGACCACTTCTTATATTAAAAATCGGAAAATCAGTTACATAAGTTTTTATAAATAAAATTTCTTGAAAAGACATCTCGCGTAATATATACACGAATAATGTGCATATAGTACGGTATTTTTGTGTCATGCTTTACGCATTACAAAAACAAAAATATAATTTGACACTGATTTTTTTTTTCTGTGTGGATTGATTTATTTAAGTCTATCGCTATGACAACAGTGTTGTAGCATTGTATCCACAGTAAGAGATTCGAGGAATCCAGGTGAGGTGCGCTACCACTTTCGAACTTATCGTCGCTTACTATCGCGAGATGAAACCAAGCGCTACCCCATTGTAAAAATAAATAAGCTTGTTCGAAGTTAAAAATAATAACAAAAACTTTAAGTTTGTCCAAATAAATTCACGTTCACGTTTGATCTTTAGTCGTATTAACAGATTCACTGTCCAAAAAATATAACTATTAATAAATCAAATTTTATGTCATACTTGGTCCTCCCAGGCCATTCCCAGGTTTGTGATCACCAGTCCACATTTGGCAGGTGTGGTGATAACATACCCATCAATTGTAGCTGTGACTTGATTACAATAATGGAGGCATTGCTCTGCAGTGGGACAATAAGCTATGCTTTACTTTATACCTGGTCTGGGGAACAATAAACTGATTAATGTTATACTTGGTCTGGGGAGCAGTGAACCGTTTGAGCTGTTTACTGTCCGGGATGCTCCACGTGCTCTTGCGGCTGGAAGCCGTGCTCGTTGGCGACGTACGTGACGGTGTAGACGAGGCCGTCGGGCGCCAGGTACTTGTAGCTGCCTTG
Source organism: Eudonia mercurella (assembly GCA_963082485.1). Taxonomy (NCBI): domain Eukaryota; kingdom Metazoa; phylum Arthropoda; class Insecta; order Lepidoptera; family Crambidae; genus Eudonia; species Eudonia mercurella. The sequence goes on along the minus strand of OY720041.1, from coordinate 7,226,230 downwards.
CACCTCGATGGCCTTGTGATCGTCGCTGACTTGTTTGAGGGTACCCTGCTCCTGCCGGGAGGTGCCGTCGCTGGTTTCGAAACTGTTGAGTAGGGGTTGTATTTTAGTACATTGCTGTGTTTAAGATTGAGTACGCGAGATTTTTAATGCTATACTCATCATCACCCTACGATTAAACATGAGCAGGTAAGATATTCAAATGTCCAAAAGGGCACAAAGGTAAAAAAAATACTGGGTCAGATCCAGTACATAAAGAGATCGGGCTGTAACCCACCACGTTTGCACAAAGTGGGTTCGTGAGTTGTAATGACTTACAGAGACATCCTAAATTAGCGGTATAACGTAATAACGTAACACGTAATAACGTGCCTTCCGTAGCATGGAGGAGTCTCGAGACTTTGACTTGGTCTTTGCTTTGTGAAATTGGCTTAACTTGCAAGATCGCAACCCAAACGTATGTTATGGAACAAAAAAAGTTTGTATCGATAATTAAACCTATACAGACTTATGGCAGTCTTTGCTGAAAGGTTACATGGGTAACCTGTCCTGGATTACTTAGGTAAGCACGAATAAACGTGAACACTCACTGGAACTGGTATCCTTCTGGGTTGACGTCAGCCTCCTGCTTGAGGATGTAGACTTGGTCTTGCTGCTGCTGGGGTGCAGCTAGGGCCACGGCCACCATCGCGAGAGCACAGAGCACCTGAAATCACAGGCCAATGTGAACATTAAGGCAATATGAATAAGATCTAATTTGACCTCTGTAACTCGCTGTCATTAACTGTTTAGTCGTCATAATCATTTATATGAAACACTTCGTACGAATTTAAGTCGCGTTGAATTCGTCATAATCACTTAAAGTTTAAAAAAAAAACAATTCAAAAGAGGTATAGAAAAAAGATAAAAACTTTTTTGTTACTTACGAATTTATGCATTTTTAATAAAACGAGGGGTTTTTTGTTCTCAAATGAGATGTTAACTGTTGAATGTGCAGATCCCGACGAGCGTCGCCGTTATAAACGCTAAACTCTAATTGATGACAAAACTATCATCAGGCGCGGCTGCCGCCCGCGAGAGGGTGCTAATCAAAAGAGAAGTGGTGTCCTACAAAAATGGGGTTTCACACGCCGTTGCATAACTGGCTAGACGTTTTATCAGAAATGCGTATCACCTTGCGACGCTTCATGTGAAGGTGTTAAATTCCTCACTTACTCGTAGAACAGACAAAGGGAAAATATGTTGATAACAAACATTTCGCAATGCTTGCGGAAATTTGAATCGACAATTAACAGTTTTCCTTTAACTTTTTTGTTTATGATTATGATCATGAATCATTTCTATTCTATTTTATTTTATTCATCATCATCATCTCATCATCTCAGCCAAAAGACGTCCACTGCTGGAAAAAGGCCTCCCACAAGGATATGAGGGGTATTTGCCGTAATCGCCACGCTTGGCAGGCAGGTTGGCGATCGCAGTAGGTTGAGGGTAACCTCAGAGAGATGCTGCTGCCTATCCTCTGGAATGGTCCCTTAGTCGGCTTTTACGACACCCACGCGAAGAGATGGGGTGGTGCAATTCTTTATCCCCGACACCACACAGGGTTTTATTTATTTATTATAGTATTTATTTAGTATAGTATTGTATTTATTATAGTATTTATTTTATTCAAGTTAATTCAATTCAATAATTTTATTGCACTCCATAAGTATACATCATGAGGTTATAGCGCACGTGGTTGTCTGTTACCAAATATATAAAATAAACTGTTGTCGGAATTTAAATTAATTGTCAGAAAAGACACGTATCAAAAGTTTTATTTACTTAAAACCACGTAAACTTTATTAGTAACTGGACAGAAATAACTGTTACTCTCTAATAATTAAATGAATTGTTAATTACAACATGCTTGGCACGGATAGCATCACCGCAAATCATATTTCATTCCATACTGTCACTGTCTTATAACTTTCACTCTATGGCCGCACAGTAAGGAGATTGCGATGCAATGGCGACGCGATAATAACATGTGTCCGCATCGCAAAGCGATGAACAGAGAATCGCAATTACATCATTGCATGTACTTGATTTGTAAATCGGGCCCAAAATCGCCGTAGGATTTGCCGATGGTTAAAATAAAACGTTGTCACTCGTCGCTCGACAATTTTAGTAATATTTAATTACGAACAATATAAAAAAATGATTTTTGCTCATCGGGTAGGTGATGAGGCCAATATTTTTAGGAGTTTCTTTTAAAGGAATTCCTGTACTCACTTCCACGTCCAGGTCAACTTTTTTTTTCTTATGAGCTTTACAGCAGTAATAAGCAGCGGCTTAGCAAATTCGGCAACTACACTCTGTAGTTGATAGAAACATAATGACATTTTAGCCATGGTTCTTAACTTTTATAAACTTTGCTTAAAATGGATTGCAAACGTTTAAAAGTAACTGTATCTAAAATTATACATCTAGTTCATATGCCCCTAGAAGTATTTAATAACTCATAACCTTTTTATGCTTTCCGTATCATTGTCGTCTATATAGCTTTCTTTCTCCTTACAGGTGCTGTACGCGTTGATGAAAGGAACTAACGAATCGGAAATCAAAGGATGGGCTCTCCCGGTAGACGAGGATTTCGACCCCAACATACAGTTGGATAATCTGGTGCCGAAGGCGTCGCCCGTTTCTACCATCGATGTCAAACTGTGGGCTCAAACGGTACGATTGTTAATTTCTAATTAATAAACAAGTTAAATTTTGATTCTATCAAATATTGTCTTTTAAAACGCCATATCGTCGGTGCGCGTGCGAGACAAGATTAAGAGCAGTTTGTAAAAACCGCGTATCTGCTTTTGCAAAATTTTGCAAAAAGACGAAAAAAGTGAACATCTTGGCCATTCAAGCATATTATTTCGATTGAAATTGACAGTTATTTCTTTTAGGCAAAAACAACACCAAAATAATATATTTAAATGTCCAAGATGTTCACTTTTTTCGTCTTTTTGCAAATTTTGCAAAAGCAGATACGCGGTTTTTACAAACTCCTCTTACGCGGTCTCGCACGCGCACCGACGATATGGATAATTGTTGACGACTCGAATATCAATTCCATTCCATTCTATCATCTTTTTTTATAATTCACTCATGCTCATAATAAAGATAGAGAGGCATATTAAGATATATCCAATTTAATTAGCACTTTATTTTTGCTATGTAACATCTTTAATTGTGGGCGTGCTGAAAAATAAATCAAGCTGAAGCAAACAGCGCTCTCGTACTGCAATCTCTGTATCTTAATTATTGTATTTTTACTTTTTATTCTTTAAGTGTTAATTGCTACACTTAAGCTGTATTAAATATTTATATAAAATACAGTGAAAAAATTAAACGCCCAGCCGACCCAGCCAGGAATCGAACCGCCCGGATTGCGGAAGACCCAGGTCCGATTCCTGGCTGGGTCGGGTGGGCGTTTAATTTTTTTACTGTATTTTATATAAATATTTAATTATTGTAACTCCTATATTGTGCATACATACGTAAGCACGTAAATGTACGCTCTGTGTACAGATATGCACGCAGCTAGTGCTGTTCCTCGGCCACTGGCCGCTGTGGGGCGGCTGCCAGCTGTCGTCGAGCGTGTGCGAGCAGCACGACAGCCCGCGCCTCGGCGACGAGCTGGGGCCCGCCGTGCTGGCCGCGCCGCACGTGCAGCTCATGCGGCTCAGCGACGCCACGCTCGCCTCCTTCGTGGAGCTGCCTGCGTTGGATCTGCCAGCCGGCGCTGCAGCTACCACACCAGGTACACAGCCCTTCATCATCATCATTGATAATGATGTAGTTTTCTCTCCTTATTATGACATGGGGTCCTAGAACAAGGCGTGAAGAGGCACCTTGTGAGTCGGCATTGCCATTGTGTATCTTCCACGTGCAGCTCATGCGGCTGAGTGACGCCATGCTCGCCTCCTTCGTTGAGCTGCCTGCGTTGGATCTGCCAGCCGGCGCTGCAGCTACCACGCCAGGTACACAGCCCTTCATCATCGTCATTATCCAATGATAATGACGTAGTTTTCTCTCCATATTATGACATGGGGTCCTAGAACAAGGCGTGAAGAGGCACCTTGTGGGTCGGCATTGCCATTGTGTATCTTCCACGTGCAGCTCATGCGGCTGAGTCACGCCACGCTCGCCTCCTTCGTGGAGCTGTCTGCGTTGGATCTGCAAGCTGGCGCTGCAGCTACCACACCAGGTACATAGCCCTTCATCATCGTCATCATATTATAGTCCACGTGCAGCTCATGCGGCTGAGTCACGCCACGTTCGCCTCCTTCGTGGAGCTGCCTGCGTTGGATCTGCAAGCTGGCGCTGCAGCTACCACACCAGGTACAAAGCCCTTCATCATCGTCATCATATTATAGTCCACGTGCAGCTCATGCGGCTGAGTCACGCCACGTTCGCCTCCTTCGTGGAGCTGCCTGCGTTGGATCTGCAAGCTGGCGCTGCAGCTACCACACCAGGTACAAAGCCCTTCATCATCGTCATCATATTATAGTCCACGTGCAGCTCATGCGGCTGAGTCACGCCACGTTCGCCTCCTTCGTGGAGCTGCCTGCGTTGGATCTGCAAGCTGGCGCTGCAGCTACCACACCAGGTACAAAGCCCTTCATCATCGTCATCATATTATAGTCCACGTGCAGCTCATGCGGCTGAGTCACGCCACGTTCGCCTCCTTCGTGGAGCTGCCTGCGTTGGATCTGCAAGCTGGCGCTGCAGCTACCACACCAGGTACAAAGCCCTTCATCATCGTCATCATATTATAGTCCACGTGCAGCTCATGCGGCTGAGTGACGTCACGTTCGCCTCCTTTGTGGAGCTGTCTGCATTGGATCTGCCAGCTGGCGCTGCAGCTACCACATCAGGTACACAGCCCTTCATCATCGTCATCATATTATAGTCCACGTGCAGCTCATGCGGCTGAGTGACGTCACGTTCGCCTCCTTTGTGGAGCTGTCTGCATTGGATCTGCCAGCTGGCGCTGCAGCTACCACACCAGGTACACAGCCCTTTATCATCATCGTCATCATATTATAGTCCACGTGCAGCTCATACGGCTGAGCGACGCCACGCTCGCCTACTCTGTTGAACTGCCTGCGTTGGATCTGCCAGCCGGCTTTGCTGCTACCACACCAGTACACGTAAGTTTTTATAGCTAACAATAAAGTGTTTTATCTATCTATCTAACTAGCTCGGCAAATGACTACTCTACCTGATGTTAAATGGAAATGGAGTCAAGATGCGACCGACATCTGGTGCAGCGTGAAAATGACCCTGCTGACCCACAAGGTGCCTCTTCACGCCTTGTTCAAGGACCCCATGTCATATTAAGAAGATAAAACTTCTGCCAGTAGACTGTTATTTCTTTTGAAGGTACGACAAAGAAACGAGTCACCAAATTTCTTTGTGCGCGACTGACAGCAGCATGTGTACGTATACGTATATATGTGTATATACACGCATTGAGGTTCCGTTTTTTGCCGGCAGGGCTGTCGACGTCGGACCGGCAAGTGCGCGTACTGCTCCGCGACATCGCGGGCAAGGCGTGCTGGGACGCGTCCACGCTGTACTACGACCCGTCCTCTGCGCAGGACGAACCGCTCGAGCCGCTGCCGTTGCCCGACACGTGAGCATTACTTTTATCTTACAGTTACAGTAAGCCTGTATTATCCCATTGTGGGACAAAGGCCATCCCCCATTACCGCCACTTCTCACGATTTTTAGCCTTTTAAAGACTCTAAGAAGTCCAGGTCCTCCCGCTCGCGCCGGCGCCGCCTTGCTGTCTCAGGGCTACACATTGTTGAGATTTTTACTTTTATTTATATAAATAAAAAGGAAATGCTGTTCGTTGGGAAGCGCATCACGTGACAACGGCTGAACGGATTTGGATGAAGTATAGCACAGCACCGGTTAATATTTAATTAAATTAATCGGGCCTTTTAAAGACTCTAAGAAGTCCAGGTCCTCCCTCCTGCGCCGGCGCCGCCTTGCTGTCTCAGGGCTACACATTGTTGAGATTTTTACTTTTATTTATATAAATAAAAAGGAAATGCTGTTCGTTGGGAAGCGCATCACGTGACAATGGCTGAACGGATTTGGATGAAGCATAGCACAGCATCGGTTAATATTTAAAAAAAAACCGGTAATATTTAATTAAATAAATCAGAGCATAGCTATAATATAAGTATAGGTATTCGATCAAGCTGGAACTATACGCAGAACTATATATATAGTTTTTCCTTTAGTTGATGGTTACGTGGGGATTAGCACATTTAGCCAGTGTCAAAGTAATTTTACTTACAAGTAATACATAAATAAACATTATTTTTTTCCTGTTTGTTGATGATGATGAATGATAATAGAAATGAGAAGTGAGAATTGATATATACCCCCCAACCCCTCGAGTATCACATAGTAAAGATGTGGGGCTTTACTAAGTCCTCACGCGCACTTCTTGAGAGAATTTGAAAAGTGACGTTGCACTGTTTCGTTTCATTTGCTTGCACTCACGAACACTTATCGGTTAACAATCCACCATTATTTCATATTATTATTCGACATAACACAAATTTTAGAAAACTAAACAAAACTGCAAACATGACACTTTACTTTCCCGCCAAGAAGTCAGTATATTTAGTCCACATTTTGTAGTAAGATGATTTATCTTAATTCCAAATATCGTTATTTTCTTTTTATAAAAAAAGGATGTCTAAAAGTTGTTATTGTTGCAGCGAGGACATTCCGCGTGACGACACACTGTCGTCGCTCCCACCACCTTTACCGCCAGATCTACTACCGGACTACAAAAATTCACCGCCCGATAAACACCAGTTGGACCACGTGAGTGAACAAGGTTTTTTTAAATAATGGTTTATTCATGGTGTGGATACATAAGTCCTATACTTGGATACATTAATAGCTTACACTCATTGGTTAATGATAAATGATGTTTCCTCCGACGTTTATTGAGATTTCACGTGGACAAGTGACACGCGGAAAAGTGACGCTGCACATACGCGAGTAGATATAAAGTGTCTTATTTCATGGAACTATGATAATATAATTATAGCGTCAGAACAGAACAGAAGGTTGAACATGTTTTTGGCTGTTATGTTGTTTTCTCTACGCGAAATGTCACCAAAGCACTTCTTTCTACTATTCTATCACACTCACATTGAAATGGATCACGTCTGGTGTCTATGTAATTATATAACACGATTGTATTTATATAATACACTCCAAGTACCAACTGTAAGGGATGTAAGTTCACTTAATATTTTCAAAAAAATATTAATTGATATTAAAAAGCAAGACATTTTGTAACTTGGATCACCGCTTTATAAACTTACTACTTGTGGTCACTGTTAACGTCTTGTTTGGAAAATTTGTTAAATACCGTACATTGTAATCGTTTTTATTTTTATTGTTCTATACGACTAGTTTTTTTAAGTATTCAATGTACTCGTGTAAGTCACATGTTATTTGCCTTATTGAGTAATAAAGTATAACCAGCAGAAACGCAAATAGATCTCTATTAACCTCTGAGATGGCACGCAGACATAATATGTCTTCTGTCAAAATACCCTAGAGTGGCAGGCAGACATATTATGTCTGCTCTGGTTGGGTCGCTTGATAACCCTGCTAAATAATAGTGTGTAGTGAGCCGGACTAGAGAGAGTGTGACAAAAGACTCTATGATTAAGTAGGATAGCAATACAATCGACAGTTGTTGACGTTTCTTAGAAAAATTAAACAAGTCGACCCTTTTTATGCTGCCACTGTCGGGCCGCCACTTCAAGGTCAAGAGTTCTTAGACTCAGTGTGTAAAAAAAAATTATGATAACTTGCAATTTTAAAATAGATTATTGTAATTTAACGTGTTATGTTATAAATAAAAGAAATATTTCTTTAAGAAATGGTTTGATTTCTACTGTCTTGGGGTTTTCATGCAAAAAACGGAGAAAAAATGCAAACCTTTTTTTTAGCTCAACATAAAAAAAAACAAATAGTTTCAATTGTAAATATTATGTATCAATCAGTTAGCTTATTTCATTACGAACACGTAGACACATGATACAATGCATATTCGCTTCCTAACGTCTGGATATTACTCTTAATGTAACCCGACACCCAAACAGCTGACTACCTGCGGGAGGCCCATCGCCACTCGACGCCATATTGGTTTCTAGTGTCTGCCATCTCAGAGGTTAAATGAAGCGTTTATTTTCGATATGTTGTGTTAACAGTTTAATGTGTTCTAAGTTTACACTTCGGATAACAATATAAAAAACTAGCCTAAAATCTAACTGCTAGTCCACCCAGGTTCAATGATAGTACCCTTTTACCAGGTTCTCGCGTACATCGGGCACACATCCCCTGAAGTGGTGGGGTCCAGGCGGCTGGACGGCGCGGGCGCTTCGCCCCTGCCCCCGGGGGCGGAGGACGAGCTGGTGGCGGCGCTCGTCGCGCACAGGAATGCTGAGCGGGCCTACCTCACGAATAAAGACAGGTGATGCTTAACACTACGTTTATTCAAATGATTTTTTAATAATTAAATACAACGCTATATAAAAATTTTATATAGCGTTGTAGTATCGATGTTTATTTGCTTTATGGAAACCACCTTCAAATCGCTCTTTTTTTGGTTTGGTTTGTTTTGAATATTAAGCGGTAGGTATCGGGAAAAGTCTCTGATAAGAAAAGTGCCTTCTACTGTTTGCCGCGTCAGCAATATAGTTGTGGCGGCGCCACCTACTGCATACGTCGCACATTATTCGACACAAAGCAAACACCTTCTCAATCGTGTCAACAGATGGCGCCACAAACGCATACCAACGACGTCGCCATACTACGACGATAAAATAGTATGGGAAGCCTGCATCGCGGTAGCGACTTTTACTATCTCCTTCGCTATATATAGCACCTCCAACTAACATCCGTTGGACCTATATAACCTATATAGCTATACCACCCAGCTCGGAGGAAGATCTTTCCTTTGGCCTTTCTCAATGTGGCATTCTACCTACCATTGGCATCCCTACAAAGTAAATAGACACAATTAATTAACGTGTCCTTGTTTGAAATAATTCCTTTTCAGCAACCGCACTCCGTTATTATTATTCTGGCTTGGAAGGCTTGCTTTCTAAAATTCGTTGCCGTCCAAATGATTCGCGGCGCCCCATTCGGTTTGTTGTAAAGGGTAAACATCAAACCGCAAGCAAGTAAACTAAAACCAAACGACTCTACTTTAAGAGTTACATTAGTTACAGCTGTGGTTACGAATGAATGCTTAGAATTTTATCCGTCATTGGCAAATTTGTTACTTAACCATCAGTGGTGAAGGGATCCACCCTTCATCACTGCATCTGAAGAAGGGAAGTCGCACTAATACAAATCTGCAATCAAAAACCTGGCACCAAAAACCATATCAGTCAAAATAAAGATTGTACTTTACTTTTACAAAGACTCATCCATTACTAAACATTGTGTGTTATATAGATGAATATAACTCGTTAAGAAATAATGTTTATTTGTATGTAAAGTATCATGTTGATCATTTTCTAAAGGGAAGCCGATGGGAATCGGGTTATATGGAGTCTTTGCCACTGCTATCTAGTTTCCTAAAAAGTTTGGTGTACTTAACGTTCAAGTGTCGTGTCTGATGGTTGCTGTTGCCCTTCCTGTACAGTGACGACGAGGCGGAACCTAGCGAGTGGTGCGGGCCGGTGTCGCCCGGCCCTTTCTCGCAGAGCCGGCTGTTGCTCGCGCAGCTGGGGGCGCTGTCCCCCGCCCGCCGTGCGCATGCGCAGCTGCTGAGAAGATCGGATCGCTTGCTGAGGGAACTGCGCAATCTGGACGCGCAGCGGTGAGTTGCCAACAAATCGCCTTGAATAGCGCCTGCTATGACAACTGCGTACATTCTGAACAAAAGTAGTAAATACGGCTCAAAGGACTAAGTTCGAGTGTAAGAGACAGAAGAAAATAATTGAATTTATTTTTGTATTTTTGTTGGTAGCTAAACCATACACTCATCATTGTTACGTTAGCGTATTTCAGCCATCGACTAAGTGAAGGACTTTGCTTTTGATGGAAAAAAAACACTAATGTTAGTTTTACATTTACATTGAACGCCATTTAAAATGGAGCCGCAACACACCGCGATTTAAAAGCGCATGTGTGTTGAGAACTGCCACCTTACGTCAACAGTCCCTCAAATACGAAATAAAATCTCTTGCGAAACTTACTACAAAACAGTGTTTAAAGTTCAAAGAAAATAACTAAATACGTTCTGAAATATTGTGTCTCTCTGTATAAAGAATTTAGCTTGATAATGACAACACTTTTTTGAGGCATTATTTTGTAATAAAGGTTTTGCTTAAGTCTAGGTGCCTTACAAATAAACAAAGAATAAGCTCCGTATAGTTATTCCGTGTTTTGTTCCTGTCATGTAAACGTCATTTCAAATTAGTGTAAAAGAGACAAAACACTGAATTACTATTCGAAGCATATTCTTTGTTTATTTGTAAGACCCTTCGATCTATAATGTACTAGTTAAAGGATCTGGGTGGTTACTCTTGAAACACAATTGCAATAATCAATTTCCAATCCCGAATCTAAAAAATTCAAATGGCACTCTTAAAAGCGATAATAGCGCTACATTGGAATTAAATTGCTAGGAAATTGAGTGAACAAATTATTATCGAGATGGGGCGTTCCGAAATTGCGAAACTTATCCAAATATCGATACATATTAATCGCATTGGAATTGTATTGAGATTGAGTTTGCGTCAAGAGTAGCCTACCAGATATAAAATTGCATCTCGAAAGGGGCGCTGTTTGCTTAAACCTATACATTTAAATTTCGAGTAACAAAATCTGAAAACATCGAACATTGGATAGCATCAACCACTTCAGCTAAAATGTTACGATTAAATTAAGGTTTGCAAAATATTTGTATATTTACTGTCATCGCCACAAACTTCATTGTGGCTCCGTGGCCCTCAAAGTTGCCTAGCATTTTTCAAGCGTTCACCGGGAATCTAGTATGTACATTTATGATCGAAATTAAGACCCTATAAGTACAAAATGTTGTTCAGATGTCGCGAGACGCACAAGATAGCGGTGATATACGTGGCGAAGGGCCAGGAGAGCCGCAACGAGATCCTGTCCAATCGCTGCGGCAGCCCCGCCTACGAAGCGTTCCTCGCCGCGCTCGCTTGGGAGGTGAGTTTTACACCTTTATATTCCGCTTTTCTTCATAATTAATGCCTTGATATGAGATAAGATAAGATAATCATTTATTTGCCAAAAAAACATAGTAATTTACAGGTGGTATAAAATTAACAATGCGCACATGTTTTGCCATTATGAAACAGCATGCAAATGTTAATTTATAATAAGTATTATAAGTAGAAAAAAAATCATAATACAAATAAATGTCAAAAATATCATACTAAAAGTCTATTAAGGCGAAGGGTAAGGCACACTAGCGCCACCAATTGATAATTTGACAATTACTAACGGACCGGATCTTTTTTTAAACATTGCGTACCGTCCGACAACAGGAAAGCATCCATAGTATTTATTTAATAATTGTGCACTACTTTTTATTGCGTGGTTTATTCACAAAACGGGCTATCGCATTTATTTACAAACAATGGCCACTTTTGGTGTTAGCGAATGAATACAAAAACAAACCTAAAAGTAGTGCACAATTATTAAATAATAGGTGTTTGCCTAGGGTCGGAAGGCCCGCAATGTTTGAAAAAAAATTTAGTATAGCAGTTATCAAATTAAATCCATTAGCGGCGCTAGTTAAGGCACACCCTTTGCCTTAACAATTTTTTTATGAAAATTTATACATTAATATACATTAATAATTACTACGCATTAATAGTAACTGATCACGAAACGACGCGCGTTTAATAGTAGCCGCATCACATCACTAGCTCATTTTATGTCCCCACTGCTGGGGCAGGAGCCTTCCATATGGAAGGATAGGGAGAACCGGCCATTAACCACCACGCGGGCTTAGTGCGAATTGGTGATTTTTAAAGACTACTAATGCAACCGGGACCAACAGCTTTACATACCTTCTGAAGCCCGGAGGAGCTCGAGATTTTTTGGTCACCTATATGATAACCAGTGATCGAAATAGGTAGAGCAATTTTTTGTACTTTCGATACGTTGTATTAATATGGACATTCCCGAAATATTGTCGATAAACAATTTGAATGCTGTAGAAAGAGACAAGAACAGGTGCGTTTTTCTAGAGTGGCGGTGCCCGCTATTGTATTCTTTTGTTTCCAAAAGCCGTGTTGCGCGGCAAAATCGTGCGGCAACATCGCGCGTTTGCGCAATGGAAGTTGGCAACGCGTCGCTAATGTAAGTTTGACAACGTCGTGGCGCCCTCTGCCAATATGTAATACAAGCCTTCTTTTATCATGTTTATAAAAAAAAGTTTCAGTTAGAATCTCGCGGAATGTCCATATTAACATCAACGTTTACGGTCAATGAACCAATATAGCTCTACCTACTCCGATCACTGATGATAACCGGCCTTTGCGAAAGTTAGTTAACCTTAACAATTGCAGACCGGGCGGGTTAAGCACTTCGCCATCGAGCTCCTCAACAGTAGCCAGCAAACGAGTAATTGTACATCGTCATAGCAGGGCGACCATATAATAAAATAAAGCGGGTGGAATTGATAAGCGAGCCGCGCGAGTTTTTTATCCTACCTACATTTGTCCGGTATAAAATGGAATGACATTAGAGAATTGCGAACAATGATTTTTCTCTAAACTCCTTGAGTATCATGAAATCGTTTGCACGTGAAATTATTCAACTCCACCCGATGTTAAATGGTAATGGAGTCCAGACTCGAAGACAACTGGTGCAGTTTGAAAACAAAAACTTTGTTTAGATTTTACGCGAACTTAAGAGAATTTGAAAGTGATGTTGCACTATTTTGTTTCATTTGTCAATACTTATGCCGTTTACGAACATTGAACGCTTAAAAATATAATTTTACATTTATATACGTCTAGCAATAGCTCGGGGCTTTGCTCACGTGGAATAGTGATTGTTTGTAATAAAAGTCAAAACCCGTCAAATCTATGGAGATAATCCTGAAACTCTTCAAAATTTCTTTAAAAATAACACTTTTCCTTACAAACTTTCCACCCCTATTTCACCTCTCTAGGGGAGATTTTTCGAAAAATGCTAAAACACGTCAATCTTTATTTTTGTTGAAAAATCTATAGATCGATTAAATTATTCATTTTTATAGTTATTACTTCTAAAATAACGAATTCCCCAAAAAAAATTCTTCCTTTAAATATAAAGAAAAATAAACAAAATTCCTGAGACATGTCATTCTTTACCTCTTTCCAAAAAGCCAAATACCAATTTTCATGTATTTTACTTCAAAACTATTTGAACCTCTTAGGGTATGATTTCCGTAAAATCTTTTCTTAGTGGCAGGTTACGTCACTCAATTAACCCACAGTCTAAATATTTAGCATCAGCGGTTAAGGCTCGGCGATGATGAATCAGTCAGGACAAGTCATTACAGCTATATAGATTATCCACAAATATTGAAAAAAAAATAACAACTGTAATAAAATTGTATCTTCATTTTCCCACTAACAATTCTCCTAAATCCCTTTGGTTTACAAAATAGATGGTGTTGATACACGGGTTGAACATTATAATTGATAGTACGCCTAAACCGATTACCCATCGTAGTGATGACTTGATTTCAATGATAGAGGCCTTAGTCCAGCAGTGGGACAGTCATAGGATCTTTACTAACTTCTAGAAGAACTTTTCACGAATGTTTTGTTTCCTTATTCACTTTTTTATATATACTACTCAAAACAAAATAAGGGCCACGAGGTATTTTTTCATTTTGGTGTAAATTATTAAACATTTACATATTAAAAGTAGTAAAATATTGAGTATACAAACTCTTTGATACCTAAACTTTTTAATATTGTAGTATTCATCTAATGCTGGCAACAAATTTAAATAAAATTTGATTTAAAATTATTTTTGAAAATTTTGATTGCATTTTCTTTGACGTTTTGCTTTCCTTAGCTTCTTGGTTTATTAGAAATTATTAGAGTTCATTGATATCTCGAGTCAGAAACATCTTTTGCAATATGCCACAAGCACGCAGGCGTCATATGGACTCGCTGACAGCAACCAGAGCCGTTACAATGATTGAAGAAGGTCATTCGCAGCGATCTGCGGGTTTGCAATTGGGATTTTCTCGAAGAGCTATTCAAAATCTATGGAATCGTTTCCAAGAGACCGGCAGTGTTAGACGAAGACCTGGTTCGGGCAGATTCGCATTACAACAGCTCAAGAGGATCGTTACATTCGATTAAGTGCGCGCCGAGATCGCACAACGACGGCCCGCAAGCTGCAAAATCGTTTACGGCTCACAACGGGTACTCGTGTCAGTGACCAAACTATTCGTAATCGATTGCATGAAGACCAGCAGGCATCAAGAAGGCGAGTTGTCCGTATTCCATTAACCAGAAATCATCGTGCAAATCGTTTAAGATTTTCCCGTCAACATTTGGACTGGGACATAAACCAATGGGGCATGGTGCTCTTCACAGACGAATGCAAAGTTAAATTTTTTAACGACGATCGGCGTATTAGAGTATGGAGAAGACGCGGCGAGAGATTTTCAGAAGCCTGCATCCATGAAGTCGATCGTTTTGGTGGTCCAAATGTAATGATTTGGGGCGGGATAAGCTTACACGGCAAAACTGAGCTCGCTATTTTAAATGAGGGTACTGTTACTGCTCAGCGGTATATTGAGGAAGTCGTCAGACCACATGTGATCCCATTTGCCCAGCGAGCGGGTCCTGGATTCATCTTGATGCAAGACAATGCTCGTGCACACACGGCTCAAGCGACTCGGTTTGTACTGGAAGCGTCTCAAATTCAAGTCTTGCCGTGGCCGGCGAACAGTCCGGACTTAAATCCAATAGAGCACATGTGGGATCAGTTGAAACGAAGAGTTAGAGACGGTGATCAGGAAATCCACAACCAACAGCAACTCATCAACGCTGTTAAAAGAACCTGGGAAGAGATTCCAATGGAAAATGTCAGGCATTTGATTGAGAGCATGCACTCCAGGCTTCAGGAGTGCGTAACGAAACGAGGGGGGCATACCCGTTACTAAAAGATGAGCATGGAGTATTTTCTTTTGTTTTCAGTAACTTTACATTGTTTTTATTTTTAACCTTAAATGTGTTTTTTTCTTTCAAAAGCAAATAAACTTTTTAATCATTATTATTGGAATAAATTTATTGGTCTACACGGTAAAAACAACATTAGTTTTCGTTATGGAGACAAAAAAATTAATATTGGTTTTATTATTTTCATGGTACAGACAAAATACCTCGTGGCCCTTATTTTGTTTTGAGTAGTATATATATATATATAGTTAGATAGGCTTGTATTTGACTACTATGTCACCTGATGGTAAGTGATGATGTAGCCTACGATGTAATATTCTTGCTTAGAAGGTTTATTCACTCGTGATCGTGACCACTTCTGTTTGTTGTTCTAAGGTGGAGTTAGAAAGTCACGTGGGCTTCGCTGGCGGTCTGCGAGGCGGCGGCGGTGGCGGCGTCAGCGCGCCCTATATAGCTACCCTCACTCTTGAAGCTCTGTTTCATGTAGCTACCAGGATGCCTGCCGACTCCGCCGACGCTATTCTCAACAAGGTAAAAACGAAAAAAAATTAAAAACTTAGTTTTTTTTCATATTTATCTATTTATTAAGAAGAGAAAAAAAGGAAACCTTTACAAAGCAGTGGATGATGATGACGTAGAATACGTTGTAGATGACGATGGTGGCAAGCGTGAAAGTTAAGCAACTTTTTAATTTAAAATATTGCCATCCCTCCATTGGTTTCACCAAATCGAAAATCAAAATATATGTATTGCATTAGTATGGCATTGTATGATAGGTTTTGGGACTCGTATTTATATTTTCATAAAACCGGCGTTTCGAGGCTCCATAATTTTTTTTACAAGAAATGGAACAACCACATTTTGTTACTACGTCAGTTTCGTGATTCACTTCACAACCGTCATAAAGCTTAAACAAACTCGAACCGAGGTCCTAGCCTTTAGAGGCACCTTTGGGTTTTTCCGCTCCTGATTCGATCCGAACCCCTCGAAAAACCGAGTACATAACGGGGACACGCTTACTTACGTGATGCCATTTCCTCTGGTAACTCTGGTGGTGTTTCGATCACACTGCTTGAGGAATCATTTAAACCTTTAACAGGCAGCGGGATATATATTCCCACCTTATTTAATACTAGCTGATCCGGCGGACTTCGTACCGCATTTTTTTTCTTTTTTTTAAAAATATATCCTATGTTACTCAGCGCTAGTGTAGCATTCTAATGGTGAAAGAATTTTTTAAATCGGTCCAGTAGTTTTTGAGTTTATTCGTTGCAAACATACATACATACAAAAATGCAAAGGTTTCCTCTTTATAATATTAGTATAGATAAAATATTTAAATATGTTCCTCACTCCCCAAAAAGTCCGGTGTACTTGAAAAGGCCGCCTGAGGCTATAAACAAATTAACTCTAAAAAAAAAACTATAACTAATGTGAGCGTAACCATTGGCCGATGTAGACCCGCCACCTGGGCAACGACGAGGTGCACGTGGTGTGGAGCGAGCACTGGCGGCCGTACAAGCGCGACACGCTGCCCACGCAGTTCTGCGACGTGCTCGTGGCGCTGTACCCGCTGCCCGGCGGCCTGCTGCGCTGCACCGTGGCCCGCAAGCCGGACGTGAGTCACTTTACAACTGGCATTATTTAGTTAATCATTGTTTTGTCTCTTTTTCTCAAATTCAAAATGTTGTTTGTGTGACGTTGACAAAGCAATGTTTAACTAAATAATGCTTAAATAGTTTTTATGAATAAGGGGGTAGATAGATAACACACTCACTCACACACATAGAAATAACAAACATTTTAATAAGGGTTGTATTTAATCGATCACCAAACTAACCTAACCTAACCCACAAAAAAACAAAGTTAGCACCTAAACTACTATTTAGATGCTAACTTAGCATTTTAGGTGCTAGCCTACTATTTTTTTTTGGATCAATTATTTCTCATATTTTAAATCGAAGATAAGGCATAAGAATCTAGCCCATACGGCCCAGTTTCTTCTAGCGACTTAAGTTTTTGAATTTAGATAAACTTTAGCTTTAGGGCCTTGTAACATAACTTTTAAATTATCACTTCCACTTTGTCTCCAGGTATGCGTGTTCGGCCCACTATGGGAGGAATGCACGATCCGTCTCAGTTGCGCGGCGGCTCTCGTACGCGGCGCTGCCTTCGCGGGTGGAAGGGCAGTACGAGCCACCATGCCTCTCTACCAACACGCGTACGCTGAGCGGGCGAGGAGTCTAGACGCGTTGGTAGCACACCATACGCAACCCACCACCTTTGAGGACTTCGTGCAGAGAATAAGGGACCCAGTGCCGGCGGATGAAGCAAACGCCGTAACTGGTAAGTGCTTTTTTATAAGACTCTAAGGAGAGTCTACCAACACGCGTACGCAGAGCGGGCGAGGAGTCTGGACGCGTTGGTAGCTCACCACACGCAACACACCACCTTTGAAGACTTCGTGCAGAGAATAGGGGACCCAGTGCCGGCGAATGAAGCGAACGCCGTAACTGGTAAATGCGTTTTTAGAATAGGCAACAATCTTTCAGAAGAATATAAATTCGTTGGTAGCACATAACCGCAACTAACCACTTTTAAAGACGTTTTTACAACAAATGACACCACACATATTTATTCAAAGACCGATGCACAAGGGGGGTTTTTTAAGAAAAAAAAAGGGGGTAAAGCTCGTTTCCTGTCATTATGCTACTTACATATCTCTCGGCTTCCATTGTGTAACGGCATAAGCGCCGATAGACCCTGGCGACTTCCTTCCTTATCGACCTTACAGTGCCAATAATCGTTCCCAACAGATCAAGGCAGCGGCCGTCTCGCAGCCGCTCTTCTAGATCACGGCGCGAGCGCATGGGGCGGCGGGGTCGCTGCGGGCGAATCCCACGCCGTCTCCCCGCGCCCCGTGAAGCGGCTGGGGCCCTTCAAGCGGCCCCTCGTGCCCCACCCCGCCCCCCTCTCCGCCCCCATCACCACGCAAGCGCCCCACCCCGCACCCCGACGCAACCGGTGAGCTAGGTACACCATCACCCCGGACTCGTCACAGGAGCTCGCAACCTTCTACGCCTAAACGTGACGTCACAAAACAGCTGAATAATGTAGCACCAACTGCGCCCCGCCGCAACCGGTGATCGAGGCATACCATCACCCCGGACTCATTACAGGAGCTCGGCAGCTTTCTTCGCCTAAACGTGACGTCACAAAACAGCTGAATAATGTAGCCTTTTAGTACCTTACAAATAAACAAAGAATAAGGTCCGAATAGTTATTCCGTGTTTTGTCCCCGTCATGTAAATGTCATTTCAACATAGAGTAAAAGAGACAAAACACGGAATAACTATTCGGACCTTATTCTTTATTTATTTGTGAGGCATTTACTCTTCGAGTGCGACTGTTGAGCCCGTCGTCACAAAATAAGGAGACTGCAGAAGGTGAGATTCATACGTACCGCACTCAGGCAACGCACGCATAGGAACGAAACAGCTCGAAACAGTCTGGCCCAGCTGTTGCGAAATTCCGAGTTCGTGAGAGGTTGTCTATGTGTGCGTTTGCTCAAGCGTTTGTATGAAGCTGACCTTCCGCAGTCTTCTTATTTTGTTAATGTTGTTGCGGAAATGCCAACGTTCTACGCCTAAACGTTGAATCACTAAACAGCTGAATATTGTAGCTAAAGTACTCTAGAGACTATTGCTCCTTTAAAGCGACCGTTTTAAAGTAAATCTTTTGCTTTAAGCACGACATTTGACACATTTTTTGTGCATCCGCGCCGCAGTTGATTTTGAAGAGTGATGTTTTCATGTGAAATGGGTGACTCCGATCACTAGAAAGTTACTTAACTTTATAATGTCGTAAAACGTTGTTAAACAAAAGTAATTAGTTAAATGCACCATTTCCAATATGTTTGAAAGTGCTATTGATGATGTCAAAATGTGACAATGACGACGCACGCTTATAAATTATACTTAAGTCGCGATCAGGCTTTGAATGGTCTCGCTGAACGCTATTTGTTGATATATAAACTATTTTTTAAAAGTATCGCACAAAATGATATAGTATTTTTTGGTTCTCGGAGAGAGCCTCAACCGAATCTGTCTAGATCTGAATTTATTAGTACTAATAAGAAAATTGTCTAACTGAAACTTCCGGCACAATATGATTTTGAAAGTGGCTTTTACATCTGGTAAATATTTCTTTTTATTCCATGTCAATACTGTTAATAGACTGGAACACATGCTGAGTAGTATCCTTATATCCTGTGCTGCTGTAAATATTATAACAGCACAATATGGGGTCGTTATACAACAACTGGGCGCGTTTCTTTTCGATCCCATTTATTGTCACATTACACATCAAGACCACTAAGTTGAGGCTAAGCTGTCGTTTTAAATACGATGAGATTAATGTGCACGTCACACTGAACATTCGTCCAATGAGAGATTAACACTATGGACTAAAATTTTGTTTTTTATGTACTTAATGTTTCTTAATATAAGCTTATAACTGTAGTCTTGCATTTAAACATGTAAGTGTTATGTTAAACGTTGTTTTGTTTTTTTTACGAGATTAGAACATTATGCCTTTAACAATAGTGTTTGATCAATGATTTACCCAAGCGTAATAGGCATTTAACATAGCACTGATGTTGTCTGTACATATGTAAACTAGATGTAGAGCTTTAACTGTTGTGTAGGTTTTGATTAATTCTTATACTGTTATTTATTTATTTTTCACAATGGAATCATTCATTTTATTATGTAATATTAAAGGACTCTGCCAAACGTCAACAACAAAGAGTTAATTGGAGTTATAAGTATAACACATTGCAGTATGCCGCACTCTTAAGTGTTTTGTCATTTTTTAATATCGTAATTATTTGTATGTCTGATAAACAGGAAGATGGAGATAATGATCGTAATACATTAGTGTATATAATGGTTGTTATTAAGAATTCCTTTAATTTGTCGTTGAAAACTTAAGTTATAATTTACCTACAAAAATAATCATTCCGTAAATTGAAAGAAAAGAAAATTGTTTATTTGCTACTACGTAAGTTTTGCAACTTTTTATAATAGTAGATACTTAAAACTTCTTAGCAATTTTATAGCTAAAATTTACCACTCAACACCAATCAATTGGAGTATCAAATTAAAGAAAACAAGTTAGAAGTGGAAATAACTTTTGGTAATACCTAATTATTATTAAACAGTTAATTGATATAAATCTCGTATGTACTTACTTTCGATATGAAAGGAAAAAATGTCTCATGGAGACAAGTCTTAGTCAACTTTTAATTGCTGTCTTGTGCTATTATTAGTATAGATCTCCTCTTTCATTTAGGCTACCACGAAATTGAGTAAAAGTTGTTAAAATAAACTATATATAAAGGAATAAACAACAAATTCGCTATATTTTGAAAAATTGGTGCTTTAATAACGAAATTTCATACAACATTCCAACAATGTTATAATTTATTCTGCAATCTATTTTTATTTGTCGCGGGTTCTATCCATTTCTTACGACTGAAAAAAAAAATCTACTTGCATTTACAATGTTTAGATGTTATTACTGACAACTTGCATAAATGAAGCATTCCATTCAAGCTTTTCTTAAAAGAATCTGTTTTGTTTCTCAGTATCATTCTTAGTTATAATTATTTATTGTATATTTTAAAATATTTATATGTATGTTGTTGTTACTTTATAATTTAATCAGTATTTTTATAGATTTTAAGACTGACACACGATTATGTATTGAAATCACTAAGTATTAAATTATTATTCATATATTAATGTGGTGGTGTAACAGTAACTAATTTATTAAGTTAATTTATTAGTATTTCTTGATCAAAACAATAGCTTCATGGAATATTGTCGCTTTTATCAGTAATAGTAAGTAATCTGGATATTAACCCACAGACTTAATGTAATGTAACCAAATTTTATATATTAAAACAATTATTGAAAATAAAGTTTTGTTAAACTTTTGTCTGTTGTTTTTTTTTAACTAATAAACTGTACTGCCAATATTGAAATGAAACTTAAAATGTGTCCAAAGGTCATTTTAATAATCCATTTTTACATAACCATAATTTGAATCTTTAAACATTATGTTTTAGGTAACTTATACATTCCTCCTTGCAAAACTAATTGATGTGTTCGTACTTTTGTGTCTAGAAATTGCCTCAATTCTTGCAGACTGCATTCAGTGCCAGGTGCTTGAGATGCAAACATTTTTAACATTTGATGTATGCGATCCAAGGGCAATGAATCCAAGTTTGTCAGCATACCCACAATGTAGGACCAGAACACTTGTAATTCACCCTCCCTCTGGTCATGTGCTGAGGCCATGACACTTTCAGTTTCATCATCTTCACAAATCATTTCTTGCACCTGATTGTTAGCTACATTAGACTTGTTTGCATCAGACCCATCTACTAACACATAAGTATCAGTGCATTTTTCGGAAATCAATCCCATTGACTGCCAATAAGTAATTTTTCTTCTCAGCACTATTACAGGAACTTTCATAACTTGATGAAGCTCCTCAAGAGTCCATTCTAGTTTATTTTGAAAGTGCATAATTAATGTAGCATTGAATGGTGAAACCACTAAATCTAGTTTCTTAGTACCAATTTCAATTTCTATATTAACATATCCTAAATGTGGTTTCCAACTCAGTGTCCTATTCCCTTTTAATGCCTCATACGATTTTGTGTATGCTTCCAAATGATGCTTGATTTCTTCTGGCAAATCCAAACTTTCATCTTTGAATGGTGGCCAGAACTGTGATGAAAGAATCATGGCATTAGAGGTGAAATTCTTACTAGCTACTTCAAAATTTTTGTCTTGATGAATAAGGGCATTTATTCGTTTGGAATCTGAAATGTCTTTCAACATCACTTCACAAAAATGGAGTTGTGATTCTCCGAATTTCAATTTTAGTAACTCCAAATATCTAATTTCCTTTTCAGTGTTAATCACACTCTGTGCCAACAACCTATCTGCCAATAAAGTTCTATACTCATTGACAAACAACTCCTTGCTACCATAAACATTGACAAGCATTGAAATAATATCATTAGCCTTTCTATCATTAGAGTTTACTTTTGGATCAGCATCTACTGGGTCAGGGTTCCATTCATCCCATGCATCATCTTTATCATTCTCTCCATCTGTTTCTGCAGCAAATTTGGCTAGCTCTTCAGCAAGCTCACTACCTGCCCCTTCCTCTGTAAGGCTGCTTACCACACTCCTCACTGTGTCTTCTCGATTTCGCAAATAACTACGAACCGGTTTTGTTACAGTTTCTAATATTACACCAGATGGATCCAAGTGTCTTAGAGCTCTGATAGTAGAAACATACGCAGTCAGTATATCCGTTGTGTTAACTCCTGGATGCAACAATCTTGTCTCCAATGCAGACTGCAATCTTTTACAAAGAGTAGATCTTAGATCAGTTTTATCTAGGCACAGTTTAATATCATCAACAGCTGGCTGTGAATCTGGATATTCAATGATGATGTTAAAAAGTTGTTCTATTCTTAATTTTGTGTAACTGTGATACAAATAATAGCTTAATTTCTTTTTGAATTGTGATATAGCATTTTGAATATTTTTATCATCTGGTGGTGGTCTTGATGAGCCTGCACAGTATATCCTAATCAACCAAGACATAACTGTGGTATCTAGCCAATTTTCCAAGAAACTTATGTGTGAAATATCAAATGTACCATCACATAGCTTTTGTATGTGAGATTCAATTCGGAGTTGAATAAAATTTGTTAACACTTGTCCAGTCAGTCTTTCCAATAACTGTAAATCCATCAACTTCCTGTTTGTTTCATGAAATACTTTCACTATATAAGCGCAGTTACAGTCTGAATATTCATTCCAACATCCTGAGCACATAACATCTTCACTCATGTCTGAAATCTCATATTCATTATCAAATACATTGAATGACATTTTATAAAAATGGTTAATGATGACATGGTAATCAAGAGGTAGTTGTGACAAGAGTGTTGCACGAATAAGCTGCTTAAAACCCAGAATTACATCTTTCTCTCCGAATATAGGTCTATTATCACAACAGCTTGTGTTTAATATTGCCAATCTCCGCAGCATTTCAGAAAAGTTTGAAACCGATTCATAGAGATCATTCACAGCGCACTTGAAGAGTTGAAACCCTTTGACTTCTTCATCAACTTTTACAAACTTGGACCAAAACGAAGGTGCTATGTGTTGACGAAGGTATTTCTCGATGTGAACAAGTATAAGATCACGAATTTTAACTTGGATACCCCTGCTTATGATAATTTGTTGAACTTCATCGTATTCAGAGATGGTGCAGTCGCTGAATATAGTATCATTGAGAATAGGAAAAGCGTAGTTTATTTTATTCCAGCATAGTTTCAATTCACTTGATTTATTACTCATTTTTATGGGAGTATAGTTGACAATACAAAAAATCGCTTTTATCATGTACAACAATACATATCAATGGATCTCAGAGTTGAGCCAAAGAGAATTTAACACTACGTTTTGTTTTGAGTTGAGCTATGTCAATGACTTTTTTATTTTATTTTTTCTTTTTGTTGATGGCTTTGTGCGATTATCACATTTAGCCAGTGTCAAAGTAATTTTTCTAACAAGTAATCAAGTAATCCATAAATAAACAATATTTCTTTTCTGTATGATGATGATAAATGATAATAGAAATGAGAAGTGAGAAATGATATACCCCCAACCCTTCGAGTATCTCAGTAAAGATGTGGGGCTTTACTAAGTCCTCGTTTACTGTCTGAGCATGAGCTTAGTTAGTTAATACAACACATTTAAATAGCCAACAAACAACAATCTGTTGTGTGTACAGAGTTATTCAAAACTGCTATAAAACAATAGCACGCTACAGACTATTAACTATAAATTTCTAGCACGCTATACAAATGCGCTATATTATAGCGCGCTATGAATTAGGAAGCGTCTGGGCGCTCGACAGACAGGCGCGATTAATCATGCAGCACGCTAGATCTCGTAGCACGATACATTACATATCGTTCGTTGGATAGACAGCGTGCTATACAAAAATATTATTTTTGAATGCGTCGCATTTAGTATTAAATAAACCAAACCAATGAACTCCCCTTCATACTTTTCAGGCTTAGGACTGTCTATAATTGATACAAACGTTATTTTAACATTAATGTAAATTGAAAATCAATTATAGGCGTATTTAAAAGTTCATTGGTTATTATTTAAAATATGTACAAAAATCAAATGTACATTTAGGTATAGTTTTTTTTTGCAATGCAATGCAATTTCTTTGTCAACATCGGGAAAAACTTAGCTGCAAAAGCGAAAGTTAGTCACATGCAGCCATTTTCCTGTATTGCACCCCCTTCCAAATTACCAGTTTTAAACTCTTTTGCCTTATTCGACACTGACGAGACCGAAATTGAACAAATTATTATGACTTAAAGAAATGACTGTGCCACTGGAATTGATAAAATATCTTGTGACTTCATAAAAAAATTTAAAGATAAACTTACTCCCCCGCTTACATGTCTTTTTAATTTATGCTTTGCGAAAGGAATCTTTCCTAATGTATTGAAGAAGGCCCTCATTCATCCTATTTATAAAAATGGAGATAATAGTTGTATGAATAACTATCGTCCTATAGCCATACTGCCATCAATGTCCAAAATCCTAGAAAGACTCATTTATAAAAGACTTGTAAAATACTTAGAAAATAACAAACTCTTAGCAGCTACTCAATACGGTTTTAGAGCAGACAGATCGACTGACGATGCAGTACATCAGCTCACTGACTATATTGTAAGGCGACTGGACTCACAAAAAAAGTGCTTAGTCATATTCCTTGATCTCGCAAAAGCATTTGACACGATTTCGGTATCTATACTTCTCGAGAAGTTATATGAACTTGGTATAAGGGGTGTTCCACATAACCTCATCAAAGATTATCTTTCTAATCAGACACAACGTGTTATGATAGATGACACTATGAGTGATGAACTGACTGTTGAATATGGTGTTCCTCAAGGGAGCATAATAGGACCCTTGCTATTTCTCGCTTACATTAACGACTTATGCCTTCTTCCCCTTTCCAAAGGCGGAAAAATAATATCTTACGCCGACGACACAGCTCTGCTCTTCAGCGCGGACACTTGGAGTGAGGCGTACAAACTAGCTCAATCTGGATTTAATACAGTCACTCAGTGGCTTAGAAATAACTTACTGACACTTAACATAGATAAAACAAAATATATGACTTTTTCCTATAATTCACTATCCCAGCCTATCCCAAACTCACATTCAATAACAGCCTATCTGTGCACGGACTGGCCTGGCACTTGCTCTTGCCCTAAGCTCAGCAGCACTGACAATATTAAATACCTAGGGGTAATAATTGATAAGTATTTGAAATTTAAACCACATATTGAAGCCCTTACATCTAGAGTCAGAAAGTTAATCTACGTCTTTAAAAATCTTCGTCACGTTGCATGCGGTAGACTACTAAAATCAATATATCTGACACTTTGTCAGTCATTATTTGTATATTGTATAACATCATGAGGCGGTGCACACAAAACTTTGATGATAAACTTAGAAAAAGCACAGAAAGCAGTTCTAAAAGTCAGCACATTCCGACCAATACGCTTCCCGACGGCAGAGCTCCTTACCAAATGCAATGTCCTATCTGTACGCCAGCTGTTCATATTACTAACAATCACTAAAAGTCACTCATTAATGCCCTTTAACCCTGCGCTCGAAACCAGCCGAAGACGTGCAGATATTGTCTGTTATACTGAACGATTCAGAAGATCAAACACGCACAGATTCTTTTGTCATCTGAGTAGTTTTCTGTACAACAGAATAAATTTTTCTTTATGTATTTACCCCTTGAACAAAGTACAATGTAAAAAAACTGTACAAGAGTGGCTAAAAGGGAAAACATATGATGAATTGATGACACAGAGAAATTATTATTAGTAATTACATAATTTTTAAGACCATGTAGAAATGCTAATTAAGTAGAGCAATTAATCATATTATTAGAGTACTTTTCAGTTCCGCATTTAAAATAGTTAGTCATTATTATTGTGTAAATGTTTTATTGTAGAATAAGCACTAACGTTCTGTTATAGATAGATACCTAATATACTATACCTACGATACTTCTTGTAATACCAACCATATTCTTAGCAAATAAAATATTCTATTCTATTCTAATACACAGGCAATATAGTTTGCTTAGCATAGGTATTACGTAATATATATTATTATATACACTAACCCAATTACTTAACATAAACTTTTTGTATCTAGGCTAAGTTTTTTTATACAGCAATAAATTATCTTTATGTAACTTAACTTATGTAACTTTTTGCTATCTATATACACTAACTAGTTTTATTTTTATTATATTTTATTTACATTTAAAAACATTAGTTGGGCTACTTTTGTTGTAGACAACCGTGTTCTTCGATCACTAATAATAGTGTATCCTGATTTTGAAAAGATACGTTCACAAGGAACTGAAGTTACCATAAAATGTTCAAATAATTTCGAACGTAAATTTTGTTGCCAACAAATTACAAAAACATAAATGTTGAAAAAATGTAATGGGCGCCTTTGGCTTTCAAAGTAAAAAGTGTTGAATAATTTCGGCGAGCTGGTTAGAACCACGATAGCTCAATTAGAAGAGCACCTGACCCGGTATGTCGGAAGGGTGCAGGTTCAAATCCTGCTCGTGGAAATTTTTTCAACATTTGTGGTTTTTTTTTTAATACAATTTTGCATTACAACCATTCACATATACATTTTTTTGTTTTTTTTACAAAAAACAGAATATCATGAATATGATGAATAATTAATTTTAGCCTTGTTTATTGAGAGTTACTAGATTATTTTTAATTATGTATTATGCATTATTTCTAATATTATCAATCAGTTTATTTTTATTTTTAACGAAAAAATCTCTAGAAATAATAACTTCCGTATAATTTTTCATTTCTTCAACTACTTCTTCAAGTTTCAAAACATATCTCTAACGAATAATAAATAAGAAATTACAAAGAAAAACAAATTGTAGTAACAGAGGTAATATTTACGCCCAATCAGGATATCAGTAGGATTGGCTGGATAAGATCACCTTTGTACACTCGCCTGCCATCAACCTACCACAATCTGTCAAATTTCTTCAATACACTTTGAACTTTATGGCCTACATATATGGTTGATAATGTATTGAAGAAATTGCAAAACACTGCAATAAAGGATATTTTGGTACTTAATTTATTAAAAATAAATGTATGTTTTTTTAATCCTGTAATTATGTGCAATAGAGTATTAATGTATTGTATTTTTTTTAACTGACAGTCACTACACTTCCTCTTACACTCTACATACTCATAAATTGCATGAGGAGTTTTAAAAAAAATAAGTACACATGCTAAAAGCGTCTTTTCCACATCATGTCACAGAATAGTTTTGCATTCTTAAATTTTCCTGAATCCTGGGATTTATATTTTTTAAAATATGTTTTAAGAAGCCGCTTCCATGATTTCCTAGCCAAAAAATAACTTTAGTTAAATTGCATCCGATTGTCCGATCACTTCCATTTTCCTTACCATGATTTCGAAATTTTTAGCGATTTCTAGCAGATTTTTTAAAGCATTTTTTTTTAAATCTAGGGATTTTTTCATCGAGGTCTGGGGACTTTCTTTTTTTCGAAACGGCAATACCGCGAGCGCGTTGGGCACTGGGCAGCAGTGTTGGCCGGTGGATGAGATCCGTGGAGCCCAACACAAACACAATCCGCGGTTGGAAACCAAGTTCCCACCCAGGTCACCCCTTTTGGGACGCTGCTGGTTTCCAATTCCAACCGTCTAGAACACACTTAAAGAAAATAAATGAGGGATGACGTCCTCCGCGATCGCGAATCTTTCGGTTTTAATCAAAGACTATGTATATACGGTTTCAATATAACTATGGAACCTACACTGAGACCATATCTACAGCTTCATGTTGAGACCTCACACGGGTTTGAAAGTTTAAATTTTCAATTCCTAATTAATTTACTAGGTAGGTACTTACCGTAGTAACCAATAGCCAGAGTTGGGCGTAATCAACTACTTTTTTAATCAGATGAACAACATATAATCTTTAATCTTGATTACAGTAGTCAGTAATCTAAATTACATGATTATTCTTAACTAAGTTTATATGAATTATGGGTTAAGAATTAATGAAGTTTGCCATTAATTATCACAATTTGTAGGTATGCATCTAAAAATTGAGTGGTTGGCTTTATTGTACTATAAATTATACCTACTACGTAAGACGCGCGGTAAGGGTGCGGAGGACAGGGTATTGTACGATCACCGGCTAGCCAATCGCCGCGTCCGCATTGTCGATAGTCGACAAGTGCACACGCGCCATTTTGTTCAGTGCGCATCAGTCAAACGAATCGAGCGCAAGGAGACGATACGAGACGACGTAATTCTTTTATCGTACGTGATAGAGTATTTTTTTTTAATTTTGAAAGTATCGAGTACCAGAAAAATTACCATGCAGCAGATTTTTTGCGTAAAATAATTATCCTAAAAGCACAGTGTATGAGACTGATAAAAAAATAAAGTTCTTTTATTTTTTAACGTTCCGACTGTTGGTTTTATTAATCAATCATAAAAGTAATCAAGATTACGATTACAGATTTATAATCATTAATCACCGATACGATTACATTTTTGATTAATTTCTGTAATCTGTAATCGTGATTGAAGATTACAAATTGTAGTCGTAATCCTTAATCATTAATCTGATTACTTTTTGCCCATCACTGCCAATAGCATTATCATGATTAATTTTAAATACAAGGAACTACCTTTTTAACATATATAATGTAACATTCTTCTTCTTTTATAAATTTATGTACTCTAGATAAAAGTATACTATGAAAACAAAACAAATGTTAGTGCCGAAACACATAACCTCAGAATACTATCTAAAACTATTATTGTCCTGATCCACAGACCAAATAATTAATATACGTTTGTGTTCTGAGCACATAATAACCGCGTTGCGACGGCGGCGGGCGCCTGTCTAGTATTTGACAGGCAATAAGGTTTATACTAGTATAGGCTAGACAGGCTAGCCTGGCGCACTGCTTATTTTTGCGGTGCGACGACGACGTCGCAACCTTGTATTTGATAATGCTATTGATTACTACGGTAAGTAGTAAATTAATCAGGAATTGAAAATTTAAACTTTCAAACCCGCGTGAGGTCTCAACATGAAGCTGTAGATATGGTCTCAGTATAGGTTCCATAGTTTTATTGAAACTGAAAAGTTCGCAGTCGCAGGGGACGTCATCCCTCATTTATTTTCTTCTATGACAATTTAATGCATATGTTGCTAATAGTAATAACATATTACTTTTTATAAAGTAATAGATAATTCATTAACATTATAGGTCATGCATGTAAGAGACTGTAATGTGCAAAAGTTAGAATCTAAATGAAATACCATTAGATGAGAAAATAAAGTTCCTATTTACTTCTATCTTACAGGAGGTAGTAACTTAATCATAATTTTATAAAATATATTATTAAAATCAATGAATAGGTTCAGGTTGCTGGGTGAGAAGAAGGCCAAATCTCTTCTTAATAGTTATTCTTTGTCTTGAATATTTGTCTTCTGGTGAAAAGCGAGCTGAAATACATAACATTTTATCAAACACTGGCCTATATGAGTATAGTTTTAAATCCACATACAAGTTAATTTCACGCATTTGTTAACTATAATCAAAATGACTATACATTTTATTAGGATCACAAGTGATAATCTAGATTACTCTGAATTATAGCACAGATGGATGCGAGCAGCACAAAACCGGTTGTTGTGGAGATCCTTGGGGGAGGCCTTTGTCCAGCAGTGGACGTCTTTTGGCTGAGATGAGAGATGAGATAGCACAGATTTTTAATTTTTCTCAATTATTGAAATTTATTTTCTAGGTTATTAAAAATATTAAAACTAATTTTCTCTCTGTCTGCCATCATAAGATAAACTCATACAGCAACTGCCCACAATTTGCAACCAATCTGTTCATTGTAAAAACCCAGTTGAGTACTACAGGTGCAGCAAGCACCAATCAGTTTACAATTCTATTGTCTGTATTCACAGCACACAACAGATTAAAGGGTTAATTATGAACTAGTGTACTAACTCCACTAGTGTCTAAAATTGTCTAAATGAATGTTAAAATAAGTTATTGATAAGATAAAATTAACCTACTCTGAAAAAAACAATTTTTTTTTTAATACTGATACTTTTAGAATTTAGTTAGACAAACAAAATATTTACCAGGATGAGCTGAAAGCGTTGGTTTTCCAGAGGGATCAATGGTCTGAAATAATAAATTGTTATTACTAATGTTTTAAATTTGTAGGTTAAGTCAAGCATTTACGCCTCAATTGAATAAGTACATACCGCCAGAGTATATTGTCTATCGCCGGATTCGTTCAAAAAATATCTCAAATACATTTTGATAATTTGATTGCTGTGCTTCAATTATTATTAAAATTAACGAAAATCTCAAATGCACGTTTCGTTCGTCCAAAAACCAAAACAAATCAATAGTGTGTGATTAATTAATGACATTGACAGACAAATGACATTTTTTCAGAAGTTTTATCATTAAAGGAAAACAAAGAAATCAAACCCGTACATTCTAATGTTCATTTATTTTTATAGATAACGCTGGATGATAATGCTGGTTGTAATATTTTTTGATCAAGGCCAAGGTTCAATAAATTCAAAGCTCAAAATTATTTATTCAGTTTAGGCTACAAATATCTTATATGAACGTCATTATGCCATCGGTTCGTAAGTCTACTCTGGGCGGGAGACCTTGTAGGGTCATTTCGCGAAACATGGAAAAAAACTATTTCTAGTTGATTAGAAATTCTATCTCATTTTTCAGTTACTTTTTTTGTTTAAGCGAGGTTTTAAACATAATTTAACGTAAGGTGACACAGTTACGAACCTTGTGTTCTAAAAACTCATTTTCTAATTTAATTAAAACTGAGTAAAACATCATTACCATCTAAAGAAAATATATGTGCACAAAACTTTCAAAATATATATTTCAATAATTATGATCGCCAAACCCGATTTTTTCAAACGTTTAGTAATCTGTATTTTACCGTAAACAACATAATAAATAGCGTTTATAATTCAGAACAGCATAATAGTCAAAACGAAATTTCAAAAGTTTGTAACAGAAATTCGTCATTACCATCGCGCTAACGTCAAATTTACTTTCTTGAAAGATCTACGTGATGTATCTTACTGTCCCCGTGCACACCACTCTCCTCAGTCGCTTGCACGAAATGTACCACAGCGCACGTCACGGTGAGTGCTCTTTAAATACTTTTTTTGTTACAAATCATATGTCTAGGAAATGGTTGTCACGTATTTCCATCATTACCGGTATATACGTTTTCTAGGTAATTATAAATTAAGTATAATTGTTAGCATTAGAACTTAATGTGACTCCCAGGACAAATTCTCAAAAAGGCGGTCACAAAATAGTAGCGCTAAGAATTCACGATTTGTTCAAAAAAAAACACTACGTTTGTCATTACCATCATCATCATTACCGTTTGATTTGTATTGATGGTAATGACGTTATGTTAATGAGAATGATGAATTCAAAGTTTCAAAATTTCTTATTAGTAGCAATTTGTTCTATTTTACTTAAAACGTTGTTTGCTTTCATGCTTTAAAATAACCGAAATACCAGCTGGTAGTTGAATGGGTTTTTTTGTGCGTTATCTTTATTTTAATTTACTAAAAATATTAAATTATCCGTGCTTGTCTGGATTATAGTATTATAATAGCCAGCTTTTCTTGTCAGCATTCGTAAGTGGTGAATCGAGATTATGCGCCAGTGCATCAAAAAAGGCGATTGGCCAGCATCCTGACACTTCCTTTGCATAATTAACAACAAGGTCGCTCTATTTGCTAAAAGTGGACATTGATCCAAACCATGGCTTGGATAGGATATGATGATCTCTAACCACCTTTTGGGGAATAATGGTCGTGGTTTTATGCATACATACTCTAAACATATTTTAACTTTAAAAATACATCATACAAAATAATATTTTATTTCAGGTAGTTGCCGTTTTCAAAAATGAAACTTCAATATTACATAGTACTACATATTGAAACTATTCATCATCAACTCATTTACGTCCCCACTGCTGGGGCACGAGCCTTCCCTATGGATGGATAGGGAGAATGGGCCATAAACCACCACGCGGGCCCAGTGCGGATTGGTGGTTGTTAACGACTGCTAATGCAGCCGGGACCAACGGCTTAACGTGCCTTACGTAGCACGGAGGAGCTCGAGATAATAATTTTTGGTCACCCATCCGATGACCGGCCTTTGCGAATGTTGCTTAACCTCAGCACTCGCAGACCGGGCGCGTTAACCACTGCGCCATCGAGCTCCACCTACTTACTATTGAAACTATTAGATATGTGAAAAAAGACAGTGCTGAAAAAATTTCCACGAAGGGAATTCGCACCCCATGACATGCCGGGTCAGGTGCACTACCACACTATTTGCGTAAAATTATATGTATATGTAATCATAAATATAGCTTGCCTAATTCTTAACTGATCTTTCAATATTTGTAAAAATATTTAGATCGGATGTTGATGACGTAGTTGTCGACATTGAATAGGGCTTACAGAGTAATGGCTTATTTACACGTTTTAAGTTGTTAAGTAGGTAACTAAATTTAAACTTAATTTTATGTGGCTTATATTTAAGTATATGTCCATACGTATTTAAGTAATTAGTTTGCTTAGTTCACTCAAGATGGACGATCAACCACGTAATGAAGTCGTAAATTCTGTGCTAAATTTGTTATGAAGTCAAAGATGAAATAATTAGGGAAATAACCATACCCAAAAAACTGGGTGAGAAATTGAATAAATAGAAGAGATCAGTATGGCCAAGGATCAAGTGCCACTTTGTTCGAGGAGCTAGCGAATGAAGATTTAATAACAAGTATATTTTAATGCGTCACGCATGGCAGAAGACTCTTTTATTTACTTGTTATCTAAAGTGGAAAACGAAATACAGTAAAAAGATACTGTAATGCGATGTGCATTAGATGCAAAATTAAAATTACATATTACAACATATTTTCTCAATACTGGAAATAGTTTTCGCAGTCTATCTAATTTTTGTAGAGTTTCTAAATCGAGTAAATATGTTTAATACAATAATCAATAATTTAATACGAACAATAAAATTGAACCCGAGCGCGTCGCTCACTACACTACTGCATTTAACTAATATTGTGCCAGTCCAAACGTGTCAAGTGACAAGCCCCGCCCACCAACTTAACCGAAAAATAGACAAAATTCTAAATATTTTGTTTAGTTGTTAGCTAAATTTTAACTTGCAACTTGCTACTAAATTCTGTGTTTACATGCAATTAATCACTTAAAGTTAAGTTAAAATTTAGTTACCTACTTTACAACTTAATACGTGCCATAAGAGTAGATTAATTTCGGCGAGTTAGATTGAGCCATGATAGCATAGTTAAATTAAAGACCGAGAATGTGTTTGTTACGAGATTTGTTGAATTTTAATTTTTGTGTTAATAAACTTTACAAATTTATAAGTAAGTGTTTTATTTACAAGTTAGTAACTACTTATACAGGGTGACTGGAAATTAGTGGCGGAGCCGTTAAGGGGAGATAGTCTAGGGTTTTTCCGACAGATATCACTATGAGACCTACCGTCCTTACTTAACCCTTTCCAAGATATTCCTACTTAAAGAGTGTAACCCAAAAAATCGTACAAAAAATTTTCAAATAGTAATAAATCCTAAAAAAAAGTGATTTTGGCCTACTTTTTTTTGTTTTGCAACAAAGATATTCTAAATAAGTAATATAAATTGTTAAATCTCCGCTACTGTCATTATTTTATGCAAAAACTGCTAAACAAAAACGGAAAATGTAAAAAAAATACTTTGATGGCTGATAAAACATCAATTTTCTTTAAAAAGTCACCCTTTATTATTATGTACAAAATAATTAAAAAACTTCTACGTTTCATTCCCTTTCAAATGAGATATTAAAGTCCAAAATCGATTAAGGAACCATCAAGATAAGACTAATAATAAAAATGAAAGAAAAAACCAAACTACTGAAGAATAAAAATTTATTGAATAAAAAATTGTCTACAGTTCATTTTCGAAGTGCCCACCATTATTTCTAATACAAACTCGTGCTCTTCTTACGACACCCGTTTTTACAACCTTTGAGTCTGTAAGCTCCCTTTGTATTTTCTGCGCTGCTTTGATTATTCTGTTGCGCAAGTCTTCAACGTTTGGTACAGGGACGTCAGTGGCATAAACCAAAGTTTTCATTTGACCCCACACGAAGAAGTCCATGGGTGTGAGGTCGGGGCTACGTGCCAGCCATGGTATTGGACCACCTCTACCTATCCAGCGGGGAAGTGTTGGTCTAGCCAACTTCTCACAGCTAGCCTAAAATGCGCCGGACAGCCATCATGCATGAATATCATGTTTTGCCTCGTTTCTAGCGGCGCATCTCCCATTAATTCAAAAAATACATTCCTCAGAAAATTTTCATATTCAACCCCATCGAGGTTTTGCGGTAGGAAATGTGGTCCAATCAAGCGGTTATTAATTATACCCATCCACACATTTAGATTAAACCTTCTCTGTGAACCTTTTTGTCTTTTTAGGTGTGGATTACACATGGCTCGTTCACTCTAGTAATGAGCATTATGATAATTCGTAATGCCGTCCTTATCAAACTTGGACTCGTCAGTCCATAAAATTCTTCTGAGATAATTTCTATCTTCAACGTCCG
The DNA here is from genome assembly GCA_963082485.1 of Eudonia mercurella. Taxonomy (NCBI): domain Eukaryota; kingdom Metazoa; phylum Arthropoda; class Insecta; order Lepidoptera; family Crambidae; genus Eudonia; species Eudonia mercurella. The sequence continues at coordinate 7,191,006 of OY720041.1, read as the reverse complement.
CATTTATTAAAAATCTGCAAAACTGCATTCTTCTTAAAGGGTCCCCTTCTTCTATGGCCTGAACAGGTGTGTAATGGTAAGGATGGAGGTCATTTTCGTGAAGAGTGTACCACACCTTCCATTGAGAGCGTCCCATACGGCGAGCTATTATTCGTGTAGACAGCGTAGGGTCTCTTTGGAAATAATTTAAAATTTCCTCTTCGTCGTCCCCGACATCCAGTCGAGGTCTACCTGCGTCACCTAAAAACAAAAAAGTTTTTTTAATTAAGTGTTACTACCATGGCTATTGTTTAGGTTGGTGTGGCTCAGCGCAAAGACTCACGTCGGTTGGACCATAACATGAATCACTTCTCTAGTAGGAATGCGTCTGTCGACATAGTGCAATGTGCATCAACAATGACCGCACAATACAAATTCTTACAAAAGCTCTACCAAAATCCATCGGCTTCGACAAAAAATAGTAAACAATAATAGCGCGCTTCAGTGTGAAGTGATATCCGTTATCTTACTTGTATGATTTATGGCACCCATCTCTGCGAGTCTTTGCACTGACTAATTTGGACAGCGACATTTGTTTGCAATCTTACAATTTAAAGGGCACGTTAATAAGAGTGATAGGAAAGGTTTATTTTTATAGCTGGACAATCATCGAAAGCGCTAGAACTAAACATTGTTATAGCGCATGTATGGAAACTAGCGGCGGCGCAGTAATGTAGAGTGGCCTGTACAGGAAGGAACTACATTTTGTATGGAGAAATCTCTGGTTTGAACATGCTTTAATAATAATAACTTTCTCTTACCTTGGTATCTTACGACGGTTCCGCGCTCCCGCAGCCGCCGGAAGGTTCGGGAGAATACGCGGGCATCAGGCAGTCGACGATTAGGGAATACTTCGCCATATTCACGACGAGCTTCCGAACACAGTAAACCGTAAGAGCGGACTGAGCAAGAGGGAGGGGCAATCTCGACTCGTGCGCGTCGACCGAGTCCTTTGTTCTCGGAACAAAGGGCTCTACACGGGCTCTACGGGTTTTTTCCATTGACCATATCTTCATTGTTCCTTAACCGATTTTGGACTTTAATATCTCATTCGAAAGGGTACGAAACGTAAAAGTTTTTTAATTATTTTGTACGTAATAATAAAGAGTGACTTTTTTTAATAAATTGAAGTTTTATTAGCCATCAAAGTATTTTTTTTACATTTTCCGTTTTTGTTTAGCAGTTTTTGCATAAAATAATGACAGTTACGGAGATTTAACAATTAATATTACTTATTTAGAATATCTTTGTTTCAAAACAAAAAAAAGTAGGCCAAATCACGTTTTTTTTTGGATTTATTACTATTTGAAAATTTTTTGTACGATTTTTTGGGTTACACTCTTTAAGTAGGAATATCTTGGAAAGGGTTAAGTAAGGACGGTAGGTCTCGTAGTGATATCTGTCGGAATAACCCTAGACTACCTCCCCTTAACGGCTCCGCCACTAATTTCCAGTCACCCTGTATATGAAAAAAATACATAGGTATGTCTTCTAAAATAGGTATCAGGTACTTAATTATTATTTTTGCCGTAAAAGCTCGTCATTACCAAGCATTCCTAATCATTACCATCCTCAAAAAATCATTGCCATTAGCCTAACGTCATTACCATTTCTCTTATTATTTTTTGAGATCAAATATTATCTAAATTCTTGATTAAAAAAGAGTGCCTTTGTTAAGCAGATCTTACTTAATAGTACTTCTTTCGATTTTTGAAACTTTGCACGCATTTCAGATTAATTTACAAAAAGGCTTCAAAATAAATCAGAAAAAATCCAAAACGCGAATCCACCCTGTAACGACCCGAACGCACATGCCACCACAATAATTATACTTACTGTTTATAATTATGTTTTATTTTTTTATTTTCTGGTATTTAACTACACATTATTTTATATGTTTCACGATTACTTGTTTGCTTGTAAATTCCTATTACTTTCTAGGCCGTAGTTGTAGAGTTCCTTATCTACAGGCACAGGAAGTACTGGATAAAATTGTCAATGTCAACATTGTCAACTTTCATTTCAAGGTCGTTTGTTGAGCGCAGATTTGTTTGTTGTGAATAATAATTTGGGATGTGAAAATTATTATCCTTGCGGCAAACATATTTTATGAAGCGGGCTTTGATCAATTTCCTTAACCATATGCCTAAAATGGCTAACTTACCACCCCGTAAATTCTCATCCTCCAGTAGCAGCTCTAAACAAGATACAACTCCTATTCAAATTCTTTTGCAAATGGGATTTCCTCGGCACCGGGCGTAAGTTAAAACTACTACTAAGTACCATACTGTAATGTTTGTAAGCCAGTTAATGAAGTTTATAGGCTTGTACTTATTTAAAGTGTAACAATATCATAACGCGCGTGCGTAATATTAGATTAAAGGCGTTAGCTGCAACGGGCAATCGTAGTGTGCAACTAGCATCAGACTGGCTCCTGACGCACGTTAACGATGCACACCTGGATGTAAACGAACCCCGAGAGTACATCTTCTATGCTAGTCCAACTGGGCCCCTACTGGCACAACTCCTTGAGTTTTGGGAGAAATCTAAAAAAGTAGCTGGTTGGAATGGAGCACACAATTTCCCACCTCACATTACATTGGTTTCCTTTTTTAAGGTAAATAAACAAATTATTTTATTTTATTTCTGACATAATGCTGTTGAATAACTGAAAAGAATTTTATTAATTTAGGAGTGGGACAGCTATATATAATAATATAATAATAATAAGTGGTAGAAACACAACACTAAAAAACTATTATAAGCTAGTACTCAGTTTATCTGTAATGGCATATTGTTTTGAAATTTAATACTGCTAATAATTATTTATTTAGTGAAGTTCGATTTTGTAACAGCACTTTATTATTTGTTAACTAAGGCACCAGACGAAACATCTCTTCAGCTAGCAAAAGCAGTGAAATATGTGGTTGAAAATGTGGGGGAACCACCAAACTGCCCTATCAAAGTGGAGCCCTACATGTCACACAACTTTATGGGACTATTTGTGTCGGACGAACATGCAGACTACTTGAAAAGAATTGCTGTACAATATGTGAAACAGGTGTCATCTGCATGTATGTATGATAAAATAGACAAAACATTTTTTTGTTAAGAGCGAATTAACTTTTTGTTATCCTATTCAAACCTCAATGCTCTAATTCTTTTAAACCAGAAAACCAAATATGAAAACCATTTGTATAACTGAATTTAACCGCCTTTGTGTTTTAGTAGTTAACCACCGGTCTCAAACCAAAGGTCCTGGGTTTCATTCCCAGTGGGGGTTTATATTTGTGTACTTGGTTTGGTTGGTGGTAGGGTTTGTTTACCTGCCTAGCTAAGCTACCACCATCTTATCTAAATATGTCACCATAACATCAAAGTTTGTAGCATTTTTGTGTTGCGGAAGAAATTAACAAATGATTTTTTGCTTATTGTTTTGAGATAATTAGAGGTTTGAAGTTTGTATAGGATATCCAAATGTAAATTTGCTCTTAAACTTACATCTTACAGTTTCTTTTTTTTCTACAATTATTGCCAAAAGGTTTAGTTATTCAACCTGAGATGACATGTTTCTAAGTACTATGAAGTATATGATGATTGTGTAGTTTATGGATGTTATTTCTCTTGGGGAGTAGATAAGTTTAAAAAGCTTGAGCTTTATGTACTTCTTATAGAATGTGTGGTTTATTCTGTAATGCAGATTTAAACTTATGAATAACTATGACCATGCATTATTTTGAAATTTTAGGGTCTGACAAATAAACAGACATTAAGCTGCAAATAGTTATTCCATGTTTTGTTGCTGTCATGTAAACTTTATTTCAAATTAGAGTACAGGGGCAAAACATGGACTAATTCAAAGCTTATTCTCTGTTTATTTGTAAGGCACTTAAAGTATTGCATTTATTATACATGGTGTATTTTATTGGTTTTAGAGATAAATCCCACTTCATATAAATAGAACCTAATTAGGTACAGTGCGATTCAAATAGGATTGCGGCTGTGAAGTTAGTCACAAGTCGCGTCGCAGTAGCGAATTTAAGGTGTCAGCGAGATGTTACGGGCGAGTTTTGACAGCCGCCATCCTATTGAATCGCACTATAATGAAATAAAAAATCTTAGAATAAAAACTTCTTACTAATACAAAAAATAAAATGTCAGAGCAAGTACTTCTATCTTAAGCATTTCATATTCGAATTCTTAACAAAATCACTTTAACACCTTACTCTGTTTGTTGACTTTGCCCTTTGTATAAGCATACCAGTTAATTTTTTTTAAACTCCAACCACAAGGTTCAACTTTAAACTCCAATGACAATTGACCATGTATATGACCATATTTCTATACAAAAATGAAAAAAAATTTACATGAAATTGAACACACTTTATTTAATAAATCCCTTTGCTTCAACTGCTTTTGGTGTTAGTGTTTGTGACTTGAGACTTGAAATATTTAATATATTTAAAATTTATCAATTCTAAACAGTGGGTGTAGCGGTGGATACTTATGAACACTTGGATGCGCTCGGGACATGCTTTCCTTGGTGTACCATGCCACAAGAAAAACCTTATAAATGTAAGAGTAGCAATACATCCCTTAGGTTAATTATGTACAGTTTATGTAATGCCATTTGGACCCTTTTGTCTAACTCCTTGCTACAAAGTAGCTTTCATTAGTCAAATCATAAAAGATATTGCACATTTACTGTTACGGTGGTCAGCATCAAACACCATTGTGGTCAAAGATCACATATATATTTTTTTAAATACCATATATTTGTTTTTATGAAGTAAAAATTTACTTAAAAATTTTATGGTAATACTTCAGAAAAAGATTTTTTTTTTTTACCACAAGTGGGACGCGAACCTTCTGGCATACCTTGTGCACTACCAGCTGGGTGCATGTGCATGTGCGACCCTTGCAAATTTATCAGCACAACCTACTCTTGTGGTTTGACATTGATTATGGTAGAGTTTCTACTCTAGAACAAAAACTATATACATCATTTGACATCCACTTCTTTTCAACATGTTTTCCGAATCATTTATATATTTATTTCTACTAGTTGTCGCCCAGTGGTTGAACTTCGACCCTAGTGCACTATACATGTTTATACCATGTAATGTAATACAAATTATACATAAATTCAATATTTCGGAACTCCTTCATTTTATGAACTTTAACTATGCGAATCTCACACTTCTCCGTGCGCGCAACGCAATGTGCTTGAGACGGGGCAAAGAAGTTTTCTCTTTACATATTAATGTATAGATATACTAATTTTACAACAATGGTGTTTGCTATAAAAAATGTTCTTGTTAATTTAGTCGAATGCTAGACAAAACTCTCTGAAAACTCACACTAGGCACAGTGTGAGTTTTGTTTACTATCCGTATTCATTCGATTACGTTTACGAAAACGAAAATTAGTGTGGCATTGAAGCAGCGCCTCCTGGCGACATACGAGCATAGTTAAAATTTTGCCATACATATTCTCGTTTTCGTTAACGTGATCGAATGCCGAATGAAATTCGCACTTGGCACCCTGAAATTATTCTTACATCATCGCGCCTAGTTTTATTTACTATTTAGTTACTAATAAAGTTCAGTTTACATGGAAATTAAATAGCGCCCCCTAGTAGCAAGTTGGTTTTTACAACTTTTAGCAGCTTCTGGTTAAGCCGAAGGGTAAGGCACACTAGCGCCACCACTTGACGGAGCGGATCTTTTTTAAACATGGCGTACCGTGCCATAACAGGAAAGCATCCATAGTCTTTATTTACTAGTTGTGCACTACTTTTTGTTGCGTGGTTTATTCACAAAACGGGCTATCGCATTTATTCACAAACAATGACCACTTTTGGTGTTAGCGAATGAATACAAAAACAAACCTAAAAGTAGTGCACAATTATTAAATAATAAATGTTTGCCTAGTGTCAGAAGGTCGGCAATGTTTGAAAAAAAATCCAGTTTAGCAGTTATCAAATTAAATCTATTAGTGGCGCTAGTGTGCCTTACTTTTGACCACCTTTGACACTTGAGACCACCGGTCTCAGATCCAGAGATCTCGAGTTGGATTCCCAGCGGGGGTACATGTCTGTGTACTCGGTTTGGTTGGTGGTAGTGCTTGTTTGTACGCCTGACTACCACCATCGTTTTTAAATATGTCGTCATAACATGTTTGTAGCATTGTTGTGTTCCAGCAGCTAGAGATAAGGTAGTTAGTGCCTCAGTAGTTGATGATTCCGGGTAAACTGCGCTTTCACCTCTACTTCATCGTCACTTAAAATCAGGCGAGATGAAGGCCGAGTGCTTACCCAAAAGGAATAAAAAAATACTTTACTAGTCGATTCCATACAAATTTAAGTAAGCTTTAGCTCTAATGGTAGCAAGAAAAATTAGACATATGGGCCCCTGTTTAATTCACTATTTGTTTATTAGCATGTTGTAGGCTTGAATGACGGTAGGAGATAGATGCGCATGATCATCTGTATTTAAAGGTAACTGCTTTTTATTATTTATATTGTTACTATTCTTATTAACTACTCATTTAGATTTAGTAATTATCATGACATTATTGTATAAATGATTTCAGTTGTTAACTAGTCATGCTAAAAGTTTTTATTGTTTTAGTTAAAGCTGAAGATAAAAAAGTGTTTTATATTTTATTAATTAACAATTAATCGTTCTTTGTAAAAAAAAAATATGTTCACGTAACAGCCATTATAAATTCACCTAACCATATAATCATAACCTTTAACTATAAATCTTTTTATGATGTAATGTCATTTCCTACTTTTAATGCTTTTCTACTTAGTATACTATAGGTACAAACAGAAGCACCTTTGCTTTTTTCCATAAACAAAAATATCTGCTTATGTCATTTTTACATCATTTAAATAGAGCTATTTGCGGTCTCAAAAAGATGAATTGAAAAAGATTGCCTAAATAAAAATTAACATACTTACTACTAATTTTAACTTAGCCAAAGCTCGACAACACTAAAGGGAATAAGTAACTGCAACCAAATAAGCCATGTAGGCCTAAATTTTAAAATCTTGTGTCAACGAGGCGAGAGAAATTCGTCTCTGGACTATCAAATGCCAAGTACGAGCTTTTTCGAGTTTCTTTTACGTTGCATACTCTTCTAAAGTTAGTTATCTACAAAACATAATATTAGTGTAAATAATCTTAAAATATGTCATTCAAATATAAGCCTTATTATCAGTGATCGGAATAGGTAGAGCTATTTTGGTTCATTGACCGCAAACGTATATGTTAATATGGATATACCCCGGGATTTCGACTACAATACCGGGATTTTAAAAATAAAAAATAAATGAATGAAGGTAACAGAAAAATGTAATAGTTGGTTTTAAGTAAACCATTGCACACGCGACGTTGCCAAACTTACATCAACGACATCGGATGTCCGAAGTCGCAAAAGATCAATGCACACACGCGCGTTGTTGCCGTCCTTGTAGGAAGCAAAACACAGCCCGTGGAAACAAAATAGAACAATAGCGAAAATGCGGGACACTCTTTACCTACTTTATAACGAAAAGTATGTGTAACGAATTCCAATGGTGATTGTTTCGGAAATGTCGCATACTTCACTGTGTTTTCACCCATATACCTCATTGTAAGCATCGCGCGATGTGTGGTTTCGTAAGAATTGTCAAGCTTTTAGTTAAGTAACTTGCAACTCAAATGAAATCCCGGGATTAATTTTTAAACTGCGGGACGTAGGGCATGCCCATATTATTATATCGTATTATATTTCGTATAAAAGTACCAAAAATAGCTCTACCTATTCCGATCTCTGCTTATTATAAACTCATACGCGTATGTTTTGAAAGCAGCAGTGAACTTGGAGCCCCACGTGAAGTCCCTCCACATCACGCTGGCGTACCACTTCGATATAACAGTGTACGACGCGCTGAAAGATCTGGTGGATGAGATGCGGCCTTTCCAGCAGGCCAGCTGGGAGCTTCGCCTCTACTCCAGGGACCCGCGCTTCGCTAACTACCAGGTGAACAGTCCTCAGAGTGCCTATTGTGAGTTTTGTTTACTATTCGTATTCATTCGATTACGTTTACGAAAACGAAAATTAGTAAGTAAGTATGGCATCTTAGTAGCGCCTCCTGGCGACAAACGAGAAGAGTTAACATTTTGCTATAAAAATTCTCGTTTTCGTTAACGTGATAGAATGGCGATTGAAAACCCCCACTAGACGTTACAGCTAAAAACGGCCACTTTAAACTATATCGCCGTATTTAACTAAACCATAACATGTCAGATGTTCATTAGGTGACGTAAAAATGCTAAATTACTTCATTCAAATAGTTAGTTGAGCATAATTTGATTTTCTATCTCTAATTACTAGATATGTTTTTTTTCATAGGCGACGCTAGTGTGCGGCGTAAGCGCTCTTAAACTATCATCATGACGACCCCGACGATCTCACTAATTATAATCTCACAAAAATTATGAGTTTCATTCCTGTGGGAATATCGGCATAAAAACTATCCTATGTGTTAATCCAGGTTATAAACTATCTGTATGCCGAATTTCATCCAAATCCATCCATCCGTTGCAGCGTGAAGAAGCAACAAATACACACACACAAACTTTCGCATTTATAATATTAGTGTGATTGTTAAGTAGACGTCTATAATTGTCACCAAGAGCATGTCTAAGTCTAAGTAGTTACTTTCAAACTCACCCATTTTAACAGTGTTCGCAACTTTAAAATATGTACATTAATTATGTCTGAACTTTGCCGATGAACATATAGCTATTATTATCTTTGAATATAAAACTACTACGTTTGAAATAGTTATTTATTGTTGTTTAGTTTTTGTTAAAAAAAAATTATAGTAAGTACAAGTTTTGTTAGCCGCATCTGGTCAACACCCACAATATCACAGCATACAATAAAATATATATTTAATGTTAGTGAAATAGAATCCTATTAGCATTCGCATGCTATTGAAAACTCCTATTTAAAATAGACTTTTTTGCTATCTAGTCGTAAATGCTATCAGTAATCTGATGTAATGATCCTGTGAAAGCGTCCAATCTATTTATTAGTCCTAATCTTCTATCGAATGATAAAAACTTAATAGAACGCTGAAAAAATTACACCATTATCCTTGTTCCAAAACTGCGCACGGGTTATCATAACATCTTCCACTAACACTAATGACACAATGGAGCTGATAACCGCTTTCGTTGCCAGGTGTACAAAGTGACTCAAGGTTATGCGCCGAAAGCGAACGACGAGCTCGAACTGGTCCTCGGCGACTATATCTACATCAAGGAGGAGGAGTTGAGCAGTACGCCGGACGGCTGGTTGCACGGCACGTCGTGGCTGACAGGTAACGCGCCCGCCGCTTAACGTAACGTAACGTAACGAACCGCTCGGTGTAACGCGGCCCTTACGTTATCGCGCGCTACAGTTTACAATATGACTCGCGCGGTAAAGTGGTTGCGATTGTTGAACCTAAAATTTGGAGGTTAGTGACGTATAGTTTATTGGTTAATTTCGTTAACATTCTTTGTGGTGGTTCATGTAATACGTTCATATTAATCGTATAACTACAATATGTTGTGATTATTTTGTGCATATAATAATGACACTAAATAGTTCGTGTTTTCATACAGCAGCTATGATGCCGGAAAGTGTGATGTAATCGTTGTTATTTATAGTGAACGCGCGTAGCGTTTGAATAAAAATGTTCACTATATGTTGATTCAGTATGCTTAGCTTATTATCACAATATTGACTGTCATAAGTACATACCACCTTCATTTGTTCTTCTATAAGAAGCGGGACTGGATTTCATGACATGCCATGTACTTTGTACGTGCCTCGACTTCTAAGATATAAACTTATTAGGCTTCTTAAAAGAGGACAGCTTATATCGTCTTTGACAAACAGTAGCGATTTGACAGTTCATAAGAATACATTGCGCGCCATCTACTTAGTTCAACCTTAATGTTTAGCTATCACATTATAGCACTGATTTATATTTTGTTTGAGTGTTAGAGCCACGCTGCATTGCAGCACGAAATGGGCCGGCTCACCGGCGTAATACCACCCTTTCACAGAATATCGGCGTGAAACAATGGCACTCGTTGCTGTTGTGTTTCGTCCGGTGAGTGAAAGTACCGGAGGCCCATCTCTCACCCCTCCCCCCTCCCAATTCCTACTCCCTCTTCAAGATCCAACTTTTTCCTCAAGGCCGGCAACGCATCTGCGATTACTTTGGTTTTGCGATGTCCATGGGCGGCGGTGATACCTTCCATCAGGTGACCCGCCTGCTCGGATGCCTCCTTTTAATATAAAAAAATATTGTATGTCAAATGAAATCCATTGTTGTTTTCAGAGAACTTTGCCATTAGGGCTTTAGTGGTTTAAATCGCGGTGTTCTACGCGAGTAGATTGTTCGCGTAGCGGCTAGGGCGTAAGAGTGCCCCGAAACCAGCAATTTACAGTTGTGATTAGCTATTGCTTTTCAATCTTATTCTAAGTGCATAGGATTTAATATTCGATGGCAATAATATAGCTACCATAGTTGTCTTCAGAAAGGAAAAGCCGGTTCCGGTATGGAAAAGGCGAGATGACAGTTGTTAACCGCCATTGTATTGGCCAGCGTGATGGATTATGGCCCAGCCGTTTGTCAGCGGAAGATGATGAATATTCCAATACAAAATACTCCATAATTTTAAATGCTTATATTGAAAAATCCATATATAATATAATAAATAACTGATAAAGAATCGGATGCCATGTTTTCGGACCTTAATTTTTCATGTTATGTACGGACTTCTGCACGTCAGACTATCCAAATCTATTAAATTTGTTCAATTAATGTTCAATCATATGCCATGGATATTAAGTTCAAAGTCTATTATGGAAATTTGACAGTTTGTGGTATGCTGATATACAGCCGAGCATAAAAAAATTATTAAGAAAAATAACAATTTAAAAGTTTTTGTTTTTAAGATAAAAATAAAGTCGCACCCCTGGCGACCAGTCTCAAGTGTTGGTCCAATATGTAGTATGTATATCAAATTCATCAAGTAGATGATTCAAATATATGGATAAGTAAGATGACTGACTTCATGAACATGATGATAGAATGCAAGTATTCGCTAGCTAATAATGCTGCTCCCCTCCCCCTATTTTCGAAGTTTTAAAAGCCTGAAATGAGTAATTCGTCAACTCGTCCCACATGCCTACGGCCCATTTGGGACGAGTTGCTGAAAATCAAAATAAATTATATTTTCATTGTGCAACTCGTCTCACGTTACTATCAATAATATTGTTAAAAGGTACAATGAGTAGCAAATGTGTAAGTGTAAAATGTTCAATAATAATAAACCTTAAGTTATGAAATAGTAAGCATAAGTCATAAAGATACAAAGATTAATACTTGTTTTTTCTTTTGATGTCATATTTATAACCAGCAAGTAGAAGCACGTACCAAACGTTAATATACGTTTATATTTTTATATATTATCCTATTGATATAACATTAAAATAGTGATGGTAGGTACTCACTACAAGTTTCCGACGAACACAGCAATTTCAGTATACATCGCAAGTTTTGAAAGTTACACGTTTCCAAGTTCATTTACAACCAGCCCCCCAACCGCGTAACACTCTCGCTTTCGATCGCTTTGTAGGCGAAGCCCTCGCCTCGCTTTCTAATATAATATCGAAATATAATATCGAATAATATCGAAAGCTATAGCCTATAGCTTTCGATATTGCTTTCATATTGCTTTCGAAATGACAAGATGACGCCTCTTCCTCGCCTCGCCTTCAAGGCGATCGAAAGCGAGAGTGTTAGGCGGTCGACCCCCAGAGTCACAGATTTTACAGATTCATCGAAGTCCAAAATGAAACCAAAGGTAATTTATACAAATTTGTTCTACATCCACTAAATAATGTCTTAAACTTTTCTGTCGGAAAGTATTACCATACTAACTCTTTTTAAAATCAATAAATTCTATGAAATACTCGCTCTCCACGTCGTGCAAAGATAAGTAGTTTATTGCTTTTACATATTGATATCGAAACAAAAGATTTTCTTGTATATTCATTATTAATTAATCATAGGTCTGTCCTGTCATCATTTACTAAAATAACCGCCATAATCATTGCTACTTACTGATAATAACCAAAAGCCATACAATACGTATTAATTTCGGATAACACTTGAACTTGTGCGTTTACTTGTAAAATGAAACAATAAACTGTTGCCCTAGATTAAATATTTAGTAGGTAGTAGCTTAGAACAAAACATAACTAAAAACTACAATTATTACAAAAATATTTTTATATCTTGTCTTCCTAATTGTACCGAGCGTTTATAAAATGTAAAGTTCCACACAAAAAGAAGCTTCACACAAAGAGAAGACGCGGGACGAGTAGAAGAATGAAAATATTATTTATTTAGATTTTCCGCAACTCGTCCCAAATGGGCCGTAGGCATGTGGGACGAGTTGACGAAGAAATAATTCTGGCAATTCTTCTCACAACGGACTTGATGTAAGTTCTAAAAAATCCAGGGTGTCATTAAAATAAAGTTTCAAAGGGAAATATTTAATTTGAAATAGTTTTAGGAGGTTACTCTAGCTAAAGTAACCTAGAGTAATGACTTACACTTAGTATTTTTTATCACTTTATATTTGTCTTTACTTTTTGTGTATTGTAAAAATGTTATAGCCATCTAGAAATATTCACCTTTGAACTAAGTTAATAAAACTTCACTGATTCTAATAGTATTTCTAGATAATCTATGTTTAATATGTATTGTTTTTATTTTGAAATGAAATGAAATGAAATAATTTATTCACTGAAAACAGAGTATGGTAGATGGTAAATCATAATATTATTGTTCATCTATTTTGCCAACGCAGGGCGTGTGAGTGAAAATAATTAAAAAACACAAAATTAATTAACTAATTAATAATTACACATTTAGTTTATAAAGAAAAAAAAATATATATAATCATTATTGTTATTATCATATTCAGCCACGCCACACATAATTAATTAGCTTTATTATTTATTATTATATTCCAGAATGAGTATTATATTAATTGTTGAATTATGTTACAATACATTACATTACATTAGAATCCATGTCAATTTTACAATTTAGATATTCCTTAACAGAGTAAAAGCATTTCATTATAAGCCAGTTAGATAGTTTTCTTCTAAAATTATTATAATTCATTTCAGTTAATGAGCGAGGTAACTTATTATATAGTTTTACACAACTGGGATAACAATTTCTCTTATATAATTCCGTGTTCATTTTGGGTAACAACAGCTTTCCAGGATGTCTTATACTTCTGGTAGTGTTCATATCTCTATCAATAAACAAATACTGATTATTTTTTACAAAAACGCAACACTCCAGTATATATAACGAAGGAAGGGTTAGTAGGTTTAATTTAGGAAATAACTGTTTGCATGATGTCATTGGTGACACGTCACATATGGCGCGCACGCATTGCTTTTGTGATATGAACGCTCTGTTTAAGTCGACTGAATTTCCCCACAAAATTAAACCGTATCTAAGATTTGAGGCCACGTATCCATGGTAAGCCATCAGTGCGGTTCTTTGGTTTATTTGAGTCGTGAGTCGCCACAACGCGTAAGCAAATCTATTTATTTTAGTACATACTCTTTTAATATGCTTTTTCCATGTGCACTGGTTGTCAACTATTATGCCTAAAAAAACGACTTCATCTGATTCCGATATTGGTTGGTTATTAAGACGTACAGATAAATTTAGATATTTAGGTTTTCTATTATAAAACTGTAAGTATTTAGTTTTGTTTGTATTAACTTTCAGGTTATTTGCTGACAACCATTTTGTAATATCATGAATAGTACTGTTTATCTCCTCATTGAAATCTCTGCCTGGGATCTTAGGTATTACAACAGATATATCATCGGCGAATAAATTGCACTGATAATTAGTAACACGAGGCAGATCATTAATGTAGATTATGAATAGTAGGGGTCCCAAGATAGTCCCTTGTGGGACACCTACATTATTTCTAACAATTAAAGATTTCGCAGAGGTTTCTTCCTTATTTTCATTGACATATTTAAGTTCGACATATTGTGTACGATTTCTAAGGTAAGTTTGTAACCACTTTAGAGCATTTCCTCTTAAACCATATTTCTCACATTTCGACAAAAGTATGTCATGTGAGACAAAGTCAAAAGCTTTGCTCATATCGAAGAATACTGCTGTAGTATCAATATTCTTGTCTATATTTTCGGTAACATTTTTTATCATATTGAAAGCTGCCAATGTGGTTGATTTACCCTTACGGAAACCATTTTGTTCTTTGGCTAATACTTTAAACTTTTCTAAGAACTCATAAATTCTAGTGTGCATTACCTTTTCAAAGACTTTAGACAGTACTGGTATTAATGCAATGGGCCTGTAGTTATCCATTTTATCAATATCACCTTTTTTATGTATTGGTTTTACGATTGATAGTTTGAGAGCTTCAGGGAATGTTGAAATGAAAGATTTGTTAAATAACAAAGTACTTCTGAGAGAATTAGAGCGCAGTACTTAAGAATCTTTGTGGGTAGTTCATCGTAGCCCACCGATGTTGTATTATTGAGTGATCTTATAATTTTAAATATTTCGTCATGTGTTGTTGGGTATAAAAATATGCTCGGGTCTAAATGTTGTATAATATTAGCAGGTGATATATTAGAATTATTATTAAGATTAGGTGATTGATAAGTAATGTCAGAATAAAAATTATTGAAATGATTACAAATGTCAATAGGATTTGTAATATTTATATTGTTATGTCTGATTTTATTAATGTAATTATTATTATTAAATTCTGGTTGATCATACGATTTAATTAGGTTCCATGTAGCTTTACAAATGTTTTTACTATTATGAATGCGTGCTTCGTTGTTTAGTTTTTTAGATTTATTAATACACATCTTTAGAATGGAGGAATACTTTCGATACTTGCACTTATTACGCTTATTTTTTTTAATATAATATTTGAAACGCAGTTTTCTTTTTGACACACATGACCTTTTAATTCCTCTTGTTATCCAATTGCAGGATTTATATTTATTTTTTAATTTAATTTTACACAAAGGGAAGCATAATTTAAAAAAAAGGATAAAAGTATCACTGAATAAGTTGAATGATGTGTTTAAATCATTAGTTTCATAGACATCCGACCAGGACAAACCAGATAAAATAACCGCAAATTTTATCATATTTTCAGTGCTGAAGTCCCTCCTGTAAACATATTGTGCGGTATTAAGCTTTTCTTTATTCTGTATAGGGACGCATAGGGTTTGACAAGTGTCGTGATCCGATAATCCTACTGGGCAAGTATTTCCAATAGCTGTAGGGATATTACTTACTATCTGGTCTAAGCAAGATTCCCCACGAGTCGGCACCTTAATGTGTATTACGTTCCCATAGTTTTGATTTATTCTAATATACTCTTCCTGGGCATTACTGTCTTTTAATATGTTTATATTAAAGTCACCGGAAATTATTACCTTGGCGTTCTTCTTATATCTTAACTTTGAAAGTAAGATCTCAAAGCGGTCTAGAAATATACGAGGGTTAGAGCTAGGCGTTCGATAAATACAGACAACTATACATTTAATTTGAGGAATTTCAATGCCGCAACACTCAAATGCACATTGAATAGCCAGTTCTTTAAGAAATGGAAGTTTTTTAAATGTATAGTGATCTTTGCACAGAATACACACGCCGCCACGTCTCTGATTAGATCTACTATAAAAATCAGCTAGGCAAAAGTTGTCTATGTAGAGATTTTTCTCCTCCCCTGATCTTATAAAAGTTTCACTTAAACAAATTATTTCTATTTGTTGGCCATTTTCAAAAAATTCCTCAAGCACAATTTTTTCATGTCTCTCTTACTCAGAAATCCTGCTATATTCTGATGCAATAAGACTAGTGATTCACTACAATTACTTTCGAAAAAACAAGCCGTCAGTTTTTTGAGTCAGTGAGATTGGCTCAGCACTTTCAATACTTACACAAGGAACAGAGGGAAGTAATTTTTTTTGTTTTGGTAAGTGCTTCTTGTAAGGAACTCTACGAAAAAAATCGAGCAATGTCGTTTGTATTTTAGTTTTGGAGTAGTTGTTGTTATCCAAAGTGATTTTTTTATTTCGATTTAACAAAAAGGGATCAAGTATTTTTTGGCTTCGAGCTATGTTAAGCTTTGATTTTACATTTACATATTTATAAAATGGCAAATATTTTTCATCATAATCAAAACAGTCAATGAAAAAGTTTATCCTTCTTGCAGTGGCAGCTATATAATTTCTAGTGTGATTGATAAATTTACAATTTATCAATGTTATTGATAAGATGTTGGTTTGTATGTTTTGTATTTTAGCTACCCTAATCCAATAGGTTAAACAAGGCAAAAGTAATTCCTTTGTATAATTTTGGGTAAATATAGAAATATAATTGATTCTAAACTTTAAACCTTAAATAACTGTTTAATTACGTGTATGCTGCTACGATTACGAGATAATTACAGCAAATTTCTCATAAAAAAAGATATTTTTACCATTGAAAACGGTTATCAGATGCAAATCGCCTGAGACGTATTTTAGCCATAGCTCCGAGGATTTTGGGAGAATCGAGATGGAAATAGTACCAAGAGTTGAGGAATTTATCGAGACACGTGTGAACGTTAAAATATTGATAATCGGCTTGAAACTTTTTTTGGAATTTTGAAAAATATAAAAAAAAGGGTTTTTTGGGGGGTGTTTGTATACTAAATTGTAAATATTAAAAAAAAACCGACTTAAGAAAAAATGAAAAAGTGTACTACAGTATTAGTTTGGCTACAAAATGGCGAAAAAATTTTGAAAATCGGTTTATAATTGTGACCTGTAGGTGGTCCCTTTAAATTTGGTATTGTAGAAAAACAGGTATTTCCGTATATAAAAAGTGATGTAGCTTCTTTGATTATTGACCGGTCGCCATGGTAATGGTGTTAAAAGATGCGGATGTAGGCGAAAAGTGCATTCAAGTTGGAATTGTGTATTCTTTTTCCTAAATTATTGTATTCATTTTCAATGCTCCGTTTCTTGCGGGGACTGCGAAATCTGTGATTTTTTTATATATTAACGGGTAAGCAATTATTATAAATCAATTATGCTTTACCTCAGACAGAATAGGACTCAGCTGTTCACGTATTTACAAACTGACAGGATGATGCTAAAAGTTTTCTTTGGAGCAGTAACAGGCATCTGAAGACAATCGTAACTGAATGACAATAAAAACTAGACTGTCACGTCCTTGAATAACGGTTGATATTTCTTTGTGATGTCGTGCTGTTGACATGTGCGTTTGTAATACTATGGGTATGTTCCGATATACACTGGTCTGCGAGCACTGTCCAGTGCTCTTACTGGTGAGAAATGTGTTCCGTTATGGACTGACAGTATACTGCCGCAGAATCCTAGGCCCTAGGGAAATATATGACGTCATAAATCGTCGCCATTTTTGTACTGTAAACACTGGCATTTTCGAGGCAAGGTGCTCTCAAAGCTTTGATCACCTGATCAACAGCGTCCAGAAATGATGACATGGATGACAGTATACTGGATTGCGTTCCATTTTAAACAGTAACCAGTATAACTAACTATAAAGGAACGGCTTCGCAGTATACTAAATTGACGTCACACTTTACAGTGCTCGCAGTGCATATCGGAACATACCCTTTGTAAGCCAGGTAGTGTTTTTTCAGGCGTCTCCGGCTACCTGCCCGCAGTGTACACGCGGCGAACGGCGGAATCGGACGCTTGGACGCTGCACCGCGCTATTTCACTAGCGAACAACAACAGTAAGGAAATTTATTTGACCAGTTGTGCATTCAAGATGGTCAGCTGTTCTTACGTATTTCATTTGTTAAATTCAGTTTTCAAAAAAGAAGTAAACAAAAGTAATAATAATTTTAAACAAGAGACAGTGCATTCGAAACTTTTGTATTGTTTGTGCAATTAAGTTCTTGCAATGTTCTACATTTTTAATTTTTTTTTAATTAGTTATTAGCTTTGTCGGTACAATTTTTCGATAGAAAAAGTTAACAAAACAGACAGTGCATTTTAAACTTTTGTATTATTATCATAAAGAAGTAGATCGAACCTATTTGTTCTATTAAGAACAGCGTTCGATTATTGTGTCGTTTTAATAACTTCTATTTATTTACAACTGACTATGTCATATCAAGTTGTGTTTACCCATTAATCGGACCTAGAAGTCTAGCGGCATTTGTTTTATAACAAACAGTAGTTTAAAACACAGTTCTGTTTGTTGTTATTAATCTGTAAGTCGTCAAGATGTGTTTAAAAAAACAATCATGTTAATCCTCCTTGCCGTAGGTGCGGATTGCAAATCAGAATCGGACTCGAATACAGACGGTGAGATGGCGAATTACCCACATGAGGACGCCACGATGCTGGGCTTCGAGAAGTCAGAGGAGACGTACAAAGAGTGGGACAACTACTGGAACACTGTGAAGCTCCATCGGACCGATGGGATTCTGAACGTCACGCATGGTAACCATGAACAACTGATTTCTTATTTGATGTCTCGCTATGGGGTGTGCCAAAGTTCACCTAAATTTTCAACTCGAAGAGTGATCATTCGGATTACAAATCGGTAGGAATAACAATTTCGGGTAAAAAACTTTAGGTGAGCCAATATGGACCCCTCGCTATGATTTAGCCAGTGTCTAGTTTTTAAGCAGGTAAATGTCTTTGTCCATAAAACATAAACCCTTGTACTGCAACACAGTGTTAAAAACGTAGTTGTCGTCATTGAATAGGGCTCCTTTTGCTTACAGAGTAAGAGTAGATAGATAGTGTTCATTAATTTCGGCAATTTAGATGTAATCACGATCACGATAGCATAGTTGGTAGTGCACCTGACCCGGCATGTCATAGGGTGCGGGTTTGAATCCCGCTCGTGGAATTTTTTCAACACTCCTTTTTTCAACAGTTTTAAAAGTTAAACAATGGCTTGACTTACTTACGTGTTTAAAATATTGTGTCTCTGTCTAAAAATATTAGCTAAAAAGTGACAGCATCTGTTTTGAGCATTGTCTAACATTAGCCATGAACATATTTTTATACCTATAGCTGCATATTGAGCCAGTAAAAAAGCTGTATATCCGGATATACAGACCTTATAAGTTAAAAAGGGCCCACATTATAAAACTTTTAGCGTTAGTATAGCTGTATATTAGCTGTAGAAGAGAGCAGAAACTGTTTATTAGCTGGTTAAGAGCTCTTGATCGGTGTCAGGAAAAGCAACTACACTCCAAATAATATTTTATAATGATAAAAGTTTTTAATATGAGTTTGAAGTGAATTAGAAAACTATGAAAATAAACGAGAAACATTTCGTACAAGAATAAAATGGTGACGCATGTTTAAATTTCAAAGTGAAATCACAAGTACAAGTTAAATCTTAGAAATCTGATGGTGTTAATTGTTAAAACAAAGTGCAAATCAAATTTTATTGTTAATGTGTGGTTGGTTATTGGCAATATTTTAACGCGCCAGTAAAACAATCATAAAAACATAAAGAGAATTATTAAAGACGGGTAAGAAAGTGTTTGTTTTTAAGGTTATAATTATATAAATTATGTTTAAAATGATAGATTTTAGGACACAGCGATCATTATTTTAGCTGATAATCATAAAACGGTTTAAGCTACTATAAAATTTTAATCTAATTAACTAACATTGGTTTAATTATATTTGAATTTTTTTTTTATTCGTTCTAAAATGGCGACATTTTGTTATACTGCTTAGACGATATTTGGAGGGTACTAAAGCTGTACTATAGCTGTAGTTTATTTTTTTAGCTTTAAAGCACCCTTATAGGCAGTAGTTATAAAGCCATTGTATTTACGAGAGTGTCTATTTACGCTTTAAGATTAAGTTCTATAATGGGGGTCGCGTCCACCATTGTACAGAAACAAGTATCGAGTGATACCATAATAACACTTAGTGCAGTAGTAAGTTAGCGACTACATACAAAAACCAGCCTATATACAGCTTTAAGGATAAAGCTCGCTTAAATTCTCACAAAATGCTCAAAGCTGTACAGTTGAGTTTGGACTTTCTGTTTTAACACTCTAAGCATCTTTTGACACTTTTGTACGTCATTAAAAGGACCTTAAGTTCTAAATAAGCTGGTAAATTGATGTTGTAAACGCTTGTGTGCTGCTTGGGTGGCAGCTACTTAGGTGGATTTTAAACATGCCCTACCATTAACCATACTAGAATTATTACTAAGGGCTGATTTTCCAATCATCGGATAAAACTTATCCTTCTGATAAAGTATTACGCAATCAAGCTATATAGTCACCTGTTTAAAAAGAAAAGTCATGTTATGACAATACATTTTAAAAATGTTTATCTAATACTTTACAAACGAATAAGTTTTATCCGTCAATTTAAAAATCGGCCCTTAATAGTTTACGGTTTTTTTTAAAATTAAGAGTTTTAGCGAATATGGTATAAGATTTGAATTATTTACAGGTAGCAGTGTTGACTGGAAAGCAAACACTACAAATGGGACCAGTGATGTTAAGGTGAGTTAAGCAATTTCATAAATCTTCCAAGTTATATTTGGTTATGAAAATAATTGTACACATTAACTGCATACTATGAAATATGTACCTAAATTAGTGTATATTTCTCAATATCGTCGTTCGACATTCAATACCGCGAATGCAACTGTAGTAACATTTTACAGGAGACAAAAAAGCTCCATATTGTACTGTACACCTACTATGAATTTAAAGTAAAATTAAGTTTAATTAATTTAAATTTAAGTTTCAGCCAAAATTTATGAAGGATCGCGTATTTGAACGATTAAAATGAAATAAAACATAAATCTGATTTTCGTCAAAAATGTCGCATTCGCGGTTTTGAATGCCGAACGACGATATTTTATTTTATTTATGTTTACGCGAGTACTCTCACTCACTTACTACTAACTTACTGACTGACTTACCAAAAAATCTAATGTCACGTTTAGACTGTTTATACCTGTGTAACAGAAAGGTGTGGTCAAAATTAAAAGATCTAAAGTGTATCCTATCTAGAGCTTGTATGCAGAGTTACTAAGGCATAATTATTAACTTTAACTTGTTATGCATTTTTTAATTAAATAGTTGTATTGTGACGTCACATAAAAATAAACAAGTTACAGCCCTAGAGGCTTAGTAACCTCTGTGTACTTACATTTATGATTACTGCTGCTTGCTTATGCGCGCCTTACGTGCATGACTTCACTAATATAAATATTTAATTTAAAATTGCACGACAAATTATGTTTCAGTAACAACTAGGGTTGCCAACTTTTATTAGATGAAATATAGTTTATCTGATTTCAAAGGAGGTAAATAAAGCGTACGGACTTACAAAAAAGAGTATCATTTGTTTTATATTTTTAAAAAGGTATTTTTGGTACATTTTGCTGCACATACATAACAATTTTTCATGGTTTTTAAAAGAATTGCATGAGTCTAAACATTCTAACTCTAAATTTATATAGATCAAGAGCTCTTTTGAACTTTTTTGGTTCTGATAATGGGTTTGCATAATATTACTTGGCACTAGTATAGTAAACATTGTGTAAAAAAGAGTATTTTAGCATACTCTATTAGTGTTATAGATTATAGAGTACTCCTACATGATATAGAGTACAATACTCTATTTTAGAGTACTGGTGGCAACCCTAGTAACAACACATACAATATCTAGATCGGATACACTTTGGATCCTTTCATTTCGACCACACCTTTCTGTTACACGTTGTATATTAAATATATACTCCCGGACTCCTAAACCGAGCCACCTGGCATAATGAGTTTGTATCGTCCATAACTTTAAAAAATGTATGAATGACTAAAAAATTCAGAACAACAGCACATGAGCCCAATGTTGAATATGCCAACTACAAAACTGCATAAAAACTTTTTGGTCATTTATACCTTTTTTTAAAGTTATGGACGATACAAACTCATTATGCTAGGTGGCTCGGTTTAGAAGTCCGGGAGTGTATATACGAGTATAGGGTTGTTGATAGGTGATAATGTCTCAGGATTGTAATACCCACCTTAAATTTTTTAATTTTTTTTTTTAAATAAAATAAAAGCAATGGTACGCACACCTTAAAAGATGAGTCTGTTCTGCAGTTTTACGTGTGACTTAGTAAAGACGCTGCACATCAGACTATACAAACCTGTCAGTTTTCTTCAATAAATAATCATCCGTATGCCATACGCATAAAGTTCAAAGTCTCAAGGACATTGACAGTTTGTGGTAGCTGTCATTGTAGATTAATTTGTGATTGTATTGTCTGTTTTCGTGTTAAGTGTTAGATAACTAGATTATCTATGCAACGTAATAGTGTTCTCGCTTATTGGATTAGTTATAACAACGCGAACAATGGTAAGAGATTCTTTTTCTGAGAAACTAGCCAATTTTTGGCACAGGCAGTCACAATTTGGCTAGTCATCTTCAAATCAAAACAAACCATGACTCAGCGTTTTTATGGATACTGTAACCTTGATCTGTGACCAATTCTTCGTGTTAGAGATAGTCCGAAGTTTGAAGTTGATAGTGTCAGAAAAGATGATGTTTTAAGGAGGTAAGCTAACCTAGAAAATTAAAATTTAATTTGAATTTAATTTGTAATACTAATAAAAAAGAAAAATATGCATCACGATCCAGTACTTTTCTAAGACTTAATCAATTAAAAAAAGGAAAGATAAAAAGCCGAAACTGATAAAACACGATGTATATTCTTTTATATATTCTTTTATTTTTATTATTTCACAATGGGTAGACGCTTGGCCTAATGGTAATTGACGATATGGCCGTATCTAAGGTGGAAGCGCAATTCACCCGGAATATTCAGCCACTGAGCAACTGGGCACCTTATTTTTGTTAGGTACTGTCGGAAACCAATAATGCCATGCTACTAACATTTTTATTATAGCGACAGACTTAAAAAAAATGGTGATAGTTATAAAGGCGCACTTTTTTCATCTGGAAATCGAAAACTGGACTGGACAATATAATGTACAGTCACGAGCATTAACATTCACACACTTTTGACCCGTTAACCAAGTTTTGACTCTTATTCCATTGTATAAACAATGTACTTAACAGTACATTGTTTACATATTGATGCTCTCATGAGCAGTACAGTACAGTCATCTGTACCTATGAATTTTATGCCAACTTCTTTTTTTATTTATTGAGAACAACAAACATTTATGTATTGATTTTGACTAAAAGGTGTACTATACACAAATATTATAAAATGTATATTCAACACGCGCAAATGTTATCCACAAGCTAATTCATAATAAAATTAAAGATAATTTTGTAATATGTGCATAAACAAAATGATTTATGATGAGCATGCGCATAAGCATGAATGAATATCATTTAGCAATAAGTATCGTTATCTTAGTAGGCCTAGCCGAGGTTTCCCTCTTACAATAGCATTTCGACCCATCGGAATCTTTTATGCAATTGCAATAAGTGACTACATCTCTATATATAACAATCAATTATTGGTATTCGTTTGAGTCGCTAAAACTCGAGAATGGCTGGACCGATTTGGCTAATTTTATTTTTGAAATATTTGTGGAAGTTCAGGGAAGGTATAAACGGTGTGAAACATAAATAATAAGTAGGGGAAAATACTAAAAACGACAATTTAATTTTCCAATACAAAATTATTTGTTTGTTTTGTTGTCATGGAAACTGTCAAAGCGGTACGAAGTCCGCCGGGTCAGATAGTCTTTTATAGAAACATATTGTGTGATTATAAAAAAAATTAACAGTAAGAAATATATAAATAAGAACGAAAGCCTAACTATGCTACTTCGAATAAATGTTTTTACTTTCATTTCGTGTCCGTGAGAAGTGTTGTGAGAATTGTGTATGTTTGCTTTGTTCGAGTTCTTTTGTATGAAGTTTACCTTCTGCAATCTCCTTATTTTGTGCTGATGGAGTAATGGCGAAGAGACGAATTTATTATCAATTGAGTCATTAATATAATTAGGCGTTGTTTTGCGGAAATCCATGGTTCAAAAAAAATCGCCCTCCCTATGATAAAAAATATAAACATGCGTTTCTTCTGCGAGGAGCTCGATGGCGCAGTGGATAACGCGCCCGATCTGCGAGTGCTGAGGTTAAGCAACTTTCGCAAAGGCCGGTCATCGGATGGGTGACCAAAAATGTATATGTACGAACATAAAATGAGCTGATGATGATGATGATCCGTTTCTTCTGCATGTGCATGTTTTTTTGCATGTGGGAGGGCGGTGCATGTGTACTGCATCCAAGCTGGACAAACGAGTGATTTAGCGGAATTAACACTACATATTATTTCTATTACGTTTCATTAAAATGAAAGTCAACTTTAATTACGATGAACAAACACTCGCGTCACCAAGAGTGGTTTTTACATTGGCTTTTCGCCGCCACTCCGCCGTCTGTCGGCGCTGACCTTAATTCAAAACGTTTATTCGAAGTAGCATAGTTGGACTTTAGTTCTTACAATCAAAGACAATAGATTTCTATAAAAGATGTACTTACGTAACTACAAACATATGAATGGTTTAAAAAAAAAATCAAATTTATACTCAAAGTACGTTCCCAGTAACTATAAGGGATGCAAGTTCATTTAATATTAAAATTATAAAATCTAAATCAAAACATTTTGTACCTTTTAAACTTACTACTTGTGATCAGTATGAACGTCTTGTTTGGCAAATCTGTAAACTACTCTACATTATAATATTTTTTATTGTTACTGTTATGTTTGACTTGTTTTTTAAGTATTTAATGTACCATGAGTACATATTTAATGTACCATAAGTGACATGTTATTTGAAAAAAAAAACCTCATAAATATAACTTGTCTAATTCTTAAATGATCTTTCAATATTTGTAAAAATGTTAAGATCGGATGTTGATGACGTAGTTGTCGACATTGAATAGGGGCTCCTTTGGCTTACAGAGTAAGAGTAGACAGTGTTGATTAATTTCGGCGAGTTGGATTGAGCCACTATAGCATAGTTAGTAGTGCACCTGACCCGAATCCCGCTCGTGGAATTTTTCCAACACTTTGTCTTTTTTCAGATTGCAATTTGCTCGCAACAATATAAAAAAATAAAAAATAATTGTTTTAATGATTAATAAAGTTCTTTAAACCGAAAGTTTTATTTGTTGTATGATAGGAGGACGAGCCGAAGCCCCGCTTCGTGTTCGCGATGCGGCACGGCGAGCGCGTGGACCTCACCTACGGCCACTGGGTGCAGCACTGCTTCGACGAAAACGGCACGTACGTGCGCAAGGACCTCAACATGCCGCTGAAGCTCGGAGAGAGGTATGCCTTCATACCATAGATAAAGTTTTTATCGCCTCTGTGATCTAGGGGTTAAGACGACACCTCGATTTGTGAACATTCGAAAAGGCTGATACCGGCGCTGTCATAAGTTTGAAAATACATAGCACCTGCGACAATTGAGACCGCAAATTAACAGAATCTAAAAAATATTTTAAAAATAATATTAGTTTTAGTATCAAAATATGCATGCAGCTACTAAATAACTAATACTGATGTTATCAATGTATATGAGTGGTTTCCAAGCATATAAATAAAGTAATTGTGATGTAATTTCAACAATAGTGATTTTTTTGTGGTGTATTCGAAAATAATTACAATCGAGTCAAAATTATACAACCGTGTATTTGAGCGAGTTAATTCAAGATAAAGACATGAATTTATGTATATCAACATTTCAGATTCGTTAGTCATATTATAGTCTTAAACTATTCGACCAAGGTTGGTGCATTTTTTCAGGGTGTCGCCGTAAAACCACCGGCTTAGACCCAGAGGTCCCGGGTTCGATTCTCAGCATGTTTGTGTACACGGTTTGGTTGGTGGTAAGGCTTGTTTGCCCGCCTGGCTAGCTACCACCATCTTATTTAAATATGTCACCATAACATGAATGTTTGGAGCATTGTTGTGTTCCGGCAGCTAGAGATAAGATAGCCAGTGCCTCAGTAGTTGAGGATTCCAGGTGAAGTGCGCTTCCACTTTCGGCCTAATCATCACTTAACATCAGGTGAGAAGAATGATAAAAATATTATTATTACTAGTCAGTTATATAAAAAAAAGTTGTAGTAAAAGTGAAAGTAGTAGCCTATAACTATCAAAATCAAAAATAGTAAATTTGTTAACGTATATTTTTTATTTTGTGTTTTTTTTTACATGTTGTGGTTGTCTTCTATATTTTTTGTGTTTATTGTAATGGAAAGTGTCCTGCTATGATAGTATTATATTATCAATATTTTCGACGCTGTAAGGGAGAAAAGAGCTGGACACTTGCTGAGTTTCTTGCCGGTTTTTCTCAGTACAAGATCTCCCACCCAGAGTAGACTTACGAACCAATGGCATAGTGACATTGCCCACTGCTGGGCAAAGGCCTCCCATCATTGAAATCATGTCATCACTACAATAGTGATATCGACAACCAATAACATTAAACATATTAGTGAAAACACGTAACAGTTATTTAAAACATTAACCTATTTTTTATTTGACCTAACCATGACTTTGTGTAACCTAAAAAGTTTAGAATAAACATTCAAATGACGGAAAAAAATAGTGACGTCATAGTTTCCATTCCATTCATTCTAGTTATAAGGCGGGAGACCTTGTACCATGGATAACATAATAGTTACTACGTCTTATACTGAGATAGCAAGAAACTTAAGCAAGGGTATTTTTTCATTGACATTTCTCCCTTTTGTTTTGCAGCGCAAAATATCATAGAAGAACCACTTTCCCTTAAAATTAAACAACAAAAAATAAAACACTAGCCCTTTACTCGCGACTTCGTTCGCGTGGATTATAGACTTAAAAAAACTATTTAAAAAAAAAATGTAGCATTCTATCAGTGAAAGAATTTTTGGAATTGGACCAGTATTTCCAGAGATTATCCCCGACAAACAAACAAACAAATAAAAAAGGCACAAACGTTACCTCTTTATTAATAACAACAAGCACCTGTAACCAATGAGAGATAACCTGGTACCAATTGAGAAGTATTAAAAGATAAGCATACAATTTGTTTGGTCACGCACTGTTAATAGGTCGGGCAATACCTTAGAGCATTAAACCAACTGGAGACGCCACTGTCAGGCGTTCCCCTCTGCCAAAAGAGTATGACCGCCGATCATACTCGTTATATAAAACTAGTTCCAGCGTGTTCCAGCGTCATTTGCAAATCACGGTGCACGCGATAAGACCTGAGCAAAAAATGCCAAATTGCAGCGTGTTTTCACGTAAAAAGCGATCAGAAACGTCGATTGTACAAAAGGATAACGTTACTTTTCATCTGTAACTATTATTTTGTCTTAATATTATTGAATAATGCACAAAATTTGCAAAAAACTGAAAAAATATTGTTAATCAAAAAGTGTTGCCACTAAAACGTCAAGATGCAACTTTGCGTAACTTTTAAAGTTGAACGAGCCAACATTGAATTACAATTTATATTTCACGTTTTATAAAGTTAAAACTGTATTTTTACTATAAATGCTTATTTAATTAATGATAGATCACTACTTATAAATTGTAACTTATTTTGTTTTTACAGATTTTTTTTCAACTTAATTGCATTAAAAATTCTCAATACCATGAAACTGTATGTTTATGATCGGTCTACTTCGTTAATATATTATATTTACGTTTCGTCACTTATCCCGAAAATAGGAAATTTTAATTTAATTACATTGGCCACACTGCAACAAAGTTAGAGCTGTGACAGTACAAAAACAAAATATTGATATCGACTTCATCATAATGTTTATTCTGGCTATTATAGGAAAATAATAATATAGATAAATAAATTAAAAAAAAAAAAAATATTAGAGATCGAAACATACTTATCTCCATTTGGAGAAAAGGTAGTGGAATATAAAGCGGGCTTCGTAGTATTTTCTACTAAAAAATTAAACGCAGTACATGCATAAAGAGTTTATGTGGGGAGCCAAATGACAAAAGTTTAACATACCAAAAAAGTCGTGGTGGCCTATTGTATGCATCAAAAGAAGTTATTGATTTATGTCTCCTTTGTGAATTAAAGATCCGCTTAACTGATGACAAAATTATAAAAAAATAAAAATAAAAAACCTATTAAATTAATACAACATTATAAGCATCAAAATAATAGTTAATTTCTGACAGAATTAACAACACCTACACCATAGAATTTACTTAAAACTATAAGATTACGTTTTTTATTCCAATTTTTTTTTAAACTATATGAACACTTAGAGTAGCTTTGATGTATTAAAGAACTTTGCATCATTCAAAGATTTAACCTTAGAAAGCAGTTTAAACCTTGCCAGCATTAGGTATATTTCGCTGTTCGTTTGTATGATATCATTCTGGAGTTCGGTACATACCTGTATATTGATATGTTTGTTTTAATTTAAGTCTCTTGCTTTTAAATTCAGCCTTATTTGGAAACTTATATAGAAATATAAAAAATCTCTCGAATAATTGCATTTGGAAATCTGAAAAATTAAGACCCTACGTTACCTACAAAAAAGAATTGATCTGCTTTATGGAACCATGAAAGTACTATACATGTTGTTAAATTTTTCGGTTCCTCTTGATTGAGAGTCAGTTAGATAGGTAGCAAACTATTTTTCCATAATGAAAGAATAAGATTGCAGCTTTTCTTAAAAACAACAATTCTCCTTGGAATGGAATAAAATTATGTAGGTATATTTTGCAGATTTTGACTTATCCTAATTAATAACTGTCGATTTTAACAATAAAGAAAAGCAAAGTGTCTACCTTAATTAACCATACTGAAGAGCCTGATTTAAACAAAAAAAATCACATTAATAGTCATCGTCATCATCATCATCTCAGCCACGTCGTTATACCTTGTTGGAGGCCTGCTGACACTGCGCTTTCCGGTACGCGGTCACCACTCGAGGACTGTTCCGCCCCAGCGGCCATCCACTTGAGCTTAGCAACTTTTCGGGCTATGTCATTATTATTGGTATCGACAAATTAAATCGATAGTGTCAAGCACTATCGACGTTTACATAAAGTTGCCGTCAGACTCGTGCACGGACAGGTTATCCCTGTGTGTGAATTTATTAGTGTGCGTCTAGTTTATGCTAGTGTTTAATAATTTTGTCGTTTGCGTGTGTAGCAACGTCTTTGAAAAATGCATCAGTGTGAAACTGTATTTGTGTGCATTACCTCGTCCCCCGCAGAAAATGACAGACTTTTTTTCATACAAATTAGTGCGCATGGCGTCTCCATTTGGTTTAATGCTCTAAGGGCAATACGGGCATTACACTCAGTTATATCAATAAAATTATACATTCGAATGTAGGTAAATCGTAGTCCCTTCGAAACCACAATAACTTACATTGTAGTGGTTAAACTATTTAGTATAGGTATCCGAATATTATGCATACTTGTGTATACACCCGACCTATTAACATTGCGTGACCGAACAAATTGTATGCTTAGGTACAGCAATTATTTGTTATTGTTTCTTATATATATTGGAGACTTTCAAAACCTGGTTTATCTGAATAGTTTATCAGCCTTAAATGCCGAGCTCGATGTTCCACTATAAAAAATAAGATACGTTTATCTGTATATATTTTTATATCCCTGTAAATTTCTTTAAATATATCAAACTTAAACATTTATATAATAGAATAGGATAGCATACCTTTATTTCGAGCAACTTTGGCCCATACAATATAATAATATACCGTAAAAACAAATTTTTGTTAGTAAATAACTTAAAAGCTATGTTAAATATAATTGAATGCATTTTAATTGTATCGTTTACATTATAAAGTTTTAAAATTGAGTTAATCGATGTAATACAAAAAATAAGTATTCTAGTATCTTAGGCATCTATGATTGCAGTCGGTGTAGTAAAGTTTATTGTGCATTCCTTTGTTTTAAGCGACCGCGACACATTGTTTAACTTGAACAATTGAATGGCGTTTTAGTTAACGTTCATTGATTCCATTTTTATTACTACGGAATCAGCTAACGTAAGGTAATGACTACATAATACGAGCTGAATCTGTAACTTTTATTACTTACTGGTTTTGCACAATAAAACTTAATAGTAAAAGTTTTTTTTGTCTAAGTTTGTGTAGACGACTGTATATGGTATTCTTTCGGTCCTTCTTGTGTTGGAAAATAAATTTAATGAGCTGATTTTTCACGTTACGTTAAGTGGAGTAGAGTAATTTGCCGTGCAAACTATAGATAAAATGAGTGGTTGTATTTTGTCTGTTATTATAATTATGTTATTTCCAAAACTCGAAGTCTACAAAATTATCCTTATAAAATATCGCAGCGTTAGCCAAACCTACGCCATTATGGATGGCTTTTTTTGTCGTTTTTTGGATTACATGACGAGAGACTTATGTTGAGCGGTCAATGCTCTGGGTCAAGGTTACGATGCTGGCTGGCTATTGATACTGCTGCCGTGTTTGTACGTTGAATCAAGACATTGTTTGTATTCACGTTCGTTACATCAGAGAAGTGCAAATTCCTCTGCGATGTATCCTTACAAAACTAAAAAAGGATGACAATAGGGATTTCGACAGCAACGACAAATAATTTCAGAACATTAAACAAATAAATAAAATCACGTAACAGTTCTTTAAAACATTGACCTATTTTTTATCAGTCATATTGCTTTATAATAGTTATGTAAGTAAATTTGAATAATGCAGCATTGTTTGGTGTCCAGGCTATAATGTACATATTAACAGAATAGAAAGAGTACAGAAAAAACTAACTAGTAGCCTATCCTACCGCTTCAAGATTCCCAGAACGTTGAAATACAGACAAAGTCAAATATTTTCGTTTAGATCCGCTATCTGTTCGTCGTAGCTGTCTGGATCAAAAACTACTGGACCGATTTAAAAAGTTCTTTCACCATAAGCTACATTAGCGCTGATTAACATAAGCTGTATATATATAATACTAAAAACGACAATTTAATTTTCCAATCCAAAACGATATGTTTGTTTTGTTGTCATGGAAACCATTGATATATATTTAACTCAATGATGGAAACTGTCAAAGCGGTACGAAGTCCGCCGGGTCAGCTAGTAATCTATCTATAATATTATAAGAGGAAACCTTTGTATTTTTGTATGTATGTACATACATACATACATACATACATACATACATATGTATGATGTATGTATATATGTTTGCAACGAATAAACTTAAAAACTACTAGACCGATTTAAAAAATTCTTTCACCATTCGAACGCTACATTAGCGCTGAGTAACATAGGCTATAATAAAAAAATAAGGTATAGGTCCGCCGGGTCAGCTAGTTTAAAATAAAAACAAAAAAACAAATACAACTACGTGGTTGTTGTTTTAATGTTAGTTTTTTAAGTTGTTTTTTTGGCGTCGCCGTCGTCGTGGTCAGCTGCGCCAGCGTTGGCGGAATGATCTCGATGACTTTGCGGAGGGATGGTGAGAAGCCGCCAGGGATCGAGAAAGGTTTTGGAAGAGGCCTTTATGTTTTTCCAAAAGTAGAACGAACTAGGCTAAATAAAAAATGTTAATATTTAGTATATGTATTTACTGTGCGTCGTGTGTTGAGTCAATGATTCTTCGTCCTTCTTATTAACATAGTCAACGTGATCGTTCCAGAGCGGGCGGCAAAGACGCGTACGCTAAGGACACGCCGCTGACGCGCGTCGGCCGCTTCCAGGCGCAACTGGTGGGCGAGGGGCTGCGACTGGCCGGCGTGCCCCTGCACCGCGTATACGCGTCCGCCGCGCTGCGGTGCGTCGAGACGGCGCACGAGATGCTGCAAGGTCAGTGAGGCGATACGGCGGCATATATGAATAGTCATAGGAGATTTCTGGATTACTAATGTTTGGCCAAAAAACGTTTCCCAAAATATCACATCGCAAACAATTTTCATTTGAAAAAGAAAAACATTTGTCAAAACAGCTTATTGCAAACTTTAGTTAGCAAATCTCTTTTTTGCCATATTATTGTTTAACAAATAATTGTTTGGTCATGTTTCATTCAACCAAATATTATTTAATCAAATGCTTCATTTAGCAGAACTTACTCTTCCCAAAATATTGTATGGCATACGATTTACAAAACAATTTGAGTAGTGCATAGAATACAAATTAGCTTATGATTATATTTTGTTAAGTGGGTAGTTCGTGTTAATTATTTTCTTGCTGCGTGCTCATACGACAGAAGCATCACTGTTCATTCATTAATAGAGGCGATCTAGAATAGATTGATCTGGAATATAATATTTTCCAAATTAAAACATTTGCTATATTAACATTTGTCTTAATAAAACTTGACTAAGTAAAATTTTGCCAGATGATAGTTGGATTAAATGCATTATGTGCGAAATGTACATTTGCATAAGGTTCATTTGGAAAATGAAACTTAGGCGATAAGTTTTTTGGGAAGTGAAATTTGACGAAAAATAATTTGGCCAAAGGGAGGGATACCGAGATTTCTAGATATCTACTTCTAACATCTTTTTGGGTATCATCAGTCAACCTCCGTACCTCCGTAGGTCGTTCTACGACTTCCGTAACCGAGTGGCTTGCACGCCGGACTTTGGGCGGCGCTAACTCTTAGGTCCCGGGTTCGATTCCCGGTCGGGTCGATGTCGAAAACGAACTTTTCGATATTGTGTCGGGTCTGGGTAGTTGTGGTACCGTCATTGTTTCTGATTTTCATTAAACGAGTGTTTTAGCTACTTACCTTGGGATCAGAATAATGTATGTGATGTTGTCTAACTGGTATTAGTGTTCAGTGACTCGTTGAAAATGCTTCAGGCATTAAGTCCGCCATGTAATATTTTGTTGCAAAAGTTTAAAATAAATAACTTTGTTGTATTATTATAAATTAATAAATATTTTCCAGGTCTGCAGGCAGACCCTTCCGTCAAAGTGCGCGTGGAGCCGGGCCTGTTCGAGTACAAGGGCTGGCACATGGCCAAGGGCCTGGCGCCCTTCATGACGCCGCACGAGCTGCAGCGGGCCGGCTACAACGTCGACGTCGAGTGAGTCCACATTATTATTATATTCACGATCTTTATATAACATGTGCCCTGCGGTTTCACCCGCGTTAATTAGCGACTGTTCCACTCCTATTAGTCATAGCGTGATGTAATATAGCCTATAGCCTTCCTCAATAAATGTACTATTCAACACAAAAAGAATTTTTCAATTCGAACCAGTAGTTCCTGAGATTAGCGCGTTCAAACAAACAAACAAACAAACAAACAAACTCTTTAGCTTTATAATATTAGTATAGATGTGACATAATAAACGCACTCCCTGAAAGTTGCTTGTTAAGGGTAAGTAAATTGTTTTCTTTCTTTTTTGTCTATGTTTATTTTTTTTAAAGCCTTATTTCATTGACTTACGTTTACATTTCGTTTGTTTTGATTGATTAATGAAGAGGTGAATTCAAGTATAAGGTCACATTTTATCAACCGCAAATATTTTGAGGATAAATTCAACAACATAAATAAACTATTTTTATGAAAAAACCTTAAAATGTATATGCTAGTTTTTAAGAAAAACACCAAAAGACATTTCGATTAAGAAACACTCCTTACGCACTTTCGGTAGTTTCAATTCAAAGGAGCCGAAACAGAGAGGCCGCAATGCCTACACCGCTTACACGTGCCCGTAGTTTCATTCAAAGGAGCCGACAGAGAGGCCGCAATGGATGCTCTTAAATATATTAAAATTTTTGTGTTAGGAAAAATAAAAATATACTAGCCTGATTTTTTTTTAAATACTAAGGCCTTATTTCTCTGATATAATTAGATGTTTTGTATAGAATATTTGCGGTTGATAATACGTGACCCTTATGTACTATCTCTAGAAAAGTGACAGTAATCGATTCAGTAGCCGATTCTCAACAAACCACTTTTGGGATTTGCATTTATTATGTAAAATTTTGTATATCCCTACTACTGTCATGATTTGATCCGATCCAATCTGAACCCCTCGGAGAATCTAGTAGGAACGGAGGCCACGCTTGAGTGAAGCCATTCCCTCAAGAAACCCTCTGACGGTGTTTTGATCACTCGGCTTGAGGAAAGCCTTTAAGTTTCTCGCTGCCCCAAAATATGTCCGGTGACGCTGAAAACCGTGTCCCAAATACCGAAATGCGACATCAAACTAAAGTCCAAGACATCGAGAATAGGGTGATGGACCTCAAGTGTGGTTGGGCAGGACACTTAGCTAGACGAGATGATGACAGGTAGAGCAAAGCAATTACCGAGTGGCGGCCAAGACTTGGAGATAGAAGCGTCGGTCGTCCGGTGGCAAGGACAGACGACACTACCAGGATAGCGGGAAAGCCGTGGATGCGCATGGCTTGGGACAGAGATGAGTGGCAGATACGAAAGGAGGCCTATACTCAGCAGTGGATATCTACGGGCTGAAATGATGATGATGATGATGATGATGATGATGATGATGATGATGATGATGATGATGATGATGATGATGATGATGATGATGATGATGATGATGATGATGATGATGACGACGGTGAAAAGACCGCCTGAGGCCATCAGCAAACTCCAAAAAAAGGCATGATTTGAGGATAGTTATTGACGTGTGTGTCTGTAGTTATATGCGTTTGTTTGTTTTTCAACTAATCGTGATGACTTTCGCCTGGTATTGCTTTGTCAACGGACCGCACTGAGTTGATAAAATAATTAAAATGATAATTAAATATCTTATGACTGATAATATGGACGTTTTGATAAGATTTGCATGATGCTGATCATGTTAATCTTATACGAACAATAAAATAAGTGTAAAGATAAGATAATTAATGAGATACGAGTATAACTGTTTTGCATAGTTTGCATGACTTTTTATAAAAAAACAAATTGCAATTTTTTTTAATAGTCATGGTCACTATTATTATATTTATATCATATTTTTTAAAGTCAAGTAACAGTCAGTACATCCGCGATTATTCAATGTACTGAAATATCAAATACTTACTCGAAAATTTTAGGTAGATATAGTAATACAGCAAATAACCTATATATATATGTTCCTATATGCACTGCGAGCACTGTAAGGTGTGACGTCAATTTAGTATACTGCGAAGCCGTTCCTTTATAGTTAGCTATACTGGTTACTGTTTAAAACGGAACGCAGTCCAGTATACTGTTATCCATACTGTCATCCATGTCATCATTTCTGTTGATCACGTGATCAAAGCAATGAGAGCACCTTACCTCGAAAATGCCAGTGCTTGCAGTACAAAAATGGCGACGATTTATGACGTCATATATTTCCCTAGGATACAGCGGCAGTATACTGTCAGTCCATAACGGAACAAATTTCTCACCAGTAAGAGCACTGGACAGTGCTCGCAATGTATATCGGAACATACCCATAGTGTCTAACCGCTGGCCAAAGGCTATACCATTGAATTCAAGTCATCGCTACAATTGATGGGTATTAGCCTTTTCGCCACACTTGCATCGGATAATCCAAAACACGCTTTGCCCCTCCAAGGAATTGAACCCAGGACCACCGGTTATCTGGCCCAGCGCTTATTTCAGGTTATAATCTCGTTAATAATTGCTAAAATGAATCTATATGTCGTTGCAGTTACAAACCCTACGTAGAACTAGACACAAGCACTACGGAGACCGTCGAGGAGTTCTATGAGCGGAACGAGAAGGTGATGCAGTCAGTTGTCAAAGATACGGAAGCTGAAGGTAAGAGGAAAACTAAAAAGGATTGTTATATCAGTTCTACTACCGACTCAATTCACATAGCATTGTTGCAAAACAACAAAACGGGCATCATAAATCGTTACTTTTAAAAAAACCTATTTAATAAAAGTTAAACTAATACTCGTCTGTCTGTCAATCTATACATACTAATGGTCGCCCAGTGATCGAAATTCGACCGTAATTTTATTAAGGCTACACGGATTGTATCCTAAGCATTGAAAAATTAAAAAAGATAGATTATGAGTTTGGATTGGCATTGACAGATGTCGGCCGCATTAAAGACAAACAATACGTGTGTGTCAAATACATGGTAGTGTGTGTAATGTTGTTTTTGTTGATTTAATGTATTTTTTATGCATAATTTTAAAAAATATTAATATTCGGATAACCTTTTCTATATAAACTATAAGTGTGCGAAATTTCATACTCTTCCGTCCGCGCAATTTTCGTAAAAACGGGTACAAAGTTTTTGCTTCACGTATTAATATATAGATAATAAAGCTAAAGAGGATCGAATGTCTGTACATGGAAGATATTCGAAAAAAAGTTGGCTGGGGATAATTAGAATCGATAACAGAACACGTTCCAACAGTTTTTAGAATTTTTGTCTGTTTGTCTGTTTATTTGACCGCGCATGACTTGAAAATGGCTGAACGCATTTGGATGAAACTTTGCACATAGACAGACCATGACCCGGACTAGGATATAGGATACTTTTTTATCCCGGTAACAGGTTCCTGTCGGATAGTGTAAGCTTCGCGAACGAAGAAGCGGGCGATAACTAGTATATGTATAAAAGTATATTAAACTAGAAATACCTGTTGGGGTTATTGGATCATTTTAAATAGAATCCAAGCTGTGCTCTTCTTTTTTCTCGACGACCTCCGTAGCTGAGTGGCTTGCACGGCGCTAACTCTAAGGTCCCGGGTTCAATTCTCGGTCGGGTCAATGTTGAAAACGAACTTTTCGATATTGTATCGGGTCTGGGTTGTTGTAGTACCGTCGTCGCTTTTGATTTCCATAATACGAGTGCTTTAGCTACTTACTTGCGATCAGAACAATGTATGTCATCATCATCAGCTCATTTTATGTCCCCACTGCTGGGGCACGAGCCTTCCCTATGGATGGATAGGGAGAACGGGCCATAAACCACCACGCGGGCCCAGTGCGGATTGGTGGTTGTGAAACGACTGCTAATGCAGCCGAGCCAACGGCTTAACGTGCCTTCCCAAGCACGGAGGAACTCAGAAAAATTTTTGGTCACCCATCCCATGACCGGCCTTTGCGAAAGTTGCTTAACCTCAGCACTTGCAGACCGGGCGCGTTAACTCCTGCGCCATCGAGCTCCTCCACGTGTGTGGTGTTGTCTAACATTTTAATTTCTTTTTAAGCAGACTCTTTATAACCTTCCCAGGGTAACTTGACAGTGACGTAATACCGCTGGCTTGCAGCGTAAATTAAAAAGTATCAGAAAAATTCAACGACTATTCTGGGGAGACCCCTGGGGACTGGGTAGCTCAGAGTGCCGAGCGGTCAGGGCAATGGACCGGTAATCGAAGGGGTTGGTTTCAATTCCCACTCGAGCATCTTGAGACTGATTGATTTTTTTCAATCAATTTTTTTCTAGTAACTATTAGCGTTGTGAATGCGAACTTTTACTAGATGTACCCCGCGGTTTCACCCGCGTTAAAAAATATTTTCCCGTTTTGCAACACTTTTCATTGCTGCTCCACTCCTATTAGTCATAGCGTGATGTAATATAGTCTATAGCCTTCCTCAATAAATGGACTATTCAACACAAAAATATTTTTTCAATTCGAGAGATTAGCGCGTTCGACCAAACAAACAAACAAACTCTTCAGCTTTATAATATTAGTATAGATAGTATAGATAAATCTAATATTCGCAGGCAGCAACGTAATATTCGTGGGTCACGCGTCCACGCTGGACATGGCCGCGTTCGCAATCAAGCGACTCGACCAGCCTCCGGCGCGTAAGCCGTACCAGCTGAGTGCGCAGCTGCTGCGCGTCCCGTACTGCGCACTCGCCACGCTGCGGCCGAAGCCCTGGCGGCTGGTCTCCCCGCCCTGCCCGCCTTCCATCAACTCCAGCTCGGGAAGGTTCGACTGGAAGATACTGGAGGAAACCGAAGTTGCAGCTACACAGACGAAGTAATTTTAGCTTTAGAGTAAGAATGCACCTGATTTCTGTCAACTGAGTCTTGAGACGTTTATCTTCCAGTTGTTACCTGCAGGCGAAGTACATTAATTTAGAGTATGAGTACACTTCACTTCTGCCAACTACGTCTTGAGACATTCATCTTCCAGAAGTTGCAGCTCCGCATGCAAAGTTACTTTAACTATAGAGTGAGAACATACTTGTTATCTACGTATTATGACAATCGTCTTCCGGCTGACATTCGTCTTCCAGATGTAACAGCTCCAAAGCAACTTTAGTTTTAGGTCAGCCGCACTTTAGATTCGTTTTCGTACGAATTTGACTTGTAAGAATACGCGTGATACATCCCGTTCGTCCGACTACTGGTACAACGCTTACGAGGTACACGCACGACTAGCGTACTTTGACACGTTCGTAAGAGTCAAATTCGTATGAAAACGCATTCCAAGTGCGGCTGGCGTAAAGGGCAACGCAGATTGGGACGGCATGGCAAAGGATTTAATTTTTTACCAATGGACATGGCGCACGCCGTGACGTGTCGAAGGTAGTGTTGTAAAGAACTCGAGTCGCAAAAAAGTTATACAAAGTAGTATTCAAATATTTGAAAGGTAGCAATGTCCCGGTCTGCGTAGGCCTTTAGAGTAAACGTGCTTCTGTCTTCTACGTCTTAAGACCTACATTCCCAACTCACCTTACATCTATTAAGGCGAAGAAACTATCGATGTAAGCGAAAGAGTATGAGTTCACCTGACTTCTGTCAACTACGTCTTTAGACATACATAGCCAACGCTCTAAGCCTTGATGGCCGGTCTCACCGCCCAGCCAGTACTTATTGGAAAGATGGAAGACTTAATTAATTATGCCACTAAAAAAATATGGTCTATTTATCACCTCTATATAGTACTTATTTATTTAAAAAGCATTATGTAAGCGTATGTATAAATAAATATTATCATGTTACTATTATTTCGCCGAGTGTCATAAGGTGGACCAAGCGAATCAGTGCAACTCCATAGGAACAAATAGATTTGTACTATTTTAAAATTAGGATTACACGAAGATTCTATTACAAATAATGATTCTAGTACCTGAATATTATTTAAAATACGATACGATTAAGTATGTATAATTTTAATTACTTACTGCCAACTCGTAATATATTTTTCGACTGTGATTTTGTTGGTGTGTATATCAATTTAATGATACTATGAATGGGTATATTATACGATTTCTAATATATTTCCCGTCGTATTCATTCAAACATCAAACGGCTAAAGAAGTTAAATTTTTTTCTATGAATACGACGGTTATTTTATAAGATTTTTTTCCATTTAGAGGCAATATATCGTCAATATAGTATTTTTTGTACATTTTTCCCTTATAGCGCCTTTAAATCTTTTTAACGGCAAAGGGTATTTTACTGTAATTTAAACTTAGGTTTTATCTGATTATAATTTGAAAGAAAACATGCAATATACAATTTATTTGTGAAAATAATTGATAACACGCAATCGTGAGCATAGCTGTTTAAAATCTTCTGATGCCTTATTAGACTGATTAAGTTGCTTTACGAAATAAGAAATCATGATCTTTGTGATGTTATTTTATGAAAATAAATATCTAATATACTTTTTTGCATTTTATTTGAAGACTACCCTGATAAGTGTTGATATTGCAAACAAATATTAATAAATTAAAACCATATTTCAACATTTGTGTTTTTATAATTTCTTCGCAACAAAATTTGCGTTAAAAATTATTTTGAACATTTATAAGCTTGCTTACTTCTTAACTGATCTTTAATATTTGTAAAAATATTATGATCGGATGTTAGTGACGGTAGTTGTTGACATTGAATGGGCGCCTTTGGCTTTCAAAGTAAAAAGTGTTGAATAATTTCGGCGGGCTGGTTAGAACCACGATAGCTCAATTGGAAGAGCACCTGACCCGGAATGTCAGAAGGGTGCAGGTTCAAATCCTGCTCGTGGAAATTTTTTCAACATTTGTGTTTTTAAATTAAAACCACTCACTTTACTTTGATGTTAGGAAGATCCGGTATTAAAAAATAAAAGATAGATTTTGAGATAGTGATGTTTTTTTCATACCCTATGGTTATACGGCTGATATAATGTTATAAATAGCTGATGCCTTCAATCAAATAAAAAACGTATTACAATCAATATTATTTAATAACTAATGAAATGCACATACCTGCTTCAGTTATGTTACTCGGAAACTTGACTAGAAAGTAATAAAATAAAAATATTTGAAATTACACACTTACGCCAACTGGTGACATGACATTGGTATATGACAACTATTCGTCTGCAAACAACTGTCGTAGGTACTTACTGTCATAATCAAAACTACAAAGTATATATTATACAATTTTTAACTTTCGCGTTCCATTTTAAACAAAGTTTTATAAATGGGATTAACTCAAACTTTAGTATAGGGCAGCCCGTGACCACGGTCGGTGCAACTCGGACGACCAGCCAGATCCTTTAAATGCCACTACACATTTGCAGAATACACTAAACATGCAGACTCACTTAGGCCCAAGACACCGTCCGCTAGGGTGAATACCGGCGACTGCCAAACTGGGATCCAGTCATCCTAACGGCACGTGAAGGGGATGTACAGTGGTATTTAGTGGGTAGGCCCTCCTCCCGAATCTCTGTCGAGACCCTCGGGTCTGAAAAAGGAGGCGGGAGCTGGAGGGGAGAACACTACATAACCATCCGCGCCTCCCCGGGCGCGGTGGTACTCGGCCGACGAGTTTTCCACTGTCAAAAAAAAACAGCCCAAGACACCGTACTCTTAGAACAAGGGTACGATGACCCGGTTCACACGCGCTCTATACCAGGTACAGACATGTACCCGGTCGCTTCTCCCCACCCCCACGCCCGGTCAACTCGAGCCCGACCTTTAGAGGCGCCCTCGGTCTGTTCCGCTCCTGATCCGATCCGAACCCCTCGGAGAATCTAGTACGGATCGGGGACACGCACTAGTCATCATCATCATCATCAGCTCATTTTATGTCCCCACTGCTGAGGCACGAGCCTTCCCTACGGATAGATAAGGAGAAGGGGCCATAAACCACCACGCGGGCCCAAGATTGGTGGTTGTTAACGACTGCTAATGCAGCCGGGACCAACGGCTTTACGTGCCTTCCGAAGCACGGAGGAGCTCGAGATGATAAATTATTGGTCACCGATCCGATGACCGGCCTTAGCGAAACTTGCTTAACCTCAGCACTCGCAAACCGGGCGCGTTAACTACTGCGCCATCGAGCTCCACGCACTAGTGCGTGATGATGGCATCACGCACTAGTGCGTGGAGCCGTGGAGTAGAAGGACTGGTCCTTCTAGAAAACCTCTGACGGTGATGTGTTTCACACGACTTCAGAAACCACTTAAGTTTCTCGCCGCCCCTTAAAGTCCGGTGACGCTGAAAATGCAGCCTGAGGCAAACAGCAAACTAAAAAAAAACTATCGAAACGTCGGGTATAAAGAGTATGTTCCGATATACACTGCACTGACCAGTGCTCTTACTGGTGAGAAATTTATTCCGTTATGGACTGACAGTATACTGCCGCAGTATCCTAGGGAAATATATAACGTCATAAATCGTCGCCATTATTGTACTGTAAGCACTGGCATTTTCGAGGTAAGGTGCTCTCAGTGCTTTAATCACGTGATCAACATCGTCCAGAAATGACATGGATGACAGTATACTGGACTGCGTTCCGTTTTAAATAGTAACCAGTATAGCTAACAATAAAGGAACGGCTTCGCAGTATACTACATTGACGTCACACCTTACAGTGCTCGCAGTGCATATCGGAACATACCCAAAGATACGAGTAGACTTGGCGGGAAAGTGAAGAGTCATGTCTGCGGTTTTGTTTTATTTTCGGGAATTTGTGTTATGTCGAATATTAATGTGAAATAATGATGGATTATTAACCGTTAAGTGTTCGTGAGTGCGCATGAGTGTTGGCAAATGAAACAAAACAGTGCAACGTCACTTTCAAATTCTCTCAAGTCCGCCCGAGGACTTAGTAAAGCCTCACATCTTTACTGAGATACTCGAGGGGTTGGGGGGTATATCATTTCTCACTTCTCATTTCTATCGTCATTCATCATCATCATACAGAAAGGAAATATTGTATATGTATGTATTACTTGTTAGAAATATTACTTTGACACTGGCTAAATGTGCTAATCGCACGAAGCCATCAACAAAAAAAAAAGAGTCATGCCTGCGGTTGTTTTATTTTCTAAAATTTGTGTTATGTGAATATTAATATGAAATAATGATGGATTATTAATCGTTAAGTGTTCGTGAGTGCGCATGAGTGTTGGCAAATGAAACAAAACAGTGCAACGGCACTTTTCAAATTCTCTCAAGAAGTCCATGTGAGGACTTAGTAAAGCCACATTTTTACTGAGATACTCGAGGGGTTGGGGGAGTATATTATTTCTCACTTTTAATTTCTATTATCATTCATCATGATCATACAGGAAAATATTGATGTATTACTTGCAAAAAAAATACTTTGACGTTTTCTAAATATGCTAATCGCACGAAGCCATCAACTAAAGGAGAAAAAAAGGTACGAGTATGCCAATAATACGTACACTAAGAAGTTTGCGTTAATCCTCGTTATAAAACTTTGCACAAAGTATTCGTTTATAACATACAATATAATTTATGGGTGTCCAAGAAAAAGGTTGAATATCAGTTTATTTTTATCTGTACTTGATAATTGAACGGATATTGACCCGAGAGCTTTGCACTCTGTCATCGAAACAATTTAGATTGCTCGTTGCATAGCCCGGGTGTGTCGATCACCTACCCACATTTTGCAAGCGTGGTAATCTAATGGTGAACATAATTCAACCTGAGGAGCGGCTTGGACACCCTTTACTAGCTAACCATAACAAAGGCACTTTAGTATTGTTGTGAGCATTTCACATTGGCACTTATACCTTATTTATGTACAAATTTAAACATATATAATGAATAAATTTTTAAATATATAAAAGATAGAGATCAAATTATTGATAGCACAACAACAATAACAACAAACTAACAAAAAATGTTATGTACAAACTTCACTTAGTTACAGAGTTCGAATAATTCATTCTTTCAGACAGAATTTCCTCGACAATTTTTTGAATAATTAGTCTGTCTTCTGCTTTCATATCTTCCGGTTTCGTTTTATCATCGTATATTTTTCTATCTATTAATCTAGCTATAACTTCTTCCACTATCGCGTCAATGTTCTCATTGGTATGATTTTGTAAATCTTCATTGAGTGTCAGTGTCTCGGATGATTCTAAAGGCGTCTGTTGATCCGTAATATCATGAACTTCTTCAACTGCATGGGGGAGTGTCTCTGGCTCTTCCACAAAATCAATTATTTCAGGAACATCACCTCGACCATCCACCTCTTTCTCGGGAACGACATCGTCAGACACTACAGCCTCAGAAAGTTCAACAGCAATATTTTTGTGTCGCTTCATGATCTCTTTCAATTTTTCTTTAGCTGACGCTACGACTTCCTTTCGTGTCTCAGATTTTATTTTTGCAATAGCTTTCTTTTTTCTTTCCTGTCTTGAAATTTTAAATTCATCCAGTGCTTTTTTAGCTTTTTCAATATTTTTTTCTTCTTCAACGTCAGTGTTTTCAGTTTCTTCTTGGTCTACAATAGTATTGTAATCTATTCTTTCATCTATTATATTTAAACTATCTTCATTTGTTGTTTTTAGAGTATCTATAATTGGATCTTCAATTTCTTTATCCTCTAAAGCTTCTTGAGGCAAATTGTCACCTACTTCCCTAGAGGTATCATAATTTACGGCACTGAAAGCTTTTTCTTCAATGGAAG
Source organism: Eudonia mercurella (assembly GCA_963082485.1). Lineage (NCBI taxonomy): Eukaryota > Metazoa > Arthropoda > Insecta > Lepidoptera > Crambidae > Eudonia > Eudonia mercurella. The sequence goes on along the minus strand of OY720041.1, from coordinate 7,146,927 downwards.
CTTGATTAGATTCGTTATCTTCATCACTTGTAGTAGAAATAGTGAACATATCAATAGGCTTGCCACGTGGATACTCTCGAAAGTTTGTTCTTTCGAGTATAAAAAGTGCTGGCTTCGTTTTTATACGAACGGGCGGCATCCATTTATAGTTTACGGTAACAAGAAAAAACGTTTCTACGATATCTAGAATTGCGTGCGAGTGAGCAAAAGATTTTATAGTTGGCGAGTACTTGCTTTTAGCTTCCAGTAGGAGGTGTGTATATTCTTGCAACTGTTCAGGTCGAAGCGACTCATTTTTACTGTACATCCAATTACTATTTATTTGCGTAAATTTTGTTACCCCTGTCTGTGCTGCCAAGTTGCTAATATGTACATGTACAAATGGCTCATCTTTTAACAGCTTGTGGAATCTACAAAAGACGTAGAAATATCAATAAGTAATATTCACCAAAACCTTAAATTAAAAAGCATTAAGCATTAACATTCCTCAGCTTATTTGAAGACTCCAAGTGAATTGCGCTTCCCCGGAATGCGCACCAAATGAGATGGAAGCCAAGTATTAATTTATTGTGCTAGGTGCTACGAAGTCATAAATAATTATATAATAAACTAAGACCAAATATACTAATTAGTTATAGTAGTACAGTTTCATGCATTAACTTACTTAGTAATTGCGTGTCCACCAGGGTAATTGGTCATAGCAACTAATGCGAACGACAAAGATAGCACAATATTTCCAATAATAACTACAACTACTCCCCAAAAGAGTAGTTCGAAAATTGGTGCTTTTGTGCGTCTTATATACCTGAAAATTAAGTAACAAATACTTTAATGACACTTACATTAATATACAAAAATATTTTTAATTTGTGAGATAATAATGTATTTTTAACCATAGAGCATTAAATTCACCTTAACTTTAAAAACAGTAGTCACAGCCATCTTTTCTAATTAAAATTACTGTATAATTGCAATATTTCACTTACACGTATGAGCAGACAGTTGCCGAAGCAATATTGAGCAATGGGAACACATAGATAATAAATCTCAACTCCTTATGAGGCAGGAAAGAGTAGAGGAAGATGTAGGTAAGCGCGGGCGCGACTAGCGGCACTAGACGCTTGTCCAAGTACACTCCTACTGGGATGAGAAGCAGGCTCGGCCCGAGCCCACGCGGGAGAGCAGAATAGAAGTACCACAGGAACGGGGAGGTCTGTACGCTGTTCAGGAAATTGTAGTAAACTAGTAACTATAGAGAATATAGTAATAGTCTTCATAGGAATTTGTTAATAACTTTTAAGTCAATAAAGAAATTATTCAAAGTCAAAGTCAAAGTCAAATATTTTTTATTCAAATAAACTTTAGAAAAGTGGTTTTGAATCGTCCAAACAATTTTTACCTACCACCCATTCAGGACGTCTATTTTTTAGCTGTGGAGAAGAATGAACGCAAGAAACTCCACTATTAAATATACTGTCTCATAATAGGCAAAGGCTTTCATTGTCAAATTAGCCCAGGCATTGGTTTAATCAGCACGCTTGCTAAATGCGGGTAGGTAATCACAATCTCGAGCTGTGCATCTAAAATTCCGAAACACACTTTGCCTGACCTAGGAATTGAACCTAGGAAAGGCTCTCGGTATCGACTCGAAAGCCCTTAATAAGGAACGGGCTCGCGTGATGCCGGTTCCTAAAAAACTTCCGGAGTTCGATTGGCAGCAAGTCATTCTAAATACGGAGGTATTATGCCCTGGTAGGCCACTCTTGACGCAAACTCAATCTCAATACAATTCCAATCCCAAATCTAAAAAATTCAAATGGCACTCTTAAAAGCGGTAATAGCGCTACATTGGAATTAAATGCGTGGAAATTGAGTAAAGAAATTATTATCTAGATGGGGCGTTCCGAAACTGCGAAACTTATCCAAATATCGATAGATATTAATCCCATTGGAATTGTATTGAGATTGAGTTTGCGTCAAGAGTAGCCTACCTGATTTAAATTGCGCTTTCAACTGTTTTAGGCGCTGCGCAAACGTAGACACTTTGTGTCTTGTGTGGAATATAAGCTACCAAAGAATATGAAATCAGCCCTCCCTGCGCAGACGTAGACACTTTTTGTGTCCAGTTATTACCACCTGACACTAATCAAAAAGTGTTCGGTGTAGGTAGTAACTGGACACACAAAGTCGTCAGTTGAAAACACAAGCAACATTAACAAACTTCCATACAATTATACTGAGTTGCGCAAACGGACGATGCAATCGGTGTCCGTATCCTGTGTGCGACACACGCCACGCACACGTCCATCGTGAAACAGATTCATGAGATGAAAATAAGCAACGAATTGTTACCGCAACCGGCAACTGTGTCCAATCGCCGCCATCGGACACAGCAACTCGGTTTCCCGTGATGGTGAACCGTGTCGGTAACAGAGTGTCCGATCGCCGCTACCGGATACAGCAACTCGGTTTCCTTGTATGATGTGCCGTGTCAGTAACAAAAAGTGTCTACGTTTGCGCAGCGCCTTAAGTGCCCGCAGCAATAGGCCCGCCACACTAATATTGCTTAGAATTGGATAGCTATTATACACAGCTTTTTTTTGTAATTGACTAGAATAGAAGAAAAAGTAAATGTAATAATTAAAAAGGATACACCCCAATCGGAGCTCTTATTCATTACGGTGTTGTACCAAAACACCTCAGCTTCAGGCCACAGCAGGCGACCCCAGAATACCGAGTCCACAACTACAGTTAAAGCCACCAGCCCTATACCAGCTGGAATGGCTATTTTAAATAAGCTGTAAACAATAAAAAACAACATTAAATGCATCATTCCATGCATGTTTAATTTATACATTATTTTATGACATATATTTTTTATAAATATATAATATATATATACAGTGAAAAAATTAAACGCCCGACCCAGCCAGGAATCGAACCTGGGACTTCCGCAATCCAGGCGGCTGCACCGACCGCTATGCTACCGGGAAGGCTGACGACGTAAGCGCTGAATTTTTTCACTGCTTTTTAAATTTTGAGTGCTTATTGCGGCACAGTCCGGCCCGGATTGCGGAAGACCCAGGTTCGATTCTTGGCTGGGTCGGGTGGGCGTTTAATTTTGTCACTGTATTTTATAAATATTTAATTTGGCTTCAGTGCAGCAATTAGCACTTAAAAGATGATGATAATAGGCTATATTACATCACACTATGACTATTAACGCGGGTGAAACAGCGGGGCACTGCTAGTTTTTAATAAAGGCTTTCTCAAACAAAGCAAAGCTGGCGTGTCTTTGTCGTACTAATCACTATGAAGATATCAGTTTCGTCGTCACACTCTTCAAATAATAATAATACTTTCATGTGGTACAGTCACGAGCACTAACATGTAAACAATGTAACTCTTAACACAATGGAATAAAAGTAATTTTTTTTTAAATTTTAATCTTGCGATCAGTCTTTAGGATTAGACTTCAAGCAGATGGTTTGTAGCACTACATTTGAGGAGGAGGGAGATTTTCCTTTAGGACTTTCTCTTTTCTTGATCTTCTCTGATCTCCAGATTGTCATGAAGTTCTTGGTTTCTAATAAACCAGGGGTGTTTGCTATTTGTTTTAGTATAGAGTCTTCAGCTCTTTGTATTAATTGGATGCTAGAAATGTAAGCGGATCCCCAAAGTTGTATTCCATAGGTCCATATCGGCTTCCAGGTGGTCTTGTAAATTAAAAGTTTGTTGTTCTATGACAGTCTAGAGTTCCTGCCCGGCAGCCAGTATAGAACTGATCCAAGAATAGAGCCCTGTAGTATGCCTGCTTGTATCTCTTGGAAAGTTGATCATGATGAAGAATTCTCCGAAGCAGTATCTTTTCAGAGAGCTTCGATGGGACGGGCAGAAGACTAATGCGTCTGTATGATGTAAGATCATAAACTGGTTTTGGCACTATAACAATTTGTGAGACCTTCCACAATGCAGGATAGCATCCAGTATTCCGTTAAAAAGAGCTGTAAGGTAAACTATTGCATTTTTGGGAAGTTCCTGGAGTACATTTTTGTCTATTAAATCAAACCCAGGAGATTTTTTATTTCCAAGGAGACTGATAGTTTTAAAGTCAAAACTAGTCAAAAATTTATACATGTTAATGCTCATGACTGTACAAGGATAATAAACTCAAAAACTTAAACTTTCCTACACTCAGACCAATTATCTAGCCCAAGAGAAGCTTTATTATGAAGCTCATTAAATGGTTACTAGACAATGTATAAACATACTTAAAATACTTAAATACATACTATTTATACATAGAAAACATGAAACTGAACATTAATATTATTCGATGGTAAATTGCAAAAAATATGTTTTAATTACCCTCCATGTTCATAATATTTTTGATAAAGACATGCATTTTTCTTAAATATAATGCTCACATATTTATATCATATTTTTATACATATATTGTTTTTTGTAATAATATTTCATAGGTATTTAAACATTTTTATGTAAACTTTTACACAACATATTTATTTTACTGTTGAAACAGTGAGTATTTTTATCAACTATGTATTATAGAATAAAAATCAAAATTCAAAATTCAAATTCATAATTCAAAATCATTTATTCTGTTTAGGCTACAAATAGCTCTTATGAATGTCATTATGCCATCGGTTCGTAAGTCTACTCTGGGCGGGAGACCTTGTACTGAGAAGAACCGGCAAGAAACTCAGCAAGTGTCAAGCTCTTTTCTCCCTTAAAGCGTCAAAAATATTGGAAAATGCCCTATCATAAAAGGACACTTTCCATCACAAACAAACACAAAAAAAAGGACAATCAAAACACCCAAAAATACAAAAAAAAAAAATTAAGTTTGCAAAAATTACATCAGGTACAGTCGCCATCAGATATATCGGAGCGGCCGAGGTACTCAAATATTTCTGAGCAGCAATAAATTTCAATAAATTCTTTACGGTAAATGAGGTTAATAACATCTGAACATCCAATTCGCCATACATATATGAGCACTGGTTTTTCAATAACATCTGAACACACAACGAGACAATAATATCTGAAAGCACAACTCGTCAAAGTTATCTGCACAGACAGGGTGATCATAAATATCTGAACATTTAAGGAAAATATACCTTAAATCACTACACATACAGTTTAAATGTAATCGTACAGATGTAGCGAATTTTCCTTTTACAAAATAAGTAGGTTTACAAAATATAAATCTGCGAAAAGCAACTTCACTGTCTTGTTACAAGAGCCAAATTTGAATAAAATATTTTGGCAATTCACGAAAACGGTAACATACTGTCATTGCATATGTGTGTCTCACGTTTTGATCTGTCACTACGTAATTCACTGCTTGCATGTATCAAATGTAATATTGAAGCTGCCAAATTAAAATAGTTGTAATTGTTTTGTATATTATTAAGAATTCATGTTCTTTTTTTTTTCTTTACTTAGTATTTTTATTTAATAAAAACTGTAAAAAAACTTAACATCAACATTTATAGAAACTCGTTAGTTTTCAAAACTACAAAAAAAAACAAAACATAGTGAGTTCAAGCCTCCGTACCGCTCAATTTTCTTGATGATTCTGAATAGAAAAAAAATACAAAAAGAGGGTCTTTGATTTTGTATAAACGGCCATACATTGCTATGTACTGTATGTAGGGGTAAAAATGTAATGATTATACATACATACATACCATCACGCCTTTTTCCCAACGGGGTAGGCAGAGACCACATCCTTCCACTTGCTACGGTATACCAAGCAATAAACACTTCATAACACACGTGCAAACTCTTTTGAAGAGTTTCACACTTCAACTAATACTAGATAATACTCGTACTTTTTTGATTCCGTCAACGTTGACAACTATCTAGCAATTGTTATCGTGTTCATGTATCAATTGGATCGCATTGGATGTAAATTGCTATACCTATTAAGTGTTAAAAAATCTTTTAAGATGATTACCTATCGCATTGATAGTGAGATAAAAAGAAAAATCATACAACTAAAGAACGATGGTGTGCCCGTAACAGAGATCGCCAATGAAGTTGGAGTTGCGGTGAGTATATTTTATGACATTCAAAGCGGGAAAATGACAATGTTGTTGAAGTTAGTTTTTTTGAATTTAACGCAATGAAAAGTAAAAATAAGTTTTTATTTCAGAGAAACACTGTATATTTATGGCTGCAAAGATGGCAGCAAGAAGGAAACATAAATAACCATGTTTCGTATGGACGTCCGCGTTGTACTACAAGAGGGCAAGACGTCGCAATTGTGAATAAAGCTCGCGATGACAGATTTATTAACACAACACAATTTGCAAATATACACCAAGTGTCCAGCAGCACAATACGAAGACGTTTAAAAGAAGCTGGCTTACAAAATAGAGTGCCGGCAAGGAAGCCGGCTCTCACTAACCGACACAAAGCTGAGCGGTTACAATTCGCAGCGGCTTATTTAAACTACAATTTTGAAAATGTCATATTTATGGACGAAAAGGTTTTCTGCTCATCTGATAACGGCAGAATGAGTCTATGGAGACCAGATAATACACGGTATCTCGAGCCAAATGTGGTGCCTAATCGTCACAGTGGGCGTATCACGATTGGTTTCTGGGGCTGGATGAGTAAGAATGGTCCGGGGGAGTTGGTAGAGATAACAGGACGAATGAATGCAAACAATTACAAAGAGATACTGGAAAACTCATTTCTACCAACTGCCAACGTTGTTTATCCGAATGAACACATTACATTCATGCAAGATAATAGCTCCGTGCATAATGCTAGATTAGTACAAGCATGGATTCATGAAAACAGAGATGTGTTGACTAGAATCAAAATGCCGGCTAAGAGCCCCGACCTCAATCCCATTGAGAACTTGTGGGGGAAAATGGTCCAAGAATGGGACGAAAGCCGGTGTCGCACAAAGGAAAACTTAAGACTTCATGCTTTCAACGTGTGGGAGTCGTTTAGAGGCCGTACCACCTGCGAGAATCTAGTCGATTCGATGAGAAGAAGGCTGCAAGCGGTACTTAATGCAGAAGGAGGTTACACCAAATACTAACTTTTGTTACCCATGTAGTAGTGTTTGTTTTTATTATTTCAAACTAAGGTATATTTTCGTTTTATTGCTTACTTTTATTTGCCCTACTATTAATATTCCTAATGAAATGATATCATTCTATGAAAAGAAATAGGATCATGGACTTATTTGCCGTGCATTTAGCCCTTAAACATATTTTGTAATTTACGAACTGAAAATGAGAAGGCACTTGTCCCGCCACAGACGGTTAGCGTGAAGCGAGCAGCGTGAAGCGAATGTGTAATTCCGATAGTATTTTCGGTGCCCTATAAGAGGGTGTTCGATGCAGTGTGACCATATGTGGCAGGATCCTGCCTTTTCGGCAGGTTTAGCTCTTTATTTTACTCTGGCATATTTGTTTGACGTTTTAGAAATCTGGCAGTATTTGGCAGGTTATAGCAATAATATAAGCTTTTTTTTTTATTTGGCAATACATCCTTTAAAATGAGTAGGGTCGTAGTAGTATCGACAAAAGAAAAAACAGTAGGTAGGAATTTTAAAATGCCAATGGCAACATTGGCAGCGATAATACTTTTGTTTCGGGGATTTCCCATAACATCTTTAGTTGAATTTGTAGTTCATAACATTGTGAACCTTAAAGTACGGAACATAATGTTTATATTACCTATATCTTTATTTGTCAGTTGTTTATCTAATTAGTCGGACTAGAAAAACTGTCGGAGAGTCTCCGACGTGTCACACAATTTTGTTTCTGATTTCGTGCGGTGTGTGTGAAACATGGTCGAATGCCTGTGTCATATCACAAAATATAGCACAAATGGGAATTCTGTTATCAACCTCACTAATAACGTTTTTGTAAAAACCATATATTGCCATGTTGATTGTTTTATTTTGGCGGAAACCTTTTTGCTCATTACATAAGATGTTATTTTTCTCTAGATAGGAATAAAATTGATTTCACCATAAAAGTATTTTTCATATATCTTTGAAAATATATGTATAATATGAGAGCTATCGGCCTGTGATTCTCAACTAATTCTTTATTTTCTTTTTTAAATAATGGTTTTATTATTGTCATATTCAGACCTTGTGGGAATTTGCCTGTCATTATACTAAGATTAATTAAGTAACTAAGATGAGTGCATATGTAGTTATTTACAGCCTTGATTACTTTTGTATTTACTCCATCATATCCTATACTATTTGTAATTTTGAGGTTTTTTATAATTTTATTAATATGGTGCGGCAAACAAGGTGACATAAACATTGATTTTTCCCGTTTAGATATATTTGCCGTTACTTTTTTTACCTGCATCCAGTACTGGTTTAACTTTATTAACAAAGTAATCATTAAATAAATTTGCAATATGTTTAGGATCAGTTATATATTCGTTATAATTATTTTAAATTTTATTTATTCCGTCTTTGGGTATATTGTATCGTGTTTTATTTATAATTTCCCAGGTTGTTTTAGCTTTATTACTAGATATATTTATTTTATAGTTATTTTGAACACGTTTTGTTAGCATTATAATTTTTTTAAACTGTTTTGTATATACATAACTCATATTTTTCTTTATTTGTACTATCCGGTTTATTTCGAAAATTCTAAAGCATGCCTCTTTTTCTTTTGCTACATATCTTTATGCCTCGTGATACCCATTTCGGTTTAGTAATAGTTTTTGCTATGATTTGCCTTATTGGGAAACAAAGGTCATAAAAAAGCTTAAAATGTTCGATAAAATGTGAATATGCTAGTGAGGAGTCCTCAACTTTATACATGTCAGAAAAAGATAGATTTTTATTACACAATTTAAACTTCTCTACATTATCTTTGCTGTAATCACGAGATTGTTTGCGCCAATATTTAAATTTTCACGTTTTTTTAACTGGTAGTTTTATAATCTGAGCTGTGTATAACTATTTTAAATAAAAAAATATAAAAAAATCATGTGACTATTTATTTTAAATTTTAAAATTGTATTGGCATTATTTCGGCATTTTGTGCATAAAAGTTTGGCAGGATTTGTCAGTTTTTTTTGCCTAAGCGGGGCAGGATCTCTAATTTAAAGTTGGTCACACTGGTTCGATGCGGTGGGCGTACACTCGCTCCACGACCAAGCTTGCGGCCCTGCACAAATCCGCACGCAAGACGCATGTGTCCAGCGGTATTAAAATAAATTAAAATTATCATTGTTGTCTAAACTAGATCCCAACAAGGACATAAATGTTCAAAAAGGCCATATTTCTAAATTCTGCCAATTGTTGTATCTGAAAGAGTCACAGAGTCCGGGCGACACATGCATACCGCATGTTTCGCACAATACGAGTAAGATAAGGACGGAAAGGATTAGTATCACGATGACGTCACGCTCTACCTCAGGCAGCGTATACACCCTACATCCAACAGAAAACTCTTTTTATTTTTGACATTGACAAAACCGAATGGTGGTTGTGTTGAAAATGTATTCCAGCGTAGTACGTTGAAGAATTTTAAACTGTATGCTAAGTGATTTAAGTTATATTTTCCCTAAATGTTCAGATATTTATGATCACCCTGTCTGTGCAGATAACTTTGACGAGTTGTGCTTTCAGATATTATTGTCTCGTTGTGTGTTCAGATGTTATTGAAAAACTAGTGCTCATATATTTATGGCGAATTGGATGTTCAGATATTATTGACCTCATTTACCGTAAAGAATTTATTGAAATTTATTGCTGCTCAGAAATATTTGAGTACCTCGGCCGCTCCGATATATCTAATGGCGACTGTACCTACCAATTTCAATTTTCACAATGTCATACAGTACTAATAAAAGTCAAAAATTGTCTAAAAAAACAAACAGTTAAAGTATATGAGTACAATAATAATAAAATAAGATAAGTAAGCAAGAGCAGACCTGCCTCCACAGGAGGCACCCGTTCACGAGTATGACATATGAATCAATAGAATAGAACAACATTTATTCAGTATCACAAAACAACATTCAAACAAGTAAAGCATTCATAATTTGATAAACATGGTATATGATACTGAAAAGGCATCTTCTCAGCATGTGTGAATGCTATAATGCTGGTCTTCCGAAGATGCCAAGATTATGGCCACTTGTCAATAGATAGTAACACCCAAATTTTCGTAAAAGTGATGTTAATATAATTTAACAGTAAATCATAGTTTACATTCTGAAAATCTGTCATTTTGCGAGTCTGGCATTCTGTGAATCAGGCATTCTGCGAAGCTGTCATTCTGTGAATCTGGCATTCAGCGAATCTGGCTTTTTGAGTTATTGAAAATTTGCGACAATCTATTAACGTCTGTCATTTTGCGTTTTTGTCATTATGCGCCTAAACCATAGAAAACACCAGACCCGAGACAATTTAGAAAAACAATAATTTCTAAATTGACCCGACCAGGGATCGAACCCGGGACCTTAGAGATAGAGACACCATGAAAACTGGTGTACAAAGTACTCAACCATCCTGGTTGTCAAACAATAATCATAATATCTTGCCATGTAATAATATTTTATATAATAATTATTTTATTTTACTAACATGTTACATTTAAAACAACACAAAAATGAGTATAAGCCATGCAGCATTGAATCATCAATACATGTCAATATGTACACAGGTCTGCTTATCAGACTACCACTAACTTTATGTCTATGGCATATGGTTGTATATTTATTGAACAGATTTGACAGTTTTTGATAGTCTAATGTGCAGGTGTCTGTACAAAAGAAACTGAATTTTTATACTGGATTAGTTTCACAATCTAATACCTTTAAACAAGCAATTCTTGTATATATAATTAGATATATATAATCTGAATCTCGGAAACGGCTCCAATGATTTTCATGAAATTTAGTATGCAGGGGGTTTCAGGGGCGATAAATCAATCTAACTAGGTTTAATTTTTAGAAACCATTATAAAAAAGACGAGCAAAGCTTGGACATCCAGGTACTACATACAACATAATGAAGTAAAAATGGCAGAGAAGTAATGTCTAGCACACCAAACGGATACTTACGTTTTAATGTCAAGCTTCTTGAAATACAAATCCATAATGAGGAATAACCCAAATAGCATAGCAAGTTCAGATCTAAATATTATTATGGCAGCACCAGCTGATATAATAAACTGTTTATGTTTTCCAGTGAACCATCCTTCAAATGCTAGGAGTACTAAAAAAATTATGAGAAAATTTTATGGAATGCTTTATTAATACATAATTATTGTGCAGTGCACAATTTTGCCGTTGGAAACAAAATTTTGGAGAAATAATTTTATGAATTGCTGTGATTTAATATTATACTTTAATTTATTAGGAACTATAAATTACTTGTTAAATCAATCAGATACTGTGCAACTTTTTTTATTAATGATAAATCAACTTTAATTTGTGGTAAATGCTGTGTGTTTAAATGAAGAAGATCTGTTTTTTTACGACAATAACTTACCAAATGGCAACACCATAATGTTGGGCAAAGGCCTGCTCATATAAAACATAAAATGATATTGACTAACAGTTATTACAGTGAACCACCACGAGAATGTGTTGCCAAACTGTTTCTGCAGGGCATTTCTTAGCCGGCTCCAAGAAACTATTACTGCGAGGGCTAGGGTGAGACGCACTGAAATTCAGTTAACGATTTATAACAACTTTAGTAACTTAACATGAAACAACTATAAAGAACAATAAAACTTAACATATTTATGAATTATAGATTTTATCAAATCATACATTCCTTTTAATTTGCAATAAGTTTTACTAACCAACATATTGCATCCAAAACTTGTTAATACCAAGAATGTGGAAAAATCCAACAATAGGGGCAGATAACACCGAAATTATCAATGGGCCAACAAATGTGCGTGGCACCACGCCTGGGAACTCATTGTGATCGTACTGGAAAAAAATAAATTATAATAGTTTATTCAAAGAACGTAGGTAATAAGATTCCAAATTTAGATTTTCATATTACCAGTGTGAGGTTATGCCTGTGATATAAAATGTCATGGAAAGCTTGTATATTAAAACTTTCTTCCACTTTTGTAAACGGGCATAGCAAGACATGCAAGCTAGCAACAATATATAATAATTGGACCATTGTTTTTTCCTTTAATAAAATAAAATGCGAATCAAATCAACCCATCTCTCGCAGCTGAGAATCTAATCTATCACTGTCAGATTATTTGACATTGACACTTATTTACTTTTCTTCTTTCTACGTCGAATGTAGGAAGGCAGACAATATAGCCAATACAGCCATGTCTTTGGATAAATATTGGTGATAAATAATAATGAGTGATGAAATGATAAATGACTGATGATTCATGAACAATAATACTTATTATGATATTTAATAGATATTCTCCTCAAACCCCTTTTAGTTTCAGTGAAGATATGAGACTTCCTTCACCCGAGAGTACCCACGAGACGAGACGAGACCGACTTCACGATATTGAGAAATAATACATACGTTGCATTGCACTATTGTTGTTGTTACTTTCGCAAACACATAAGCACGTTTGTGAAAACATTGGATAAATAGAAAAATAATCCAATCTCATGTATATAAAGTCAAAGAATTGAACAGTAGGCTTTGGGGGCTAGATTCCAATGTATTGCTTATATGAGGCAAAAAAAATGAAAAACGTTTAATTATGTACAGCATTTTTTATTTTAACTATTTCTTAGTAAGTTTCAATTTATTTAAACGATTTTGGTTAAATTACAGACAACTCTCTAATGGTTTATTTGTTTTTTATTATTTAAGTCATTGGGTCATATTTTTTTTAACTATCTTTTTTATCAGCATTATATTCTTAATGTAACTAAACGCAGTTTTGACAACAATAGTCAACAATGGTGGAACGGATTCTGTGACTGACATTTTTGGGCAGTGTTCGTTTTCTGATACGAAAATTATCAATAATGATCAATATTTCACACGAAATACTATTTGCGAGAATATTGCAATAATATTTCGCTTATACTTTATATTAAACCCTAAGAATGTGTGATGTTTGTTCAGAATTTTCGCAGCTTTTAGTAAATTGTAAGTTACATTGTTTCGAAATTCATCAAACCACTTGCATTTTAAAAGAAATATTAGTGTTAAACTCTTGTTTAAAGCTTGTTACGGTGTTGTTTTACGCTATGACAATGTATTTATCATTTATTTTCAGGTGAAGCTAGGTTGACGGATGATGTTTCTCAATACCCAACAATCAGCCAATCTGAACTCGAAACAGTACTGAATTACATTCTTTCATGGCCTCAAAGGTAGTAAACAAACTCTTTTTACATATTTCAGTTCACATTTTCGACAAGACACGCAATTACATGTTAATATTGTAAGCTCTACTTGACTTCCAATCTGTTAGTAATGTTTGTTAACAATGGTGTTATATATATAGAATTTAATGTTTTATCAATTTTATTTGGCGTATACTCTCAACATATTATGTTAGATTACTATATTGATAGTACTAATGCACTTGTTTTGCTTTTTAGACAATGCATGTGCTGCTATCGAGATGTAAAGAATTTTGAAAGGTTCTATTTAGTTGTGCAGAGTATACTTTGTCTATCAGTTTGCCAATTAAAGCAGCTAAAAGATGACTTGATAGAAGCAGCTAAAGCACTTCCACCTGAAGAAAAACAGGAAAAACCAAAATCACCAGATGATGCTTCAACACCTAGCAATGAAGAGAAAAATATTGAGCAAAGGGAGAGTACTCCTGAACCAGAAAAGTCACCACCATCGGTTCAAACTGAAGCTACTGAAGATACCATCAATGAAAAACCATCAACACCCAATGATGATTCTGAAGTGTGGCCTATGCAGCAGAAGGAGAAGCTCATGCATATTGTATCAAAAATATTTCTACTCAACTTTCCTCTGTACTTAGCTTGCAAGCATTCTGCATTAAGTCGCTTAGATGACCTATCGGCTCAGGAAATATCAAATCTAAGCTCTTATTGTGATCTGCATGATACAGAGATACCAGCTTACTTATTGAGAAATGTGAGCCTTTTCTGTAAGTTAGGAGGAGTGTGCGCAATGACTTCTGTGTTTGAGCATGCAACTCCAAATACTCTTCCATTGTCCATGGCACATGCAATTGTTGCCGCAGTGGGAAATCTAAAGCTTTGGTTGAACTTCAGAGCTGTAGCGCAGTTGTTTATGCCATTGAGGAGTAAAATACTAAAGTACATGTGCAATTTAGAAGACAAAGATCTTCGAGTACCAGCAGTTAAATCTATGGCGGGTAAGTTAAAAACTCAGCTTTTCATTAAATTATTATTAATTTGAGATACCTCTGCTGGATATTATCTTTAGTTCCTTAATATGGTACTTAAGTGTAGGAGTATTCAGAAAATTATTTACTTTTTTTACTTAAGACATTAAATTTATTAGGAACTTTATTTTTTATTGTCTGAATAAAATCTTAAATTGTCTAATAATAACAAAAGGTTGGGTTATTATGAAGTTTCACAGGAGTATGCATTTAAATTTAGCACATCTCTTAGCCACTCTCATCCTGTTGTCTTGATATTGCATGCAAAAATGACAAATTAGCATTATATTTCTATTTTGTTTTGATTTCCTGATACAACAGGGGTTAAACATTATATATCTTTTAGATTTCATGTGGGGTGCTGCTAAGGAGCCCCTGGATGCACCTCTGGCATTTGATGCGGACGGTCTAGCACTGGCGTTCAAATACTTCAACAGTAGCACTCTAACCATGCGCTTGGCTGGAGTGGCCCAGATCAATGCGCACATAGCTGCCCACAATGAACTGTGTGCAGGGGAGCCAGCTGCTGACGCGGAGCTCGCTGGGCAGCAGTTGGCTACATGGCTGACGAATAACAGCATCATTGAACACCTGTTTGGACCAAACTTGCATGTTGAGGTAATATTTTTTAATTTGTTTGAAGTGGTTAAGCAATTAGTTGCATTCATTATTTAAGTGGTTAGAGTTATCATTTTACCTTACAGTAATACAAAGCATATTTTGCTGTAGCAGCTCTCTTTTGAAATAATCTTGTGTCTTTTTCTAGTAAAATTTTATCATGTAATCTTGTGTCTTTAGAAATTATATTTAAACTATAAAAATTTTGCAATAAAATATTTTTCTTGGCTGGTGAATTCTAAAGACTATTTCTTTTGTTAATGCAAAACATATTAGCTTTTAAATTAATTTCTATCTACCCGATCTGCATTAACATGGAACTTTTTAATGTAGATTATTTGTTTAGGCCAAATATCTTTTTATAAAGCAAAAAGTTAAAAAAAAAATAATAAAAAAATCGATTGTTTTACAGAAAAAATTGTATATGACTTTTCGTCATCTTTTTGCAAGTTACACCTTAACTATAAGGGTCTTAACTAAACCCTTAAATAAGCACCTTATTTTTTGTTCTTTGGTTATTCTAGGCTATTCTGGCTATTCCGATTGATAAGAAATGTATCAGACTGCCCTCAACTGCTGGCAAAATTCAACTTCAGTGCACCTGCTAGAATACCTCGCAAAAGCCAATTACACCTCTTTGTCCTCCAATAAGAAGAACAGTGCTTGGTTCTAACTCCCCTGTATCTAGGCATTTGTTTGGCATAAGCCAAACGTTAAATAAATTTAGTGACATTGTTGACATACATCACAACTCCGCAAGATAATTTTACATAAGTATATTTAACCACCTTACCACCAAATAAATATAAATTTAAAAAAATAATAATCAGTAAACTTTCTAGTAAGCACACACATCTACATCTACACAACCACACATCATATACCATACCATACATAAATAGAACTGTATATGCACACCTAAGACATCACTCAAACATACACTAAACACACACATATTTAATTTAATAAAACAGTAATCACTTACCTTACACAACATAGTTTTGAAAATATGTAGCTTAGTCAGTAAATACTGTCTGTACCTCAATGCATGCTGAGTTCACCTCTAAGTAGTTGTGCATTAAGTATATGTCACTATATATGTAAACCACATAATTGTTTTGATGTAACAACTGTTGGTGATCCAATAAATAAAAAAAATTAAAAAAATGAATGTCAGAATAGTGTCTATCCATCGCGCATCCGCTCTACCTTTACTCCTTCTTCCCTTAACCTAGCCTCGTCTAAATTACTAGGCTCGTTGCGCGCTCGCTGTATAACTGTGGACGAGGAAGAGAGGACGTTATGATTATGGTAACATATAATTTTACGCAAACTTTGTTGTGAACAAATTTAAAACATGTTCAAAAAATTTCCACAAGCGGGATTCGTACCACATGAAGTACCGGGTCAGGTGCACTACCCTTTATGCCATCGTAGCTCCAACCCGCCGAAATGTATCAACACTCTTCTCTTACTTTGTAAGCCAAAGAGTTTAATAAAATATAGGAACAAACAACTAAAATCACAA
>OY720041.1:6828585-7130212 GCA_963082485.1 Eudonia mercurella | reverse complement strand
CAGGTAAGGTGTGTTTTTCTGTAAAAATTACAGCATAGTTTATCTCTTGTCTTACGTTAAGACTCATAAATCTTCCAAATTTTTAAATATAGTTGATGTTTCAAATTCGAGTAAGAGACAAAACGCGGAATAACTTCAGACGGCCTTGCACAAACTTTTATCGAAATCGTGTTGTTGCGTATCTAATATAGGAATATTAAGCACTAAAGACCTATAAATAAAAGATGTCCTCCAACTGTGCGCTCATGGGAACGGTCTTTTGTTGTGTATATAAATAAATTAATATAGTATACTTAAAGGAATGTTGTGTGGAAATTGGGAACAGCGTCACGTCGCGTCGTCGTCCGCGAATTGAACTAACGATTGGCAGGCATGCATGATTTCACAAGCACAAGCACGAGAATAAGAAGAGTGTTTACCCCTTGTGGGTCCTTGACGAGGTAGACGCCCGTCTTCTTGACCACGAAGTCTGGTGCGGCGAGGCAGCGCGCCATCAGCAGCGCCGCGACGCACGCCCACGCGGCCCATGCGCCGGCGCTGGCTGCGCGGGCGGCCGCTGCGCGTGCCCCGAAACCCCAAGATACATTCCAGTTGGCGTATAGGAACGGCTCCACAGACGAGCAGCTGGAGGATGGTATAAGGTTTTAGTACAAAACCGCGAGCGTCTTCACATGGTACACTAAGCATGTATGTACACACGCCTGTACATTGACCTACCACAAACTGTCAATTTCCTGAATAAATTTTGATCTTTATCTCTAAAACATATGGTTGAAAATGTATTGAAGAAATTTGACAGTTTTGGATAGGTTCATGTGCTGTCGTCTGTACACTCGCAAGCGGATGAATAGGTATACTTATGTAAAATAATTATTACTTATAAAAAAATACAAAATAAAAAAACCAGTGATTGGCACTTTTTCCTTTAGTTATTATTGTAGCAGTCCCGGCAGACCTTGTTCTGTCCTATTTCTCTAAAACAAAGTTCATTGTTTTTTTATGTTAATAGCTTTATGTTAATATTCATTGATTTTGTTATGTTAAAGCTAGGCACCCTGGGTGCCAAGTGCGAGTTTCATTCGCCATTCGATCACGCTGACGAAAACGAGAATTTGTATGGCATAATGTTATCTCCTGTCGTATGCCGTCAGGAGGCGCTGCTTCAATGCCATACTAATTTTCGTTCCAGCCGATTTTTAAAAATTCAAACGCTCACACGTGTCTCGATAAATTCCTCAACTTTTGGTATTATTTTCATCTCGATTCTCCCAAAATCCTCGGAGCTATGGCTAAAAATACGTCTCAGGCGATTTGCATCTGATAACTATTTTCAAAGTCAAAATCTGATGTAGAATATCGAAATATCGAGAGAATATCGGATAATACTCGCGCTAAGCAAAACTTGGCTAACGTGGTGGAGTTGGTGACATTGAGGAAGGCCGCGCAGAAGGCCTGCAGGCCGCCGTTGGTGCGCGAGAAGCTGTGGCCGGTCAGCCCCACCAGCACCAGCGCGAACAGCAATGCTGGCGTCAGGATCCGCCACGGCTGCTGCAGCCTGTTATAACAGAAAACCTCTAAGTACAGTACCTACCATAGTCATCAGCTATTTAAATTTTTGCTGCTGAAGTCAGGTATTCAAATTAATATGGAGTAAAGTACCACTGCTGTGGTCAATGTGCGATTTACCTATTTGATAAGGGTAGCAATTTTATTTAGCAATACGGTTTGAGGTTCTGGTCTTGTCTAGAATCTGGTTTGAAGGTTAGATCCAGTGAATTCACTTGGTATACATATAAGCACAAGAACTAAAGATTCAGGGTTGACAACGCTCGTGTATCGCAAGCGTCCGGCTGCAGTGGTAGCTTTCCTTCAGGCGGACTATAAGCACGTTTCCGACACGAACCCCTCGGAGAATCTAGTGGAGCACGGGGATACGCACTATTAGCAAAAGAATAAACAATGCTATTAGTGCGTGATGCCTTTCTCCCTAGAAAACCTAGTACAGTGATTCATTTCACACGGCTTGGGGAACCCTTTAAGTTTCCTGCCGCCCCCAAAAAAGCCCAGTGAAACTGAAAATGCCCAGTGCAGTGATAATCAGAATCAAATTCTCTCAAAAATACAAAAAGATAGCTGAATATATTGTGTTTTAAAGATTTAGTCGTAATAACGTCACCAAAAAAACGTTTTTACGTGGTTCCACTACCACCACTGCTGGTACCACTGCGTCTGGGGAGACGCAGATAGATATAGCCTGCTCCGTCCCCCACTTTTTCAAGGGGAAAGCAAATACAATAAAGTTACTGCACCTCCTCCCATAATGTCTCCCATAAACATACTAGTAGACGAAGTAGACGTTCTGCGTCGGAGCTCAATCACCGTAGCTAAAAGAGCTTCTTACCCTGACCTCGCGCGGCCGCCCCCCGGGCACATTGTGAAGAGTGTGACCCATACAAGCGCGCACACCGTCGCCATCACCGGCATGTACTCCGCGAACTGGCACTCGCTGTCCAGTGCGAACAGCGTCCGTGACGTGTCAAGCACCAAACGATGAGTCTTGTTCCCTAAGCATAAAGTTTATAGTTACAAGATCAAATTTTACGAGAAAAAATCAACCAGCCCCAGAAAGCTTGATTCGGAATCAAACCCACGACCCGTGGAATTTCGGTCCAACGCTCTGACCACTGAGCTACAGAGACCCCAGAAGACTCGTTGAATTGTTCTAGTCTAGTGCTTTGTGATTTACGCTGCAAGCCAGTAGCGGTATTACGTCACTGTGAAGTTACTACCATCACAGTCGAAACTCAGACCGAATAAAAAGTTTAGACCAAATAAAAACTTTTTATTTTTTAAATAAAATTAAGTAATTCAGTAGTATATAGTACCTACTCTATTAGAAATGGTTTTACCAGCCAGGGTAGTCGGTTTATGGCCTATGTAGAGGAGCAATATGGGAGTCACTAAGGGGTATTTTTGAATACTCTAATTAGCTTAATTGATGAAAACACAAATTACTTAAAACATGTTAGTGAATTTGGAAAAAAAACGTTAGTTTGCTCATTTCAAATAACTGATCACTCTTGTTTCTAAAAGCTACACACGCAAAATGCAAATAAACAAACTCCTTTTTATAATCCACTTGCGACCCCGTAACAGCCTTACAAAGTAGCTGGTGACGGATGGGTCGTCAGTCTGCCGTTGCACATGTCCTAGGAAAAGTTGTCAAAATAACATAGTAATAATAATTATTATTATATAAAGTTGAGGAGCTCGATGGCGCAGTGGTTATGGCGCCCGGTCTGCAATTGCTGAGGTTAAGTAATTTTCGCAGGGCCGGTCATCGGATGGGTGACCAAAAATTTATCATCTCGAGCTCCTCCGTGCTTCAGAAGGCGCGTAAAGCCGTTGGTCTAGGCTGCTTTAGCTGTTGTTAACAACTACCGCACCGCACTGGACCCGCGTGGTGGTTTATGGCCCGTCCCTTAAAGGAAGGCTTGTGCCCCAGCAGTGGGGACATATATGAGCTGATGATGATGATTATTATATAAAGAACCATAATTTTCTTTTCGCAGAGCCCTAACAAAATAAAAAATACATTCAATAGATATACTGTATACTTCATGCTAGTCGGTATTTTTATGTCCCGATAATTGGTAGCCTCTAATGGTAGTACTTAATAAAAATTTATAATAATAATAAATTTTTATTTTCTTCCACAAAACTTATTCTTACCGCGGATATAGCGGATACAGCGGGTTTGTGATTAATCACCAACTCTTATTTAGAACGCGTTAAACCAATACCCATAAATTTTGGCGATGTTTATTGTTTTTAATTATTTTAATTATATGATGCTTTGCCCAGCCGGTGACAGTCAATATTAGGCTTCTTATATAACTACTATGACAAACTTACTATTTTATTACAATTATGTACTTACAAGTTAAAAGAGACTGCAATGGCGTTTAGGTTTACCAAAACGAATTCGTTCTCAAAGTCTTAACTTAATTCAGCGTAAAATTATTACATGAGAAATTATAATTCTCCAGTTCTCAGATATTTGTTCATAAGTAATTTTCGTTTAGGTCTACAGAAAAACTTACCAGTTATAATAGTCACGTTTCTTATCTCCACCGTTGTTTCATAATTGTCCATTGTTTCGTTATCATTTGTTTCTCCTAACGCTACTGTTTTCATTGTAACATTCTCAGTGACATTTTGAGCATCTGTCTCATTTGGCGAAATTTTCATTGAGCTTTCCTTTGGCGATTCTTCAACAAATGGTTTAATATGTTCCAGTGTGTACGTTGCATTGTCATTTGATTGCAGTATCATGTGAAACTCTAGCACTCTTGGATACAATACGCAGTTGTTGTCCACTAACTGCATAGCGTTTTGAAGAATGACGTAGTTTACCACACCAAATATGGCTGCTAACGAGTAGAGTATGATGTGCCATACTGAAAGAGGTGATAAAAGATACGTAAATTTTCTGTAATAATTGTACACACGCCTACACAACAGACTAACCACACACTGTGATATTTCCTTAATAGACTTTGAATTTTATTGACATGGTATAAGGTTTAACTTTTTTTGAAGAAATTGACAGTTTTGTATGGGTTGATATGCAGGCGTCAAAAGAAATTCTTAATATCTATCAAGAGAAATGTAGATGTATTATCATATCTCTTTAATACAATCGAAGTATCAGGACTATAAAATTCTTACAAGGCTGAAGCACAGAATACCTAATAGTACAGGTGCTGAAACGTACGTACGTAACCACGTATAGAAATAAATTATTGTGATACTTTTACACATTATTAAAGACTGTATTTATTAATAAGTTAAAGCGCCAATAGATAATATTTTTTTTGACAAAAAATAATTTAAAACGATCATCGGAAACTTCCAATAGTTACAAAAATGAAAAATGTCGCTGAAACAAGAAAAAAAGTTTGATACGAAATAGTTCGTAACATACTTTTAAAAATAAATCTTTGCTCATTGTTATTTGTAAAAATGTTAGGAACGTGTGTCGATCGCGTAGTTGTTGACATTGAATATACCTACATAAGGCTTACATTGACTTACAAAGTTAGTGTGTTTACAAAGTTTGCACGAATCGGATATTACCACGATAAGCTTACGAACACCATGTTGCCAAGTGCGAGTTTCATTCGCCATTTGATCACGTTTACGAAAGCGAAAAATTTATATGGCAAAAATTTTAAATCTTCTCGTATATCGCCAGGAGGGGCTGCTTCAATCCAATACTGATTTTCGTTTTTGTAAACCTAATCGAATGATTATGGATAGTAGGTACCTAAACTAAACTCACACTAGGTAGGCACTCAGGGGGTCAATTTTTGAATCTCACCGGTGATCTTGAAATTAAAAGTTACATGAAATACACTCTGAAATATTTCATGCATCATTTACAATTTGATTAATAAGATAACATCACCTGAAACCAACAGTGGAACCATGTGATGTCTATAGGCTATCATCATCATCATCATCATCTCAGCCAAAAGACGTCCACTGCTGGACAAAGGCCTCCCCCAAGGATCTCCACAACGACCGGTTTTGTGCTGCTCGCATCCAGCGGCTTCCCGCGACCTTCACCAGATCGTCGGTCCACCTTGTTGGAGGCCTGCCCACACTGCGCTTTCCGGTACGCTAGGTAGCATAGGCTATGTTAATGATTAATAATAGGTGCTTTTTATGTTTTAGAATTTGTTGTCAACATTCCTATAAGTATATTAAACCCTTTTCTACTGCTTGAAATAGTTCAGTTTAAATTTAGCGTGTTGCTTACGCAATAGACATTCCCCCCGAAGTCCCATAAAATGAATGCCCTCATTCTGTGTTGCTATTTTTCATAGAATATATAAAAGTAGTTTAACAACGTTTTATGATACCAGTTGACAATGAGGCCATGAGAAATATGGGAATATCAATGAAAACGTCCGTATTTGAATTCACTCGTTTTATTACTCAAACTGTCAATCAACGTCTCATAGATGTTATAAACCCGTGCTCGCATCATAGATAACAACAAACATCTCAGGCCCGTTCCACATACTATCTGATAACATTTGGTGTCGAGTCGGTATGGCTAGAGGAGCTCAATGACGCAGTGTTTAACGCATCCGGTCTGTGATTGCTAAAGTTAAGCTACTTTTGCAAAGGTCGGTCATCGGATGGGTAACCAAAAAATTATTAAGCTCCTACATGCTTCGGAAGGCACGTAAAGCCGCATACGTAGGCGGCATTAGCAGTCGTT
The DNA here is from genome assembly GCA_963082485.1 of Eudonia mercurella. NCBI lineage: Eukaryota > Metazoa > Arthropoda > Insecta > Lepidoptera > Crambidae > Eudonia > Eudonia mercurella. The sequence goes on along the minus strand of OY720041.1, from coordinate 7,123,920 downwards.
AACAATCATCGCACCGCACTGGGGCCCGCGTGGTTACGTGGAGGTGTTGTGGTGTGTTCCATCCTTTGTGGAGGCTCGTGTCCCAGCAGTGGGGACTGGGGACATAAAAAATATCAGAGTCTAGTAACATCCACGGGCTAAGCTCAGACTTTCCCACAAATATTATTTATTTTATTTATTTATTGATTTATCAGAACATCTAACAAGATCAAACAGTAAACATGCTAGTAATGTACGTTTACACTTCTTAAGTTAGGGTTGTGACTAGGGTTGGCAACCGTACTCTAAAATAGAGTATTGTACTCTATATCATGTAGGCGTACTCTATAATCCATAACACTAATAGAGTATGCTAAAATACTCTTTTTTACACAATGTTTACTATACTAGTGCCAGTCATGTAATATTATGCAAACCCATTATCAGAACCAAAAAAGTCCAAAAGAGCTCTTGATCTATATAAATTTAGAGTTAGAATGTTTGGACTCATGCAATTCTTTTAAAAACCGTAAAAATTGTTAGGTATGTGCTGCAAAAAGTATAAAAAATACCTTTTTAAAAATATAAAATAAATAGTACTCTTTTTTGTAAATCAGTACTCTATATTTACCTCCTTTGAAAACAGATATACTCTATTTCTTCTAATAAAAGTTGGCAACCCTAGTTATGACGGCATTCAACAAACACTTTTTTTGGACAGAGTTTGCTGACAGCGTCACCGGACTTTTTTGGGGGCGGCAAGAATCTTAAGGGGTTCCTCAAGCCGTGTGAAACGAAGCACCGTCAAAGGTTTTCTAGAAGAAAAGGCATACGCACTAGTGCGTGTATCCGGCGTACCCTACTAGATTCTCCGAGGGGTTTGGATCGGATCGGGGCAAACACTTCTCACCGTAGTCGTAGTAATGATCAAATGCAACGACATTGCAAATTATTTTAATGAAAGAAACATTATAGTTAGTGTTCAGTTTATTAATAACTAGTGGACCCGGCGGAATTCGTACCGCTTTGACAGTTTCCATTCATTCTCGTGGGAATATCGGGATAAAAACTATCCTATGTGTTATTCCAGGTTATAAACTACTCTCTATGCCGATACTTAACTCTGTATGCCGAATTTTATCCAAATCCATCCATCCGTTGCAGCGTGAAGAAGCAACAAATATACACACTGAGCGGTGAACTGAGCTGAGCTGAACGATACTAAATGAGTGACACTATCTGAGTGGTAGAGCCACGCTGCGTTGCAGCACGTAATGGGCCGGGTCACCCGGCCTAATACCACCCTCTCACAGAATATCGGCATGAAACAATGGCACTCGTTGCTGTTGTGTTTCGTCCGGTGAGTGAAAGTACCGGAGTTCCATCTCTCACCCCTCCCCCCTCCCAATTCCTACTTCAGGATCCAACTCCTTCCTCAAGGCCGGCAACGCATCTGCGATTACTTTGGTTTTGCGGGTGTCCATGGGCGGCGGTGATTACTTTCCATCAGGTGACCCGCCTGCTCGTTTGCTTCCTTTTAATATATTTAAAAAAAACACAAACTTTCGCATTTATAATATTAGTGTGAACTTTTAATTAGTTGAAACGCGTAACAGGAAGCCAGTTATCTGCCAATGTTTCCCTATAGCTCACAATAGCTATTCATATAAAAATACCTATGCAAGTCTACATACCTAACATTCGTTTACCACACTCATTATAATTATCACAGAGCGGTCCGACGGCCCTCGTGGGGCTGGTTATAACTATTTAGTGGTCTCCAGAGATGGTTGACACCACACTAGCATAATTAATTTGTAGATAGTATAAGAGACGTTCTACTTCTACATAATACTATGGCATGCGAATAAACCTTTCTTGAATCTCTTCTCTAATCTGTTATTAGACGTTTTGGATGGAATATGTCAAAACTTCTATTATTTATATACATTTCATAATAATGTATAGTGTAGCATACTTAACTTATCAGTATTAGACATATTTCTGGTCCTTCGAGCCGAATTCCAACATGTTGTTACCTACTAAATGTAATTATGTAGCTAGTTTTGTGAATCTCAATTTCTGGATAGGTTAGCCAATTAGATGTCTCTTAATAGAACTTCTAGAACACTCGCATTGGGTCGAGCTAGTGTAAGAAAAAGGTGTACAATTAATTTATAGTGTTTATTTTTTGCAATACAATTTACCGCACAACAATCGTAGCAGTTTGAGTTTAAGGCAGCCCTTAACCCGTATCTAATTAAATAATGATATTATGAAATATCTTTATTAAACTTTAAGAAGTACAAAATTTACAAACATAGCCCCAAAAAACTATATAAATAAGACGTTTGACTCTGTACCCACAGTCGTTGTTTGACTGTACCTACAGGCTCAAAAATTAAATTAAATTAATACATATCACATTGCGCCGCCGCCGTCACAATAGCATTGCCACCAAAACACACCAACATTTGCGATTCCACCGTATTGTAATAATACAGTACGGTTGAATCCCAAGCCCCAACAAATTTCGAGCAACAGCAACACTGTAACGGCGCAGTGCGAACGGTAAATAGGGCAGTATTTACAAACGCTTGTTACGCTTGACGTGCGGTCGGCCGTACATAATAGATTACCTTTCCAAGCTTTCAAGTGCTTGGCAGCCCGCTCCTCCAGATCCCGGTAGTCGTATAGAAGCACCGTCATGCTTCGCTTTTACTTCATTTTGTCTGAAACAAAAACAACATTAACTTACTTAAAGGCTTTCTGCATGTAACGAGTCATTGGTAAAACATGAACATCTAACCGTATAACTAGTACCACCCAAGACAAGTTAAAAAAAACATTGTAATAAAATAAGAATGTAATATAACGCCCTAAGCTCTTATTCTTCTCTTAACTTTTTTTTTGTGTTATAATTCGATAGGCTTGCATTTGACTACTATCTCGCCTGATGGTAAGTGATGATGTAGCCTACGATGTAACATGCTTGCCTAGAAGGTACCGATTCACTCGTGATTTGAAGACCCCAATATTATATTTGATAGGAAACACAGACTGAGGCAAGGAGTTCCACAGCTTTGCGGTACGTAAGAAAAACGTGGACCCAAAACTCTTCGTACGCATGGGTGGAATCTCTACTGTGTAACTGGCGTCGTCGCGCGGTTTGTCTGGTTGTCCTGAGATAGAAAGGTGATGGAGGAACCAAATTGAACAATTCCATTGCACACTCTCCGAAGTAAATCCGATAAAAAATCGAAAGACTTGCGACCTAGCGCCGATGTTCTAAGCTTTGCAGCTTGGCGTGAAACAGTTCGTCATCGTCAATGAGCCTTCTGGCTCTCCTGTCAATTGATTCCAGTGCTCCAAGTTGGTATTTGGCGGAACCATTCCAAAGGTGAGAACAATACTCCATACACGACCGGACTTGTGCTTGATATAGAGTAAGCAGCCATATTCTTACCGAATAAAATATTCTCTTCTACTCTATTCTATTCATGTGCCATCTCGTATCGGTCGTCTATCATTATGGCCACTTGGGCCCGTGATGTTGCGGCTCGGAAAAGTTCTGAAGTAAAAGCTCCAAGCCCTTGTTCCAATCCGACCCGAACCCCTCGAAGAATCTAGTAGCGCACGAGGACACGCACTAGTGCGTGATGCCGTTCCCTCTAGAAAACCTTCGAAGGTGATTCGTTTCACACGGCTTAAGGAACCCTTTAAGTTTCTCGCCGACCCCAAAAAGGCCCGGTGAAGCTAAAACTGCCGTGTGCGGCAATCGGCAAACTCTCAAAGAAAATCTAAGCCGTTATTAAGAGCAACAGATAGGATAGGGAGAACGGGCCGTAAACCACCACGCGGGCCGAATACGGATTGGTGGTTGTTAACGACTGCTAATGCAGCCGGGACCATAGGCTTTACGTGCCTTCCGAAGCACGGAGGAGCTCGAGATGATACATTTTTGGTCACCCATCCGATGACCAGCTTTTGCGAAAGTTGCTTAACCTCAGCACTCGCAGACCGGGCGCGTTATCCACTGCGCCATCGAGCTCCTCAGAGCAACAGATTACAGGTAAATAGTTAATTATAATTTATATTAACTGACGTCTCTGAGTGCAACAACATGACAACAAAAGTTTTTATACCCAGAGGCGACAACGGATTGACTACCAGTATATACTGTCAATAATGAATAGATATAAAGTAAGTAAATAGCCTATGACCTTCCAACTGGTAAAGGCCTCTGTCATTGGGATCAGGTCGTCACTGCAATTAATGGGTAATGCCATAATCACCACGCTTGCCACCACTCACAAGAATCTTAGAAAGGATAAGAAATATAAGAAATGCTTTAAATAGTAGTCGTAATATTTATCACCTACACATCACACTTTTTGACGACAAGTACTCAAATAAACCTCACAAGCATCCATCCATACTCCTTTATTTATCCCGTTTTGACCATTCAACCGAGAGGGGCCAGACTGAAACTCAGCGCTGAGTGAGCCTAGCTCAGCATTTTGCCGAGACTGGTACCCTTTGCTTACAAACAATATTTTTATTTTTAGTTTTCTAAAACGTTGTCATTTTTGTAGCAATAAAATATTTTTATCTTTTATCTTAAGATTAATACATCGTTAAATGACTCAAACAGTATTCAGTAGGAATTAATGTATTGTAAAACTTCTCTGAATTGGGGCTATAGAAAGGACGTTACAGTATAATCGATAGAACAAGTGCGTGCCTAATTACCCTAGGGATGCGAACATTATCGATTCATTTCAATTTAGAAATTAGGCCATTCAGGGTTCCGTATACCTATATCACGTCAAGCACGCTGACGCTCTTCTTAGAAGCTAGATGTATATTGAAATTGAGTGAACAACAATTTTTTTCAGACTAAACAAAGCACTATCCTGCTAATAAATAGTTCCAAATTAAGATTTCGCGATATAGGTAGATATTTAAAAGCTGCGATTCCTGCTCGCTACCTTAAAAGGTTGGTATTTTGGAGAACATTGTACACCTACAATAAAGCAAAACAAACCTATATCTATATACATATTATGACTTGTCCGACTGATTCATCATCGCCGAGCCGAAACCGCTGGAGCTAATTAGACGATTACGGAAATCATACCCTAAGAGGGTCAAATAGGGGGTGAAAGTTTGTATGAAAATTCGTCAGTTTTGAAGTATAACAGTTGTTGGAGCAAAACCGTCACCTAAAATGGCTTAAGGGGCCACCTAAAACTTAGGGGTCAATGGTGAAATGGGCATTACTCTTATTACTTATTCCCTTATGATATTTACCTTTAACAAGTTTGGCTTTTATTACGAATAAACACAAGTCGTGAAGCCCACGTGAGCAAAGCCGCGAACAAAACTAAAAAAATTTTGAAAAATTCATGTTTGAAGGACGAAGTCTGTTGCTTGATTTGTTTGATCAAAATAATGTAATTGTGTTTTTCTTATGTACGTGAATTTATTTGTTATTCCTCATGAGAATAAATGTCTTTAACCATTAAGTCAATAACTAGGTAGGATACAATGTTCAACATTCAGGGTGCATAATGCGAGTTTCATTCGCCATTCAATACGTTAACGAAAACGAAAATTTTGTATGGCATTGAAGCAGCGTCTCCAGAAACGAGGACAGTTACATTTTTGCCATTCAAATTCTTGTTTGTTAACGTGATGGAATTGCGAATGAACACTCGCTAGGCACACAGTTCAAGGAAGCAACTATCCTGAAATATGTATGTTTAGCCGCCTTGCCCGACTTACTCATCGATAGCGCACGCAGACCATGATATAGGGCACCTACATGAACGTTTATTGGACGACAGCCAAAGTAAATGTGGCCAAGTAGAGTCGGTTGCTTTTAAATTATTTAGGTTTGTTTATGAAAGGTTAATTAATTATTTATTTTTAAACCACTTGGAGGAGGAGGTTCATCCTTACTTTTTTATATGTTTAAGGGACTTCAAAAAGGTTGAGGTTTTCAAATCGTGTGTAGATTTTTTTATTACATTACCAACAAGGAATGATTGCCTTTTGTCTTAATTGAACCTTACGTTAAACATGGAAAACAATTGAAAATGTTGCTATGCATTGTTGATTGTTTTCCCATGGATTAAACAAAAAATATTAATAAACTACATTTTAAATTTAAACATTATGTTTCAATGTTTAATTTGTTGATCGAATATTAGAAAAAGCCTAGAGCTTTTTTTCACAAGTGAGGTGTAAGGTTTAGATAGAACGAGTAGATAGAGCGATAAGAACAAACTGGAGGTTTTATCGTTGAGCGATCTCTCCCAGACAACCAGACGCCTTTTTTTAGGCAAGACAAAGAATTCCTTCCACCTGACGTCTGACAGAAATGGAGTCCGAATGCGAAAAAAAAAAGTAAAAAAAAAAAAAATCTACGGGTAGTAAGCACAGTGCCTTGATCTCACTTGATGTTAAGTGATGATACGGCCATTTGGTGGAAGCGCACTTCACCCGGGATCCTCAACTAGTGAGGCACTGGCTATCTTATCTCTAGCTGCCGGAACACAACAATGCTACAAACATTGATTGATTTTATGGCGACATTTAGATAAGATGGTGGTAGCTAGCCAGGCGGACAAACAAGTCCTACCACCAACCAAACCGAGTACACAAAGATGTACCCCCCGCTGGGAATCGAACCCGGGACCTCTGGGTCTAAACCGGTGGTCTTAACCACTAGACCACAGAGGCGGTTAATCGGTTAAGTCGTCACCTTGTCAGAAAATAAAGAGACTGCAGAAGATTAGCTTCATACAAGCTTCACGCACGCGCAACGCACACACAGACAATCTCTCACGGACACGAAATCTCGCAACAGGTATGTATTAAGCTTACCTTCTGGCTGGGTCTCCTTATTTTGTGGCCTTGCCGAGCCGCAAGATGCTTTTTTACGTCTATATGTCAGAACAAATATACGTTTTGAGGGGTCCATATTGGCTCACTTAAAGTTTTTTACCCGAAATTGTTATTCCTATCGATTGGTAATCCGAATGATCACTCTTCCTAAAGTTTTTATTCATACAATTTGTAGTACTACAGACGATGTTCATAACACTTATGTTTCCGAAAATTGTAATTAATAATATCACTAATGTAAATATATTTAAACTTCTACTGTTGTTTTTCATAACGCTTTTATCCTTAAACATAATTTTCATTGTAAAGTGATGTAAATACATATATTAATGTGAGAAACGCCCTAAAGTCGCTGTGTTTATATCAACCTAACCTGCTCGTAGCTTCGCTCCTCGCTTACCTAAGCGAATTTATTTTAAAGTCGTTTCAAATAAAAAAGATATGACTTTGAATAATAGTGTAAAAGACGGTTTTATTAAGAAAATATAGGAAAACAAATAATAGTTTATTAGATGTTTATTGCTACTGACTTTATAAAGTTGGATGATTCGGAATTACACTTATTTACATTAGAAACAGAGTAGTTAGGAATTGTGATTGTTACGATGAAAAATGTAAGGAAGAACATTTTCGGAGTTCTAATTATCGACGCACCCCGTTTTGAGAGAGACTTGTAGAGGCAACGTATTTTTGATGTACTCTCATAATTACATCAGAATACAATGATGTCACTTTCGAGAAGCTTCAATGAATGGAGTTTGCGTCTGCGTCGTCGGTCATAATGGCAAATATAACATCTGCGCAGACTGCTAAAGGTGAATGTACAAAGCGTTTAATAGCAAAAGGTAATGGCCTTTAGAATATTTAAATATTTTACTTGTTTGGTAAGTTTTATGATGTCTAAACCATATTACACTCAATTCGGTACTTATAAAGGTAAACCTTTTACCGTTTGTAAAATTATGTAAGTACTACTCATACCTCATAAAGAAATGCTATGAATAGAAAATAACAGAATAGCTAAGAAAAATATTAGGTACCTAACATGACTTATAATATTTACGTATATTCAAAGCCTCTTTAAAGAGTTTTATTTCAACCAACAGAAAAATTTAAAATCTAGTAATATGTATGTTGTGTTAAATAAAATAAATTAAACTTAATAGACTACAACATCAACGTCATGGGTCAAACTTTGTCGTTTAAGGTAGGTACTTACAAGACCGCGAAAAATGGCGCCAGTAAAAAAAGAGGCATAGGTACCTACCTACCTACTCTCTGTAAGTTAAGTCAGCCGGCGGGCGTGCTCTAAGAGAGTGGATGATGATGAATTAATTGAAAAGATAAAGAGGTGGGGTAATTTGGGTAATTGGGTGCAATAAACACGTGATAACTGCTTCTATAAAATACAAAAACTTGTCAGTAAATTTAAAAAAAGATTTGTGACATTCAAACCCTTTTTCGTGTCATGAAATCTGAAGATTTTAAAAACAATAATAATAGCACCCAAGGAGTTTGATTAGCCGCGCCATCGCCACAGTCTCGTAATCTTGTTAGCGTCGCGTCGGTGACGTAATGTGCTCATTTCATATTCGGTTTTTTATAGGCGTCGCGGGCCGAGCGCGGCGTGCGGCGTGATGCATTGTTTACCTCTTGACAGACACAAAATAAAGAGAACCCCAGAAGGTAAACTCGCTCGCACACCGCACTCAAGCAACGCACACATAGGCTGTCACGGACACGAGATCTCGGACCATTTTAAACCAGTCCGAGCATAGCTGTTGCGAGATTCCATCCCCGTGAGAGGTTGTCTCGAACTAGTCCGAGCGTACCTGTTATGCTAAGGCCACACTATCGCGGTGTCGCGAACATTTTCCGTTTTCACGACAAGTCAGGCCAAGCTATTATTTATTGTTTCTTGTAGGGACGTCGCCAGCCGAACGGACGATCCACCCGCGTTGTCCACCTACATGGAGAAAAGGATGAAGTGGCCCGCACACTTCATCCTTTTCTGGGAGAATGGGTCTCCCCTTTGAGGGAGCTTAGGTTAATCCAGCTTTCACGGCACCCCGTCGAATCTTTTAGTCTCTTTGGTGAATCTTGCTATCTGCTCCACCTTCAGATCCTTCAGGTCCTCTATGTCAAATGTGTCCGATCCCCAGAGCTCCCATCTTAACAGTGAGTACATAGGGCACTCAGCTAGTAGGTGGAGACTGGTCTCCTCACTTTCCGTGCACTCCGGGCATATGGGGTCGGTTTTCACTCCTATCACTGTCAGATGTCTATTCAGTCGACAGTATCACATTTCAGAACACGGTCAAATATGTAAAACGGCAAATGTTCGCGATAGCGCGATAGTGTGGCCGTAACATTACGAGATTCAATATCCGTGAGAGATTGTCTACGTGCGCGTTGCTCGTGCTCGTTTGTAAAGCTTAACTTCTGCAGTCTCCTTATTTTGTGACAGGCGTTTGTCGTGTTCCCATGAGCATGGTTGGCATGGTGTAAATACAAATCGTGTTTGCGCAATTCTCCGATCACAATCCTAAGAACTGGGTAATCTGTAGCACTATGTAACTACTTACTTGAATAAACCACATAGTTATTTTTAATAATCCACAGCTACAATTAATATAACTCCATTTTAATAAGGTCACAATAACCACTGTTATACCTATGTTTATTTAGCCAGTGAACCATATAAAAAGTAGTTTAAAAATGCCATTTTAATGTTTTGGTAGGTAGGTAGGTTTAATGTTTTAATAGGAATTAACATTACGCTATCTCTCGCTTGTTTATAATTGATTTTAGCACTCCATGAAGTCTGGGAAGTCATCCCAGTATAACTTCATGGAGTTAGTTTCTCCCGAAACTATTGTATCCTCAACCAAAGAAGAGATATCCTCAACTTTTACACAATAAATACGAAGTAAGTAAGTAAATAAATAGCACAAATACTGTCCCACTGCTGGGCAAAGGCCATCATCATTGAAATCAAGTCATTGCTACAATTGATTAGTGCTGGTAAAATCACCACGCTTGCCGTATGCACGTTACTTACTATAACTTAGACTTAGAAATTAAAGTTCTGGTTAGTTTTGAGTGCCCGTGTGAGTTTCATTCGACGAGATTTTTTATAGCAAAATTGTAAGTTAAGCACGTACCCAGTATTTTTTGGGGTCCGTTTGGGTAAATTATTAAAGTACCTAAATGACACGTAAAAGCTTCTCGGAAATAAATAAAAAATCAATTTTCACATTATGATTATTCAATAGATATTTTTAAAAATGAGACAATGTTATAGGCTGTAACTTACAGCATTGGTAGATACAGAGAGCGACGCTAACAGTTTTAATAGTGTGTGTGTATGTATATGTGTGAGTGTGTGTATGTGTATATGTTGTAGGTACAACACTTGGGGGGGGGGTCCGACCCCTTGGACCCCCCCTGGGTACGTCCTTGTTGTAAGTCTTCTCTTTTTCCACCAGGAGACTGCTTCAATACCTTACAAATTGGGCATGGCGAATGAAAGTCGCACTAGGCACCCAGAAAGAAACGCTGTCATCCGGACAGTGATGGATCATGGGTTCGATTCCTACGAGGTAGGTCGTCTTTATTCAAGTGCTTTGTGCGTATTTAAAGTGCCTTCGAAGCACATTTTTTACACGAAGGAATAATGTAGCTGGCAGAAAACTAAGCGGTAAATTTTCCTTTTTTCCTTGAATGCCCATTACTAATAAAGTAGGTAATTTAAATATTTGTATATGCCTTACAATGTGATTTTTTAATTGGCACATGTACTTACATATCAGAAATATTTTATGAGAAATAATAAACCAGGACTTTGGGTCTTCGCTCTCAAAGACGTTGTCAAACTTATAGCAGTCATCTTTACAGAGGAAAATAATGGGGAAAGCAGTAAATAACTATTATATCCTACTCTATCCTTGCACAAAAGATGCATGCGTCAAGGTGCTACTGGGAGAGGGAAACCTCGACAGGCCCCACTGAGATAAGATAAGATATTTTATGTAAAAGTTTTATGTTATTGTATTAACTACAGGAAAATTTTATGGGAAGTAATCGTGTTCTAGATGTTATCGGACTGACTGCAAGCAGGCGTCTAAGTGTCGTAGGTAGGTAGGGAGGTATTGTGTGGAGGCTGCCACAAGGTCAAGGACAAGTCCCAAGGACGAAGGAGGCCCGACGTGCCGGTCATTAGTTCTTTATAAATGGTGTGCCACTTCAAAGCGTTTTAGAATTGTATCGGAAACAATACATTCCATTTTTAACTCGTACTTTACGGTACTACCTAAATGTTATTATTTGTTACGGTATGTTACCTAGCTACCTATTAGAGAATGTATTCGGCATAAACTTATTATTGTTACCTAATTATTAGTTACAATACTACAAATTAAGCCATTAGCCATCAATTGTAGCATTGTAGTTGTGGCTTTATTTCAATGATGGAATTGCCCAGCAGTGGGACAGTCATGGCTATTTACTTAGGTACTAAAACAAAAAGTTCTCAGAAAGTCCCCTCTCAAAATTAAATAATTCCGGGGATATTATTATGTAAAAGTCCATCATATTAATTGAATACTTAGGTACCTTCATCGTTTCTAAATTGTGCAATAAAGCTTGTAAACTTGTATGTTGTGAATTAAGATTTTTTTGATTGTTTGTCGAGTTTGTTTCACTCTGAACTTGGTAATTTAAATTTTAGTTGCATAATCATACGTGCGCCATGGCAGCTTATAAATAAAACAACACCATAGCTTGTAAATTTATGTGTTTAAGTGTATCAATGCATTGTTTTGGTGTGTTCTTGTAGCCTTTAAACAATTTCGATGGCATGGTAGAGGTCAGTGTTGTCAAGGTGCCTAGTGTGACTTTTGTTTACTGTCCGTATTCATTCGATTACGTTTACGAAAACGAAATTAGTATGGCACTGAAGCAGCGCCTCCTGGCGGCATATGAGAAGAGTTAACATTTTGCCATACAATTTCTCGTTTTCGTGTATAAGACTTATAAAGTTTAAAGTCCATTGAGGAAATTAGACAGCTTGTGGTAGTCTGATGTGCACGCGTGTGTACAACGCTCAGGGTGCCAAGTGCGAGTGCCATTCGCCATTCGTTAACGTTTACGTAAACGAGAATTTGTATGGCAAAATGTTAACTCTTCTCGTATGCCGCCAGGAGGCGCTGCTTCAATGCCACACTAATTTTCGTTTTCGTAAACTTTTTTTTTACTTTTATTTTTAAGTGTTAATTGCTACACTTAAGCTGAATTAAATATTTTTATATAAAATAGACCTTTGTCCAGCAGTGGACGTCTTTTGGCTGAGATGATGATGATGATGATGAAAATACAGTGAAAAAATTAAACGCCCGCCCAAACGCAGATTCATCGTTGCAGATGAATACCACAAATTGATAACGCAACGCTATACTTAGTAAATTTTTTACTTTCTTCCTTCATGTCCATCGGTTGCAAATACCTTTGGATAGATGGCACTAATGTCGCTCTAAAGCATTTCAAAAATAAAAAAGCAGTGACAAAATTCAACGCTTACGTCAGCCTTCCCGGTAGTATAATGGTCAGTGCAGCCGCCCGGATTGCGGAAGAACCAGGTTCGATTCCTGGCTGGGTCGGGTGGGCGTTTAATTTTTTCACTGTATTTTATATAAAATTATTTCATAAACGTATTCGAATGAATACGGATAGTAAACAAAACTCACACTAGGCACCCTGAATAATAATAGCTTTATTTATTGTTCTGAGGTACAACGTTGTGTCTTTACGCAAGGGAAAGCGTGTAGTACCTACCTTATTTTCGTGTTACGTGGCACAGAAATGGTGAAATAATTTCCACCATATTCATAGGTACGTATGCGTGTAACGCAGATTGCGTAGTTAACTGGCGTAACTGTATTGCAAAATTAAAAAGTAAATATCGAAAATAGATCCGGTTTCTGTGTCAAGTGGGTAGGTAGGTAGTCATGGTAGGTATTAGAGGTGGGCCGAATATTGGTTTGGCCGAATACGAATATTCGGTCGAATGTTTGGTTTACAATAAAACGAACCGAATATTCGGGCGAATAATTTGGTTCATTTACGCGCGCTTTGCTTAGCCAAACAGGTAGGTCAAAGTAAGTTAAGTGCCGTTGTTTATCATGAAAATCATCATAATAATAATTAAAGTAAATCATAATTGAGTTTTTAAACACAAAACGTACCTAATCAATGTTAGTTGAATAAATGGATGAATATGTAATATTATTATTCAATTATTATTTAAAAAAATAATCTCATAAAAATTAATTTAATAATGATTTTTTATGATTAATTGATAATAATTAATGAATAAACTATGGTACTTATAACAGTCTTTTTACAGGCCTTAGGTCTTAAAATTGTACAACTTTTAGATTCGGTAGGTGATTATTCGGCAATTGAACCGAATATTTGGCCGAATATTAACATGGAAAAATACGCCGAACATACCGAATACCGAATAATTACCGAATATTCGGCGCATCTCTAGTAGGTAGGTATACCAAGGTAATTTTGAGAAAGTGCTAACTAAAACTTCTTTTATTACACTTGTTTAAATATGATGTATGTAGGTACCTAATGCTTTAAAGGTATTGTTAACGTTTACAATGCATTGTTTTAAACTCGCAATATTAAAGTTTTAGACCGAGTTATTGTGGAGGGTGGTGATAATATACAATTTTCGTCGCATGCTGCAGTATTTTGGCTATAGTTCATGCGAAACCTGTGTGCGAAACAAATACATGGAGACTTCTGCAGTAGATAATACGAGGAAAAATATTGGGGCACACACAACTCAGTAGGGTTACTGTTGAAACGAGTCGTTCGTTGGTCCCTGGTGCCTAGTGTGAGTTTTGTTTACTATCCGTATTCATTCGATTACGTTAACGAAAACGAATATTAGTATGTCATTGAAGCAGCGCCTCCTGGCGGCACACGAGAAGAGTTAAACATTTTGCCATACAAATTTTCGTTTTCGTTAACGTGATCGAATAACGAATGAAATTTGCTCTTGGCACCCCTGTTTATAGTGGCAGTGGACGAAGTAAAACTGCCATGCCATCTATAAACTTCGGTAGGAGGTAGAACTAGACAAGGAAGAGAGAGATTTCCATCTCAAGATAGGAATGTTGACAGCACAACAAATAATTCCAGAATATAAACAAATACTTAAATGAAATCACGTAGGTACCTAACAGTTCTAACATTGACCTATTTTTTATTTGATTTATGCATGAATTTCTGTGACCTAAAAAGTTATTAATAAACACTGAATTGACGGAACAAAATACAATGTATGGAAAAAAAATCGTTTTGACAGTTTGCTAAAAAGTTTCTCTATTGACAGACCAGTCAACTATTCAATACTAGTGAAGCCACAGAATATATAATGCTTAGCGCTACTGAAAAGAGCGCGATGTAAAATATTATAAATAAATTGTAGGAAAGAATTATTATTATAAAATTCATTTAGGTTATCATTATACTTTACAAAGTATAATTTATTACAGAACAAAACTTAAAACAAAAAAAGAAACATAACTTAACTGAACTTAAAAAAAAACCAAAGAAATTAAAATAGCAAAATAAAAACTAAATGCCTATAAATAAAAGATGTCTTCCAACTGTGGGCTCATGGGAACGGTCCCAAGAATGCTGGCAACATTGCCCCTCTGGATTGCCAAGCTAATACGCTGGCAGAGGTAGCTGCCAGCCTTCTTGTCACCGGAAGCCTCAATAAGGCGAGCACTTAGCTCTTTAACAAGTTGCCTTGCCTCCGGCCCCCATGGACTCATTGTTTCCACCGCAAACGGAACAAATAAATAATTACGACCCAGGTTCGCGTATTTGTGCCGTTTGCGATTTTCAGCGCTTACCGCAGCAGCCCCCACATGAAGAGAAGTGGCGCGAACATGTGAGGGAGCCACGGTGTCAGCACAGGTTGCATCCCACACCAACGGCCTGCCAAGCTTCCAGGGCCCAATGGTCATTCCGTCAGGTCTCTTGCCATCGCTACGAGAGATACCAGCTGGCTCTAAGACAGCCGGTAAACCAACGGTGGCAAAAGCACTGCGGATGATGCTGTTTAATGAAGAGTGGCGTAACATACGACCAGCACTACGAACGCATGAGAGGCCATGGTGGCCTAGGTCGCTAACAGCTTCCCCACATAGGTACACAGCGGTGAGGGTGGACTAACCTGGCGCCTAAACGGAGGCAGACCGCTATAGTGAAGGACGGCCCGTCCAACAAGGTAGATTAAAAACAGAATGTATGTAGATTCTTCTGTTAAAATATATACAGATTGTTTGTATACATATAATGCTGCCATTAAAATATACGTGTGAGGTAAGCAAGTCTGTATTTAGGGTTGCCGCCCGTATTTAATTACGTTATTTCGGGTAATTGTACTCTATACTTTATGAGAACAATAAAGTACGCGAAAATACTAAAGTATTTTCACATATTTTAAGTAAAATTTCACATATTTTATTTATCTAGGATTCTTTTTACACACACAAAAAAGTTGCTGTGTATGAGTTGCTTTTAACAAACGATTTATCAATAGCAGTGATAATCATGAGAAACAACGAGAAGTATGTTTTTAAGCGAAATAAATAATCGTACTTTATTTTGACACAATGTACTTTTTTTCTAAAAAAAGGTGGCCACCCTATCAATATTATATCAATATATGTAGTATTATTCAATTCAATCAATCAGTGATCTATAATCATGGAAACAAGCTTTGCCTAAGGTCAAATATTACTTAATACAAGCATTTAAATTACCAATTCGTAGGTGCACAACAAATTCGAAACAGGAAAGAGAATTAAAAAATAAATATCTTACCTACCTTTATCAGCGAAATCCGATAGTAAATTGTAAGGACAATATTATGATAATATCAGCAATGCGGTCACATTTTCATTGATAAAAACATGTTTCAACAATTGCAAAATACACTTCAGGAAATTCTTATCGCTTATTATTCGTTTATCATACGTGTACTTAACGCATGGCGCGGAATTGGTTACTGGACTGACTGACTCGCCGGCTGGCTCTTGTAGAACATTTTGAATAGAATACGGCTGGAGAATAGACGAATGTGAAAGAGACAGCACGAAAACATTGATTGTGATTGGGAGTAACGACAGAGATGGCTGTACCTAACACAGTTTCTATTCGATTCGAGCTTTCCGCGGGCCTTGTTTATGTGACGTAACCGCATGATGTCATGGTAACGCCGCCATGTTGAGGTAAGATTTATTTAGGCGGGCTTTTCGTTTCATTTGCCCTGTTTCTTAGACACAATCTCCGCATCACTAGAGATAAAATATTTGTATTGTATAAACCTATATGTTACAAAAGTGGCTCTCCTAGATGGGACTCAAATCCAGGACTATTCGCAATCCGAGCGTAATGTTAATGCTCTTCCGCCGCATTGCAGGATCTAAGTAATAGTTATTTTGTGAAATATTAAAGAGTTAAGATAGTGATAGATCAAAGTTTGTGATAATCTTTGTGATAGATAGAGATTTTGATGCATATAATAACTAAGTAATTATAATTTGAATTTGAAAAGGATGATAAAGGAGTAAATATTGGAGAAAAACACTATAAAAAAATAAAATAAAAACTTGCTAAAGAGGTTATGATTAAGTTATGTTTATTTTATAAATTAGTATTTAGAGCAGAGTAAGATATGGAAATAATAAAACAAAAGAAAACAATGATATTTAATCTATCACACATTAACAATATAGATCAACTACTGTTGGTCTCTTAACATCACTAACTAGGCATAGGTCGTAACTTCTAACGTATCTATTTAATTGTGTTATAAAAAGTATAACTGTCTCACTGCTGCGGGGCAAAGGCCTACATAATTAAAATCAAGTCATCACTATAATTGATGGGTAATAACTTAATCACCACGCTTGCCAAATGCAAGTTGGTGATCACAAACTCGGGCTGCACAGCCATCTGAATAAAATTAAAATAGTTTAACGCCTTTCTCACATTCTAGTTCTATAAATTTATTTTAAAATAAAATAAAATAAAATACAAATATTTAAACTGCTATACAAGGTTTGATTTGAAAATTGATTAGAAAATGTATTAAATGTGCCGCAATCTAACGTAGGTATATTTTATTATAAAAGAAAATACCCTTTATATGATTTCACCATACATAACAGTTTAAAAGGGGCACTGCTATGTTTGGCACTACCAAATTGCCAAAAGGGATGTCGTAGAAATTGGAAGTTGCCTCTTAAAATTTATAGAACTAGAATGTGAGAAAGGCGTTAAACTATTTTCATTTTACAAAAACACAAATGTTGAAAAAATTTCCACGAGCAGGATTTGTGTTTTTGTAATTTGTTCGCAACAAAATTTGCGTTAAAAATTATTTGAACATTTATTTTCATTTTATTCAGATAGCAGTGTGCAGGGCAAAATAAAAATAGATTTGTTTTCGCTCGTTACGTATATGTTGCGAAAAATTACAAATTGATATAACAAACACACCGTTTCTTTGAAGTAGGACATAGCCAGTCCGAAGGCGATTCAATTCATTCTTGCATAGAACGTGTAAAAAATAATAAAATCATTTATACTATGGAGCAAATGTTTACAATTATTATTAATGCTAAAAAAACTGAGGGAAAATACGATTTAAAGGATATCCTGCATATGTTTGATTAAACCTGGAAAGAATTGGATACGCGATACAGAAGTATTGAAGTATTGCCAGAAGGCAACAAGATTTTATGGTCAAAAATTAAAGAAGTCTGTACCAAGAGCTCAGAGCCGGACGTTTTGGTGTTCAAATATGATTTTGATGATAATTTTTTTAAACTTATGACAAAAACTAATAAAGAGTTTACTAGGAAGAAAGCCTACAAATAGAACCCCAGGTTCCAGTGGCTCTGACGCGCAGTTAGTGCCAATGTATGATCATTGATCTACCACAGGCTATTCCAAAACCATATAATGATGATCTTATGAGTCTGTTCATTGATTGAACACTATTCCTCTGCTTTATCAGAGTTTCTATAAAACATTAAAATGTGAAACAGCTTCTAATCATTTTAACAATAATTCAGATTGCGAGATAAATCAAAGCGATTTTTTTTTTGTTTTACTTTTATTTCCGATTACATAATAACTGTGCCTTAAAGTTAAATACGGGTTAAAAAAAATTATAAATTAATATTAAGTAATGATTTCATTTATTTTTATAGTTTTATGAGGAGCTCGATGGCGCAGTGGTTAACGCGCCCGGTCTGCGAGTGCTGAGGTTAAGCAACTTTCGCAAAGGCCGGTCATCGGATGGGTGACCAAAAATGTATCATCTCGAGCTCCTCCGTGCTTCGGAAGGCACGTAAAGCCGTTGGTCCCGGCTGCATTAGCAGTTGTTAACAACCACCAATCCGCACTGGGCCCGCGTGGTGGTTCATGGCCCGTTCTCCCTATCCATCCATAGGGAAGGCTCGTGCCCCAGCAGTGGGGACATAAAATGAGCTGATGATGATGATGATGATGATGATTAGGATTATTTGGTACGTAATTTATTGCAAATCATGTGATTATTTAGCAATTGCTTGCCGTAATGGTTAGATAGGTATTTATGATTCTTAAATAATTAATAATTAGTTAAATAATTGTGAATTTATTTCCTACGGTATGGCATAAGATTGTAATAAAAATAACACAATTAATGACACAATTTAATAAAATTGTGGCATTTATTTTGTATTGACTGATTTCTAACTAATTACTGGTGATTGTGGTCCTGTTAATTTAATTTTGAGTAAAAACTTATAAGATTGAAATGGTTTATTATTAGATCCTATTCTATTACATGTACACTTTTTATCTTAATAATTGAAAAAAACACATAATATTAGATAACAAAATATAAATAAAATAATGTAACTCTAAGCACACTGAAATATAACTTTACTTAATTTAGTCTTGACGTTTTTTACTAGAACAACGTGTCTGAGCATTTAAACGTTTGTGCAAAACACTTATCCCCTTATTCATAAAAACTGTTTATGCATTATTTAGTTAATCATTGTTTTGTCTCTTTTTCTCAAATTGAAAATGACGTTTGTGTGACGTTGACAAAACAATATTTTACCTTTAATTAATAACGCCTATTCGAACCCCCTTATTCATAAAAACTATTTAAGCATTATTTAGTTAAATATTGTTTTGTCAACGTCACACAAACGTCATTTTGAATTTGAGAAAAAGAGACAAAACAATGATTAACTACATTATTATGCTTAAATAGTTTTTATGAATAAGGGGGTAAGTATTTAACTAAATAATGCTTAAATAGTTTTTATGGATAAGGGGGTTAATTTTCGGAGAATAAAGCCGCAATATCATATAATAGTTAAAGTGTTTATGTCAAGCGTACACGAATACAGTCGTAATAAACTATTGCGCATACGACGCTGGCTTCTACAAGTGATCAACGTAATGTAATATGTTAACGTTTACGAACTTCAATTAAGCGTTTGGTATTTTGAATTTTATTTTATATTTCCCCACAGACCAAATAAAAACTTAAGACAGAACTCTGCGAACAGCGAAGTGAGGCCGGGTTAAACTACGCCTCGCCGTGTACATACACAATTATACGCACACACGTACAACGAAACTACGCCTTTACTTGTCAGTGTAGGTCCGCGGCTCGTGGGAGCAAGTCGTTTTGAAAAATCATAAATTTATCTGTGAAAATGCCGAATTGTGTTGTGAAAGAATCTTCAAAAGATAAAAAGCGGGATGAAATCATATTGCACACGTAAGTAATTTGGAAACCAATATTTTTCAATAAATCAAAATAAAATTTAGACGTTATTGCTTGAAACACATGTGTTGCCATTATGAAGTGTTTTTGTTTACCCTATAACGCAACGTTACTTGTTTCTTGTAATGCTTATCAGTTAATTTTTACCGACTTTAAAAAATAAGGAGGTAGGTACTTAATTCGACTGTATTTTTTAATGTTTATGAATACGCGACGCGATATCTTCGCTGTTGGTGAACTGATTAAGTATATATATGTTTTTTTTCATTAAATAAATTATTATCTTAAGGGTGGGTCTCATCCCTTAATTAAGTTATCAAAATTGGTTCGGTATAATAGCAAATTGAAAAAATTACTGACATGAAGTTAAAGATGCAAAGCGATTAAAGAAAGTAAAAGGCAAGCATACAAGAAATTAATTAAACTTAGAGGTTTTCAATTAAATAATTTAAATAAAAAATGACAAGTTTTATTCCTGAAACACTTTTTCCATTTCTTTTCTCCTACCGCCATCACTTTTATTTATATCATATGATAACGTTATTAATTAATAATTAATTATTAATTAATAACGTTAAACATAATGTTGCTAATTTTTAACGTTATATTTGTACTTTTGGGGTAATTGAATTATCATGGCAACACCCATTTAAACACACACGTTTAAAAAACTGGCCTCACTTTGCTGTTGCAGAGTTCCGTCTTAACTTTTTTTTTGGTATGAGATATTTCCCATAATATAAAGAATTATTTCATAAAATTTCTCCTAAACATTGTTATAAAAAATAGCTTTTTAATAATATTCTAACCATCGTTATACATCTTCAATTAATAAAGTTATTGACAAAAAACTATTTTTTATTTTTCCTGTGAAATTCATGTTTTGCTATTACTGTTTTGTTCGGTGGGGAGTGCGATGTGTAACATCATTCCGCTCGCCATCTATATATACAATTTGTGGGAGTGATGTCGTAGAAAAGGGACGGAAGTTCGTAACAGTGTGATCCGTAACAGCCACCAGTGATTTTGTTTTTGTACACATGTTTGTGCACTCGGCTTGGTTGGAAGGGCTTTATTTTTTCGCCTGGCTAGCTACCACCATCTTATCTAAATATGTCGCCATAGAATCAACGTTTGTAGTAGTTTCAGCAGCTAGAGATAAGATTTGTCGGTGCACCAGTATTTAAGTATAGATTCTGGGTGAAGTGCGCTTCCAACTTCGGCCTTATCATCAGAGAGACAATCTAAACTGTTTACGTAGTTTTTTTAATGATTGCTATTGGCTGCCTTTACAACACGAACTGTTTGTGGGCAGCGAGTAACTCTAAGTGTTCATTAAACATTTCGATCGAAACATCCTTCCGTGTGGTGTTGCAGGTTAGAAGCGGCCGTGGTCGCAGATATGGCGGCTGGAGGAGAATTCGTGGAGGGCTGGTTGGTAGCACAGGTGCTGGAAGAAGGTGCTTTTCTAGAAGCTTAATTTCTAGAAGGGATGGCGTTACGCGTATCCCCTTCCGTTACTAACTTCTCCGAGGCGATCGGATAAGTACCTACTGTAGTATGTAGTAACCACAATAATTTTGCAATTTTGATAAATCGAATAATTTTCTATAAACTTATTTTGCGCACTGCTGCATAGAGAAGGGTTACAAAAAAAAGCATAAAAATATTAAGATGAGCAGTGAAACAGTGGCAAAAAGTCTCCGGCTCAGCACGATAACATTAAATCTAATTAGTAAAATAAATAAATGTTTCCCACACTCACACCAATTATCTAGCCCCAAGAAAAGCTTCCTTAAGAAACTCGTTATATGGTTAACTAGACAACGGATAAACATACTTAATATACTTAAATACATACTTATTATACATAGGAAACACCCAGACCCGAAACAATATAGAAAAAACAGGTATTTCTAAATAAATAATTATACATATTATTAACAACAGGAGCTCGATGGCGCAGTGGTTAACGCGCCCGGTCTGCGAGTGCTGAGGTTAAGCAACTTTCGCAAAGGTCGGTCATCGGAAGAATGACCAAAAATGTATCATCTCGAGCTACTCCGTACTTCGGAAGACACGTAAAGCTGTTGGTCCCGGCTGCATTAGCAGTCGTTAACAACCACCAATCCGCACTGGGCCCGCGTGGTGGTTTATGACCCGTTCTCCATATCCATCCATAGGGAAGGCTCGTGTCCCAGCAGTGGGGACATAAAATGAGCTGATGATGATGATGATGATGATTAACAACAGAACCTAGCCGACTACCGAAACACGGATAAAGCTCGAGATATCATTGCGAAAGTTGTTTAACATGCAAGATTGCTTTTATATTAATATTTTGGAAAAATAAAGAATTCATTACCTAAGAAAAGTTTAATTAAATGTTCTGCTCATCAATCATTAAAGTAAACACCAAATAATTTGTCAATAGTTTTATTTTATAATAATATTATTCGCATATTTGGACCCAGTTAAGGGATGGGTAAGCTTAATGATTATCTATATAAAATTTATCAGTAGGCTGTATCTAAAATTTTAGATATACTTAATAATAATTATTACTTATATTAAGATGATAATAAAAATAAAAAATAAAAATATTATATAATTCAAGTTTCCGTCCCAATTGTCTATATTTATCAATAAATTTCAAAAAGTTGACCTTTTTTGATGATGATACAATTTTTTTAAACAGAGTTTGTGTAAACTCTTGTTAGTAATTTTTTTCCGTAATCAGACCTAAATAGCTATAACTTTTAAAGTTATCACATCTTTAAGAACGAAAGTATTTCCAAAGATCATTCTTCAAATTAAAACATTGGTAAAAAAATATTATTCTGAAGGAGATAAGTAGACGGTAACAGGTTTAATTCCCTCTCTATTAAGAAATGGTTTAAGACTGATGTTATTTATTTTTCGTTAATAAAATATAGGCATATAGAAGCAGCAGACTTTTTCTACATTTGGAATAACAGGGAATATAAGCTTATTAGAGTTCTATTAGCTAATATTAGATGGATTCTGAATATCTACATATGATTAAAGGTAAAAAACATATTTCAGGCATATGAAATATAACTTACATTTGCTTTAAGCTTATTATTAATAAATTCGCTACTAGTATAGGCAGTTTGTACCTGTACTGTCACCCAATTAGAATACACGTTTGGGATATTTTTAATTACCTATTGGACACTTTACTATACATAATTAAAGTAACAAAATATTAATAAGTATATATTATTTATTAATAAGTATATACTATTTTATTAAATAGGTATGTGTTTATTCTTATTTTCTAAATTACTTGCTAAATACATTTCTCGTTCATATCTCACGTTAACGCAATTCATTAATTTCAACTTGAAACTAATATCAAGTCGATGAACAATTTGTAACCAGTCTTAGCCATGTGAAGTCCCTTAGCGGTCAGCAGAAGACGTAAGGTCTGACGCAAATGGGGCACCTGTCAGAGGCTGCGAGGCACCTCCTCAAGCAGTCCGCGTGGAAGAAGTGTGCGCAGGGCGTGACGCGCGCCGAGCGCATGGCGCCCAGGCATACGGCGCACACGTCCTCCAGGGTGGACAGCTCCTGCACCGTCGCGCGCCTGAACCGCGCCAGCGATCCCCGCGCCTCCTTCAGCTTTACCAGCGCTTCCCCAAGCCGATGTCTCCCGTGCACGAACACGCACACGTACATAACCAGCGCGGCCAGCCGCCACCTCTCGCACCACACCAGCGCCGGCACAAGAGGCGTCGCTAGCGCTGTCGTGATCCCTCGCGCCCACACCCCGAAATACATCGCCTCCATACCCTCCAGCTTTTCCAGTTTCAATCCTGCCAACCCTATCGGCCCAAGCTCGAGGAAAGTCTTCTCTGAAAGAAGATAGTATACCCCGGTAATTATTGTGTATAACGCGTTGGGCTGATAATGCTCCAAGCCTTGCTCTAGCCCGAGCGTCAGGAGAATGAAGGTTATGGTGACTATGAAGGTGACCGCTTTAGTCCACTCGAGGACTATCTTGGTGGCGGACATGGCGAGGTGCTTGACGCGCGAGTGCCGGGTCACGTTGACGTAGGGGGACCAGTCCTCCTTGGTGCAAATCTCTCGCACATAGCTCACCGAGTAGGTGATGACATTGTAGAACATTAACGAGTAGAGGGAGGTAAGCCGCCCTTGGGAGACTAAGAGCCGGTCACACGCAGTGAAGATCAGCAACTGGAAAGGTACGACATTAATATTAGCTCAACTTTTATACCCAATCATAATGTATGGTATGACATCGACTAAAATGTTGTTTGTGATCGAATCGTAAATGTGTTTACATAACTTAGTCAAGCTATATACCTCAGGTCATGTATATACAGATCAATTTTAATAATATTTAAAAAACTTTTCTGTTAAATAAAAAATATTTTGGAAAGTAGTTGTACGAAATTTATATGAAATAACGTTCTGTAAGCTAGTTGATTTATAAAGGAAGTAACCTACTCATGTAGGTAATTCTACATTAATGTCCCAAAAACAAAACATAAAAAAAAGTTTAACAAAGCAAATTTTCGATATATTTTATAAGAGTTCATTTGTATAGACATTGTTATCCATAATCTTTGCCTACCTGGCATATCATCGTGGAGAGGTTGTTCATTTGCAGGAAGACGTTCTCAACGCGCTCCAGCGGCGCGTACGCAGCCTTCACGACACGCATCACCCGGGTCATCGGCGCCCGCAGCCGGCGCGCCGTTTCTGATACAAACAAATTGATAGTTATTTACTGCAATACAATTATGTACAAATACAAATCTTTATTGCAAACCAAGTGTAAGAAGGTGTAAGGACTTACAAATAGAACAAATACTAAAAACGCTGTTTTCGGAGTGAGTGAATAAATGAGAAAAAAACAGCTTAGCGTGCTTTTTGCCACGCATTTGGAGAGGCTTTCGTTCAGCAGGGGACAGACAGATTATGATAATGACGATGGTGATAACAGTAGTTGCAGTTAATCGTAAGCTTTTTTCATAAGGTATACACCATCTAAATCAGTGGTTCTTAACCTTTTAACCGTGAGGGACCATTTCACCAAATATCTGTCTTGCAGGGACCACCCAGTTGTTTTATTGATAATATATGGTACCTAAAAGTAAACAAATAAAGGGTTCTTTGATCTATCTATTTATAAAATACGCATAATTTTACGACTAACACTCATTTATTTATTATTTCGCAGAAATCTATAATGAAGTTACAGATTTTAATGAGATTCTTGTGATTGCATAGAAGTTAGTAAAGAGACTAACTTCTGAATCCTTGGTTCAGTGCTACTCGAAGCTAAACGCATGTCAGCAGTGGCAGCCAACAGATTTCGGGGCTTGTTTTTAATAATCAGAAGCGCTGAGAACCCCTGCTGCTGCCTTCGGACATGCGACGCGCGCGCGATTCGCGTTGGGTCGGCTCTAGCATCACGCACGTCAAGGTCGTCAAATCACTTGTTTATTGTTTATCACGATTACGATGGCTTCGCGGACCACTTGGAATGCCTCCAGGGACCACCGGTTAAGAACCACTGATCTAAATATATGCCTGTGGATGTCAGGAGGTGACTAAACCCACAAAACGTTATATTAAGCCAAACGACTTGTCCCGTGTTAATTTGGGGAACTTAAGCAAGTGCTTATAGTGAATAAAACTCACACTAGGCACTTCGATGACAGAAGCACTTCAATCAGAGAGCGACAAAGGTAGAGACTGAGCATTTTGCTGTAACGTAACCCACTGAGTCAGCCCGTGACCACGGCCGTTGTAACTCGGTCGTAGAGACGGTATAAAACCTTTTACTAATTAGTTTGCGTTAATCCCCGTTTAAATTTCTATGTTTAACTATGGAACGCGAAAGTTTAAAAGTATATGTAACGTAACATGTTCGATGCGAGTATTCCCATGGTTACTACAGTGAGCCGAGCCGCTCGCCACGGATAAAAAACGCTTCGGTCAACCACCATTACAATTTTGCCACACAAATTCTCGTATCGAATGGTGAAACAAACTCATACTCGGCACCCAGATCTTATTCTTTTGTAGAATAATAAAATAAACTATAATACAGCTATTGGTACGAAGCGTGTGGAAGAACCTAGCAACAAGCCCCGTTGAGCGGTTGAAGCTTGTCAAATCATATTGTCCACTTCAGTTTTCCGTTTCATTAGCGCTTTGCCCTATTTGCATACTGTTTTTGTATTCTTAGTAAAAAATATGAAGATGGTCGGTATTATTCAATATACAGCCATTTTATTTTATTTTTATTCAGTAAACCTATTGATTATTTATAATATAACGTAACATAATATGAGTCAAAAGAATGCTTTGTAGAAATAGTATTTACTTTTGAATTTAGTAAAGGCTGACAATAACATTTTTGATAATTTATACTTAATAGGAACCTGTAAATGAAAATAAATAGTTTTTGACTAATATTTGGTAGATAATATATTTTAGTCCTTACTGGAAACATAGATTTAGTCATTTTTTTTTTAATTGTCTATCCTATTACATAGAGCCGTCCCTTGCTCAGTTGGTTTCTTTCCTACAGTTTTTTTCACTGGATAAATTAATAGTATATAAACGCGCCCTTATGAAAGGGTAGCCAGTTCAGAGCACAGAGTCAGCAGACGTCCACACCTCGTCCAAGAAAGCTCTGGTAAGATTTATATTTCACTACCATAAATTACAAGTACTTACAACTTATAACTACGTATGTTTACATACACGTTAAGTTTATATATTCCACAAAAAGTAGTACTTAACTTAGTACTAAAATTAAAGTAAGTAAATGAAAATTAATGAAATGAAGTAGGTACTTTATTAGTTTTTTATTTATTTTATTGATAAAAAGGATAACCTTCTTTTATTTTCTTCTGTCATTTCTGTTCTCGGTAAAAGAAAACACTGATATCTGGCTAACTTTTTGTATTGATTGCGAAAGTTGTTTCACGTGGAAGTTCGCAATCTGAAAGCGCAAGCTACTGCGCCATCACAGCACAGAGAAAAACAATATTATTGCGCTAATAACAGATAATGACAATCCCGTTAACGTACGTAGACAGCAAATTTTTTTTTTTGGCATAGTTTCACGTCATTTTCGGCGGACCGCGAAAGAACTATTAACTAATCTGTGGCGCTTGTACGGTAGGTACGGTCAAGAAGGAACCGAAGGGAAATACCACACGAAACAAAAAAATGGGTAGTCTAATAGTGCTTTTTATCTATTATTTAATCAACTATTATAAAGATATAAAGTTTGTGACTTTGTTTGAGGAGGGTAATCTCTGGAACCAGGGCTTTAACGTTAAAAAAATTGTATCGATACTTTTGTCAAACAAAGATACCGGTAAAAAAGTACCGGTAAACTTGGTATCGTTACTTGGGTGGCATTTTTAACGGTAAATTAACTAACCGCTCTACGTGGATTGGCTAAAGCACAGTATTATTAATAATAATATTAATATTTCCTTAATAGGGCTCTGTCGATATATTAGACACCATTATTTTAACTTTATTACCTTAACATAAGGTCGAAAACCAAAGAAAAATTTCAACATGCTCTGCCACTTAAAGGGTTAACGATAAAAGTAGCGATACTTTTCTAGTTCACGTATACTATAACGTTACTGCATTACCGGTACCAAATTACCTTTATAGAAATAACGTTACTTACCGGTACTTATAGTCGGAATTTAATTTGGTAACGGTATCAAGCCCTGTCCGAATTAATTACTGTTAACTACTGATCCAATTCCAAAAAATATATTTTAATTCGAAAATAAAAGAGTTTCATTTTAAAATCTCAAAATCTAGGCGGGCGAAGTCGCGGGTAAAGTGCTAATAGTCTGTTATATATAGATTGAACCACGATTTCTCGCATTCAACACAAGCATCTATCCATTCGGCTACAGGCGACGCTTACCTACAATTACGCTAATGTTAACTATTTATAATTATTTGAATCAATCATCACATAAGCTGTTCAGTTCCGTTTTTATTCCCTGTTCGTATTTCATTAAAATGTAGGTAAACAAAGCTAGACGTCACACATATAGTTTGGACTTCGAAAACAAAATTATTTTGTATTGAAGCGCTAAAACAAGATGAATTGTTAGTGCGTCGTTGAGTGTGTTGTTCTGATGTATACTCATATTTATAAATGCGCAATCGCAAAGTTTTATGGCCTGTATAATTAATAATAAGAGGCGCCGACAAAGAGTGCGAAAAAAGCTACAAGGTTTAACGAACTCAATTTCGGAAAACAGCAATTCAAAAACGTACAAATGGATATTTCTAAACATCTAACACTATGCAAAGAAGGAAATACCTACAATAAAAATAATTTGCATACGAAAGAGTTTCTTACAATAGGCATGTTGTTATTGAAAATGTGTTCTAAATAATAAGTGTACGGTCGTCCAAGAAGAACCGACAACATACTCGGCAACATCAGCCCATTCAACAAACACAAAAAAACATTTCATTAAATTTATATTTAAACATTTACGCATTCGTTTGCACTCATGTGTCGAAGTCAATCTCTCTGTGGTTATTTTCGACGGTTTGTTGATCGGACAACAACAAAAAATGCGAATGCTCGGGAGGTGTGTGAGGCGCGCGCGTCGGCGGCGCAGACGCAGATAGAAAACAGAAGTGGTTGACGCAAGTGCGCTGGCGGCGCGCCAGCTTCCGCCCGCCCATTCAACTCCGCACCGACCGGCATAGGGTAACCGACAATATCTGCCGCCAAATAGCTTTGTTTTGCTTTCGTGTGTTCCGGTTTGACAGGTTTTAACTGTACTAGAACGGTGCTACGGTACCCACGGTAGATCCAGTGAAATTACAGGACATAAAAGTATTCAGGACGAAAGTCCCACTCCCAAATAGCCATGCAGAGTCACCCTGAGCGCGTTGCTATGCTTAAAAAAAGGGCATAGAAGCTTATGAGCTAAAGCTTCATGGCAACGCGCTTGTTATACCTGTAGTGTACTCATGAACATGACTCTAGAACTAGGAATCAAAATAATGATTCTTGATTCTTGACCACTTTCTATCAATTGGTACGGTACTATGCTCGTTTGCAGGTTCAGTAAGAAAAAAACAGACTGTGGTCATTAATAATAATTAATATATACCTTAACACGAATAGCAGAGAATCAGGCCTAAAACATCATTAGTTACATACCTATACCAAATACGTAGAAGTAGCTACTTGTTTTTTTAAATATAAATATGAACAACGTACGATACTTCGATGCGCCAACGCGCAACGTCGGAATCGGATGTTTTTCGTACAAAACTATACCTACGTGCGCATAGGATATAGTATACTTACCTATATTTTCTTAGAAGATTGAATTGTTTGTTTTGGACATTGAACATGGAATAATAATAAACTGGGTTTTCAAGTAATTAAATAATTCGTTATTCATTTTGAACGAATATCTCGTAGCTCTACTATAAATATATCTATATAGGCCAGCGCGGTTCAACAGCTTTTGGCAGGAGACCTTCTACTAAAGATGAGTCTTCAGTAAAAAATGCTCCTGCTGAGGCTGAGTTTTTTTTCTCCCTTTCTTTTACAGCGTCACGTAAAATTATTGCATTCCCTTTCAAATTCCATCACAAAAACATAAGAAAACATAAAAAAGTAGCTTAAAATATTTTAAAACTAATAGAAACAAAACAAATGCTACAGCTAGGTGCGGCCTGTTGTAATTGATCAATCAAGTTGATTAATAACTCATTGGCACGAGTCTAGGTGTAGCTAATTTATTCAAGGATAGAACTAAGAGTGCCCATTCAAAGAAAACTGGGTCTAGCTGTCTAGCCACCGACGCGTCGACGTTGTTTTTATGACGATTTTTTTATTCGTATTTGAATCGACAGTAGGTAACTCCGTAAATTATTATGATAAGTCAGGAATTAGGTCGTGACTAACCACGCATTACTCACGAAAGAGAAAAACAATATTATTGCTTTGATTTCATCTGAATCTGGGGTTAATTTATCGCGACGTCGCCGTCTCTTTGACAGGGTGGAACGCGAAAATAACGGATGTTATTCCATTGCATTTTAACTTTCTTGAATTATTCAGTCATAAAATTAAAAAAAAAAACACAAATGTTGAAAAAATTTCACGAGCAGGATTTGAACCTGCACCCTTCTGACATTCCGGGTCAGATGCTCTTCCAATTGAGCTATCGTGGTTCTAACCAGCCCGCCGAAATTATTCAACACTTTTTACTTTGAAAGCCAAAGGCGCCCATTCAATGTCAACAACTATCGTCACTAACATCCGATCATATTATTTTTACAAATATAAAAGATATGTTAAGAAGTAAGTAAGCTATTTATAAAAAAAATATTTGAACACAAATAATTTTTTTCGGCGGGCTGGTTAGAACCACGATAGCTCAATTGGAAGAGCACCTGACCCGGTATGTCAGAAGGGTGCAGGTTCAAATCCTGCTCGTAGAATTTTTTTCAACATTTGTGTTTTTGTAATTTGTTCGTAACAAAATTTGCGTTAAAAATTATTTGAACATTTCATAAAATTTTAGTTTATTTTTTTTATATTTTGGCACGTACTTACGTATATGTAGTTACGAATAGCCTATATACTGTCCCATGGCTGCGCTGGACAAATCGAAGTAATTCTTGTTAAAAAAGTTCGTAGCAAACATGCGTTTATCGTAGTCATCGTAGCACTACGCCTACGCCTGGTGCCTTCACTTACTTAAAACTACGAATATCTCTTAGCTGTGACTACGAGAACAAAAGTAATTCAAAAACAGCTATTAGACACATTACATTGAGTTTGATAAGATATTATAAAGGATTATTAAACTAATAAGGCTACAAAAGTTTACAATCTAATAGTTTTAAGCCTGTTAAAATTAGGTAATTTTACTCATTTAAGTTGTCTAAACTTCACCTAAGTCTACGTCACCTACACTGGCTTGTATCTTTTCGTTAATATATAAATAAATTCAAACATTGATGATGATGACTGACGTCATCCATGCTGTTTTGGGGTCCGCCGACATATATGTTTAATTATCATGGTGTTTCTAAGTTTGCTAAAGTAATCCATTTTAACTTTAAATATCTTCGCACTAGTTTAGGTAAAGTGCAATTAGGTACCGATTCAGATATATGGTAGCTAGAGTGTGAGCTTTATTCACGATTCGGTCACCTTAACAAGAACAAGAAACTACGCGTCCTGGTGACAAACGAAGCCTTTATGAAATAGAAATAGAAATAATGTTTATTTTATAGAATCACACATAAGTACATATTCAAAACACAGGAACATCACTTATCATCATCATCATCATCAGCTCATTTTATGTCCCCACTACTGGGGTACGAGCCTTCCGTATGCATGGATAGGGCGAACGGGCCATAAGCCACCACGCGGGCCCAGTGCGGATTGGTGGTTGTTAACGACTGCTAATGCAGCTGGGACCAACGGCTTTACGTGCCTTCCGAAGCACGGAGGAGCTCGAGATGATAAATTTTTGGTCACCCATCCGATGACCGGCCTTTGCGAAAGTTGCTTAACCTCAGCACTCGCAGACCGGGCGCGTTAACTACTGCGCCATCGAGCTCCTCACTTATGCATATAACAAATTGGTTTCCATATCACGTCATCGCTGCAACTAAGGGTGTTGGGATCTACGGATTGGCTTAATCACCGCACGCTTGCTAAATGCGGGTTGGTTAAGATCGATCGATCCAATTCCGGCAAACAGACTTGAATATTGAATCCAGGACCTCTGATATCAGGCGTCTCGACCTCTTGACCAATGCGTCGTTTAATAAGTAAAAGGGGCTCATTGACGTTGGACATACACTTTCATTCTTGAAACGTTATTGCGGGAAAACACGTTTACAAGTTTGTGGCGTAGGAAGACCATATCGGCTGGGATATTGGCAGCC
Source organism: Eudonia mercurella (assembly GCA_963082485.1). Lineage (NCBI taxonomy): Eukaryota > Metazoa > Arthropoda > Insecta > Lepidoptera > Crambidae > Eudonia > Eudonia mercurella. Next base: position 7,092,155 of record OY720041.1, on the reverse strand, counting down.
TTCAATGTTTGTTGATTTGTATTTGTTTATTGCCGCCAAAGCGAAATCAAAACCACATGTCTAATGACACTTTCTGATTGATGCGTCATAGTTTTTACATTATTAGGCCATGGTTTTTACTAAGCATTGAGAAAGAAAGAAAAAAAAATCTTTTTAAATAAGACGTTACAGCTAAAAAAGGCCACTTTTAACTATAACGCCGTATTTAACTAAACCATAACATGTCAGATGTTCATTAGGTGACGTAAAAATGCTGAATTACTTCATTCAAATAGTTTGTTGAGCATAATTTGTTTTTCTATCTCTAATTACTAGATATGTTTTTTTTTCATTAGCGGCGCTAGTGTGCGGCGTAAACAAACGCTCTTAAGAGCTTTTTCACATTTCGGTATACCAAATTGTATAGTATAGTATATATAGTTCAATATGAAAAGATTCTCATATCGCATTAATAAATCAGTTAAAAAAAGCTTTTTTAAAATGTAATTGTCATTTTGAAGTTTCGTTAAAATTGGTTTATTTTTTAAGAGAGATTTAAAGCTTCAAATTTGTATGGAATACCGAAATATAATGTGGCTCTTAAAACTCTGTTGAAAGAGAATCAAGAAGGATTAACTTCCAAGAGCGTGAAAAGGTGTAACTTCCTTACCTTGTGCGAACTTGGCGACTGACGGGTACCATCTGGCCGGGTACCGGTAGTTGGCGGAGATGAGGACTGGCAGCACCAGGCAGGTGTAGGCGGCCATTAGCCAGGCTCCGCCCAGGGCCACCAGCAACCCTCGCGGCGCCCAATACGGCAGCAGCAGCAGCAGCGAAAGCAGCCATACTGCGGACGCAGTAAAGAGTTACACTCGGTCAAGGACATACACCTAGAGATTATCAAATCGATGACCACCGATCACCCTATTTTTGCACCGGGATCATCCCGTGGGGCTTCAACTCTGACTTACTGTAGGTACTAACTGTGAGACCAAGAACCAAGAACTCTGATGAGTCGTTCACGACCCGCCACAGTGGTCGGCTCTGATCACCCTGTCGACAAGTGAAGGGAGGGGAAGTGCTAAGGTTTTAGTTGGTATGCCCTCCTGCTTTCGAATCTCCATTGAGCCCACAAGACATGAGAAGCTGGAGAGACAGGTCCACATGAACATCCTCGCTCGGCAATGAGCGTAAAAAAGGTCATGGTCATCATCAAAGGTATTCTTTGTTATAGCAATTGAAGTACTATTCAATTCATGAATAAGGTTTGAATGTAGCATTCAAAAGCTTTCGTAGTGCCTAGTGAGAGTTTTCTTCATCATTCGATTACTTTTAATGGCCGATCCGATCCGAACCCCTCGAAGAATCTAGTAGGGCACGGGGAGACGCACTAGTGCGTGATGCCGTTCCCTTTAGAAAACCTCCGAAGGTGATTCGTTTCACACGGGTCGTTCCTCGCCGCCCCCAAAAAAGCTCGGTGTAACTGAAAATGCCCAGTGGCAATCAGCAAACATAAAAAAAAACTTTTAATGAAAACGAACACTCATGTTGGCCATACAAATATTCGTTTTCATTACATAATAGTTACGCACTCAACATTTTCGTAAAATTGTGTATATCCATAAACTAGCTGTGCCCCGCGGTTTCACCCGCGTTATTTCCCGTTGTTGCAACATTTTTCATTGCTGCTCCACTCCTATTAGTCATAGCGTGATGTAATATAGCCTATAGCCTTCCTCAATAAATGGACTATTCAACACAAAAATATTTTTTCAATTCGAACCAGTAGTTCCTGAGATTAGCGCGTTCAAACAAACAAACAAACTCTTCAGATTTATTATTATTATGTATAATATTATTATATATACATATATGCTTTATATATAAGTATAGATTAAAGCTATTGATCAAAAATATAGAATAAATAAAGGGATGCTCCGTTCACAATAACGCAAATCCTCTGACAATATTTTCGACCATTCAGCCGCAAAAAAGTCGCGTTCAATCATGTTGGAAGTGTTTGGCCAGTCGGGCAAATTGTGCGTAAATCCAATAAATGTGTAAAGTAAACAGCCTATAACTGTCTCGCAGCTAGGAAAAGGCCTCCATCATTGAAATCATGTCATCACTACAATTGATGGGTAATGGCTTAATCACCACGCTTGCCAAATGCGGGTTGGTGATTACAAAACCGGGATATGCATCGAAAAATCCGAAATACATTTTGCCCGACCTGGGAATTGAACCCGATACCTTCGTGTATCGGGCCGAGCACTCAGCCACTCGGCCACCGAGGCGTTCGTTCGTAACACTCAACTCTTTAAATTCATTAGACAATGTGACTATCAATTATAGACAGACATACAAACAAAATCTGCTTAGAATCAGCGTGGATCGTCAGGTAGAGTTTCACATCCCGCACAATTTTTTTGTTAATTTTGGGTGAAATAAAATTTACTTTCTGCTTTTTTAATGTGGCAGGTACGAGTATGTCTGAGTCAACGACCAGCGCGTTGACAGTGATTAAAACAACGAGCCACTTTCAAGTAATTTGGTTGTGGTGGTTATTTCGGTATACGATAAACTCAAATAATTACCGTTTTCTTTTTTAGAGAAGTACACACAGCGGCAGATCAACCAATACTGTCAAATTTCTACAATCATTTTTGAACTTTATCGTTTGGTTATAAGGATCAACATTCATTGGTTGGTAGGTTGATCTGCCGCCGTCTGTACTTGGCTTTTATCTTACCTACCTCATGGCAAGTAAAGATAAAGTCGAAGAAATGCGGTATATAAAGAGCTACCACGAAATGCGGTATAAGAAGAGCTACCACGAAATGCGGTATAAGAAGAGCTACCACGAAATGCGGTATAAGAAGAGCTACCACGCAGTAACTATGGCTATTCGTCAGTTTGTAAGAACCAACTGACGAATCACAACAAAATGCTATAAACATTGTCGTTATGGTCTTCGATAAATTGGTGGTAGTTTACCAGGCCGGCTTAAAACTACCACCAAATGAACCGTGAGTAAAATACCTCCCAGCAATGGAAAGCGAACCCGGGAAATCGTAGTCTGAGACCGGTGGCAAAACTACTTTAGACCACAGAGGCGGCTATAGACAGAACCTGACATAGTCGTTTTGGTTTGCTTTCGTAATCAAATGTATTTTCAACTACACCACCGTTTCACCTTCAGTCATTTCACCTCTCTTCGGTCTTTGGTCTCTACAAACCAAAACACGTAGATCTAAGTCTTATTTATGCTTTTTATTCAGACGTCGTATAAAAAAGTAATGTTTCCACAATAAATGTTTACGTAGCATCCTTGATGGCTCGTTATTTCAGAGGCACCGTAAATAAACACCCTTGAACTCAATTCACTTCTATCCTCTTCAATTATTGCTTGACTCTGCGTTTGTTTATGTTTACTGTTTGATCGCAAACAACCATTTTGTTTGATTAATGGTCAACAGTCACTAACATCTTGGTGCATTATTGTGTCTAAACTACACTACTTGATAGTGTCTGACTTCAGAGAACTTTCGAAGTTTCGATATATTGTCCATGGGAATAATATAAATGTGACACTTTTGCAGTTTGAATTGTGTAATAAACCTACTGTAGGGAAATCTCAAACCTTCCCCAAACGCTATTTTCTATTTTTTTTCATCATTCTTCAAACGTTCAAAACATTGATCTACATAGACTTTTTTCGAATATTAACTTCGATAGCGACTAAAAAGTTAATAGCGCATTCGGAAACACTTTCATAGTTGTTGCAGGATAGACGGACTAAATAATAGAATACCTATATGTATATAGGTATAGTTTACAATAAATATATAAATTATAAACTATAATTTCCCCAACTAGGAATAGAGTACTGACGTGGTTACTGCGACCGTCTTTTGTTCTCGGCGAAAAATTAAAATTTGAAAGAAAAATGAGGCCTACACTATGTTGACACGTGTTTGTCAACAAGAAAAGCTACGCATAGACAAGTCTCTATGTATATAAATCTACTGCTAGTTCACAAAGTGTACCTACTTGAAAATAAATATCTAATATATTATTGTGAACAACATGCTCACATGACTGATTATTTTTCTTAGTATGTTTAGTAAATTCTAATATTGGAACAAAATCTTAGTAAGAATTTAGGATAACACAACGGCGCGTGTGTTTATTTAATTTTGTGGTTTACTGAGATAAGACATTACTAACTAACTAACTAACAATTAAATAAAAAAAAACAATGGTCACGTACCAATATTAGCAATTTTGTCCTCAGATTTGATTGTCGGAATCTTCGAGAAAGAATCACTTCTTATACGACCGCGCACTCTCGATATCATTCCCATCTTTATAACAACTCTTTTTAAACTTGTGAAAATCGGCACACGCGATTAAAGTCCGTACAATATGAATGAGCCACTTGGAATAATTCGTGTGGATCTGCACCTCTGATTTGAACGATGCGTTAGACGCGAATGCGCAATAGAGAGAGACGCTTGGGCGGTTGGGCGGGCGGGCGGCGCAGGCGCTTACGCAGACGGCGCCCTGTACTTACACACTATCGCGACAACATCCTTTAATCCGTTTCGGTATACAAAGATGCTTTCATACCGCATTCGTAAAGAATCATCCAAACGCAACCGGCAATGTAAAGCTAACAATACGACAGTTACAGGACAAACATATTTTTAACCTCGGTCAACCTACATTGCAATGACGTTTTATTTTTAAATTCAATCTCATGTCAGTGACTAGTGAAATGGAATAACATATTTATTTTAATTTCGATAAACATGATTCACTCACTGAAATATCGATCAATAGTTTTAAGATTGATTACAATCTTAGTGTTATTTACACTAAAAGCAACATGTAAAGTACTAAAATAAAATAATAAAATACGGGCGGTCTTATGACAAAGAGCGCTAACATTTACCTACTATTACAGGTACTACAGGTATTTCCATACCAAAAAGAAGACCTCCAAAATAACTTAATGTAAAAACATGTATTTTACTGCAATAAAGATTTTTATTATTTATTATTATTATTATTACTATGGATCCTAAGAATGGTCAGTTTTTTAGGTCAGGCGACAAACGGTTGGCCTGAGATGGAGGGCAACCGTTCGTAAGTCCGAAGGTGGAAGCAGCATCCTCACAAGGAACTGGCTATATTATCTCTAACGTGATACATAACATGACATTGTTTTTATTGCCACATGCTACATTAAAAAATGGCGGTAGTAGGTCTAGCAAGAGAGGACGAAGAACGAGTCCTACCAAATATGTAACTCCCCGCTAGGAACCGAACCAGGATCTTTTTCAGATAGGCACAACGTTTATGAAACAATTTAATTTCATTATTAAAATATCTTCATCATGAAGATTTCGATAAAAACTTATTGGACTTTGTAATTCGTAAGATTATTGCAGTACCTAAATAGATTAGGAAGGTTGTTATTTTGATTTTATTATTTGACCTTTTCCTTAAAATTAACGCGAAATAGCAGTACAATATGTCACATAAAAGTTATAAATGTATTATGCATTAAAATAGTATTACTCTCTTTTTGTTGTTTGTATTTAAACAAGCGTTTTTGATGAATTCATGCAATTTTTCATTTCAACATTCATTTGTTCAGTAATTATAAATAAATTTCACTGTACGTGACTACCTACATACCAACGTGTAAAAGAGCACGAGACTTCGTTAAAAACAAATTAATTCAATATCTTTGTGAATCTTTACCTGTGACGCATCCATTGTACGTTAGATACAGTAACAATATCTGCTCTTGGTAACTAGAACGCAATGGATTTCGAAGTGTATCTATACATTTGAACTGGCAAAACGTAACATGGTCCCGTGACTTTTGTGCTGTGTGAGTCGACGTCTAAATATTTCATTCATAAACTCGAATGCTGTGTGTAAATCTAAAATGCGGCAATGACACATTTAAAAGCATCACGAGACACCCACATGTTTTTGGCTTTGACATGGTCGGTCAATATTCTTGGGGTTAAAGGAGCTAGATGGCGCAAGTGGAAGGGTGACCGATTAAAAATAAGTCAAGCTCCTGCCGTGCTTTGAAAAGCACGTTGATTGAACCGTTTTAGTCCCGGTTGTTGCAGTAATATGGCAGGTGTTCTAATTCTTCGGTTGAGGTGGCTACACGAACAACGCATCCGTATTAGCTGCACTGCGGGGTGAGGAACACCATCTCCCCACACGCCCGCAAAATCTCTTAAAGGTGGAAGGCGACCGCCGCGGCTAAGCGGTCCGTGAAGCACTCTTGTAGTCCTCGGGGTCTCGCCCAGCGGTTGACGGATGTCCCAGGTCTTTAGTAGGTCAGACAAAGCATCCGGCGATGAAAACTTGACAAACAAGCCCTACCACCAACCAAGCTGATTACACAAACATGTCCGCTGGGAATCGATTCCGGGAGCTCTGGGTCTGACCGGCGCGGCGGGCTGAATTAATAGACCATAGAGCCAGTCAAAAGTCATCGTTCGATCATAATGTTTTGTTGGTTCCCAGAACTCTGCACCGGTCATGCATACACTGGCGATCTTCGTGCTGGCGGTAGGCAGCTGCGCGGCGTACTACGGAGGCGGTTACGAGTCCAGGAACATGATTGTGAGAGAGGAGCCCCGAGACGACGAAGGGTGAGCTTCACTCTGGATCCCTTGGACAAACAAATAAAGCTGAGCTTAGTAGCTGAATAGCTAAGCTAAGTAGCTAAATAAAGTTAGCTCTTTTGGGGTGCAATTTCAAAACTCACCGGTGTTATCGAAGTTTAAAATTGACCATAATTTCGAATGATTATTTTTGCATTTTTTTTATTTGTTTAATAAGTGTAGTCACGAGCAATAATATGTAAGCAACATAGAACTTTGTCACATTGAGGCCGTTTCGTAACAAAACTAAATGTGTCACAAATGTCATTCAATATTGTAATATAACATAGTCCTATGTTGTTTACATATTATTGCTCGTGACTGTACCTACCTACCAAAATTGTATTTGCCTGTCATCACCAGTGATGAGAAAACGTAAGGCTGCGGCAGCGCAGCTTATTTGTCTAGGGTCTTAAACAAATAAACAGAGAATAAGCTTCGAATAGTTAGACCGTATTTTATTCCTTTTACACTAATTTGAAATAACGTTTACATGACGGGAGCAAAACACGGAATAAGTATTCGGACCTTACTCTCCGTTTATTTGTAAGGCACTTAAAGTTTTAGATGGGATATCTAGATATTTTTAATTATGGCTTTCACATCTTTTGCCATTTGCCATTCGATCACAATAACGAAAACGAGAATTTGTATGGCAAAATGTAAACTCCTCTCGTATGCCGCCAGGAGGCGCTGCTTCAATGCCATACTAATTTTCGTTTTCGTAAACGTAATCGAATGAATACGGACAGTAAACAAAACTCACACTAGGTACCCTGGTATATATGCATAGTATCGTAAACCAATGTACGACACAGTAACCTGTGCTTTTGTACCAGTTTTCGTCGCCAATAAAAATAGTGTTCGACACTTTAAGCGAAATGACAGCTAGGAAACAAGCAAGGAAGGTGGTCTGTATTAAATAGGTGCTAAAGACGAATCATCATCATCATCATCATCATCATCATCATCATCATCATCATCATCATCAGCTCATTTTATGTCCCCACTGCTGGGGCACGAGCCTTCGCTATGGATGGGCCCAGTGCGGATTGGTGGTTGTTAACGACTGCTAATGCTACCAGGACCAACGGCTTAACGTGCCTTCCGAAGCACGGAGGAGCTCGGGATGATAAGTTTTTGGTCACCCATCCAATGACCGGCCTTTGCGAAGGTTGCTTAACTTCAGCAATCGCACACCGAGCGCGTTAACCACTGCGCCATCGAGCTCCTCTAAAGACGAATATCTGTTACTAACACAAATTTTTATGATTAAAGGATAAAAATGTCGATCACTGGCTCCTGATGACGAAAACTGGTACCCACTCTCCTAGAATTTTATTGAAATTTTACTGGATTACAGCTAGAAAACAGGTTTTCTGAATTTAATTCAATCCAATTCAATTCAATTATTTATTGGTCTCCATAAATAAACATGAGTTGTTACAATATTGGTTAGATACGAGTAAAACGTTATGGGCCCGGATTGGGCACGACAATATTTTGAGAGGAAATTAATATCAAATCTTATCCTACTGCTTATACAACGTGTAAAGAAAGGTGTGGTCAAAATGAAAAGATCCAAAGTGTATCCGATATCTAGATCTTGTATGCAGAGTTACTAAGTCATGATTATTATCTTTAATGTGTTATGCAATTTTTAATTTAATATTTCTATTGTGACGTCACATCAAAATAAACAAGTCTCAGCCCTGGTGATTTAGTAACCTCTGAATACTTACATTTATGAACACTGCTGCTTGTTTATGCGCACTTGACGCGCATCACTTCACAAATATAAATATTTCATTAACCACTGCATGACAAATTAAAGTTAATAATTATGTCTTAATAACAACACATACAAGTTCTAGATGGGATACACTTTTGATATTTTCATTTTGATCACACCTTTTTGTTACACGTTGTATAATTCAAAATATGTATTAATTGTTGCATAAGGCAAAAACCGGCCAAGTGCGAGTCGGACTCGCGCACGAAGGGTTACGTACTTTATGACGTATTAAAAAAAACTACGTACTAGATCTCGTTCAAACCAATTTTCGGTGGAAGTTTGCATGGTAATGTACATCATATATTTTTTTTTGTTTTATCATTCTCTTATGTTAGAAGTTACAGGGGGGGACACACATTTTACCACTTTGGAAGTGTCTCTCGCGTAAACTATTCAGTTTAGAAAAAAATTATGTTAGAAACCTCAACATCATTTATAAAGACCTATCCATAGATACCCCAAACGTATGGATTGGTTAAAAAAAATTGAGTTTCAGTTCAAAATTCAAATTCTTAAAAGTATGGGGAACCCCCAACATTTATTGTTTTTTTTTTCCTTTTTTTTTGTGAAAATCTTAATGCGGTTCACAGAATACATCTACTTACCAAGTTTCAACTGTATAGTTTTTATAGTTTCGGAAAAAAGTGGCTGTGACATACGGACGGACGGACAGACAGACAGACAGACATGACGAATCCATAAGGGTTTTTGCCATTTGGCTACGGAACTCTAAAAATCAGTTGCCGACCCCTATTTTTAAAGATTAAAGGAAATAAGTGTACTGCCACTAACTACCCTTTAATTAAATACAATATCTCTAAAGTAAAGACTGATAATGTACTTGTTGTTTTTGCAGAGATTTAGTGGAGTGTCCGGTGTGCGTTGGCTCAAGGAACGGAGAGTTTGTAGCGAGCAACGAAGTGTGCCCCATAGTGATAGGCAGCAAGCGGTACAAGCGGTGCCAGCGAGGCACTTACACCAACGAGGTCTGCGAGAACCGTCTAGACTGCTACAGGGTATGTTGATGCTCCAAATCAGCCTTTCCTAACAGTACCTAGTAGTAGACTAATTACCGCCTCTGTGGTCAAGTGGTTAAGACCACCGGTTTAGACGCAGAGGTACCGGGTTCGATTCCCAGCGATTTACATGTTTGTGTACTCGGTTTGGTTGGTGGTAGGACTTGTTTGTCCGCCTGGCTAGCTACCACCATCTTATGTAAATATGTCGCAATAACATCAATGTAGCATTGTTGTGTTCCGGCAGCTAGAGATAAGATAGCCGGTGCCTCACTAGTTGAGGATTCCAGGTAGTGTGCTTCCACCAATTGGCTTTATCATCATACTAATATTATAAAGTTGAAGAGTTTGTTTGTTTGGTTGAACGCGCTAATCTCAGGAACTACTGTGGAAATGACGGTCAAAAGAAATTCCCCAAGACAGCCTTGGCGAGAGACCAGAATGCACGCGTACCCGTAGGAAGACGCACTAGCCTCTCGCCAATTCTATCTATGAACGATGACTTAATGTCCTTCTTAAAGGACCTGGCAGCAAAGTTGTACTTCTTTTTGAGCACACTGGTGTTTGGATCCTTTGATGACACCGCATTAGCCCAGGCTTGGTAATGCTCGAGCTTCTGGCGAGACGCTATATTTTGCAACCTCGACCAAACCATGGTTGGGACCTGCCGCCAATGGGAACCATAGAATTTGGAATGAAGAGTTCACTTGATAGGCGTTATTGCAGGCGTCTGTAGTAGATTTTTAGTGGGTAGGGTCTCCCCTCCCCTCGTCGAGCTTTTAATGGCTGGACGAGGGAAGAGGAGAGTCCCGTATGCCTCGAGGTGGCATCTGGCATGCGATCCCAACTATTTAGATCTCAGTATTTTCCAGTTCCTCCCCGCCTCGCCAAAATTTATAAATGCTCATAAATTAATATGTCGACAGGGGCCTCGTGAACCTTGCACCGAGAAGATGGACTTCGACATATTTGGGCAGAAGTGCGCCCCGGGGTACTACTGCAACAAATTCTTGGGCGTCTGCACCGGCCTGGAGTACAACCCCGCCAGCAAGACGCAGTGGCTCCTCAACCCCCATCGACGCTACACGCTCCGGGAAGGACACTCTGTATAAACTAAGAAACACTCTGTATAAACATAATAAAAGTTTGCTCCCAAACGTATGTAAAGATTCAAATAATTATTATATAAAAAAATATGTACCTACACAAATCTATAACGTTAAACTCTATGCGTTAAATTAACATGCTTTATTAAATTATTGAGATTAATGTGTACTCGTCACAGAAACATTTCCATGCTAACGATTTTACTTTGAAGCCTTGGTTCTGCGCCAAGAATTACTCGAGACGTTTATATGATCATAGCTTTAAGCAACTTGAGGAGTCACTCTGAACTAACAAACACTCGGTTTGGGATCTCAAAGACTGAACTGATCTCAGCTGAGAGTTTAAATGGATCTAGACCTCCTCCATTCACTCTCTGGATCATTATAACATTGTATAACTTCCAGATCTATATCCCTGGACTAATACTTAAAAATAAGCTCGTTCATATGTACATATATTATATATAACGGTGGGTACATTTCTTTGCACGTAATTGTAACTTTAAGAGACTGGCATAGATTGATAAAATAAATAAATAACTATTTAAACTATCATGGTCACATGCAATAGAGTAATTGTTAACGGGATTCTTACCATGTTTATTATTTGTGAGTTCGGCACAGGTGGGTTACTCTTGAAACACAATTGCAATAATCGATTTCCAATTCCAAATCTAAAAAATTCAAATGGCACTCTTAAAAGCGATAATAGCGCTACATTGGAATTAAATTGCGTGGAAATTGAGTGAACAAATTATTATCGAGATGGGGCGTTCCGAAATTGCGAAACTTATCCCAATATCGACACATTAATCGCATTGAAATTGTATTGAGATTGAGTTTGCGTCAAGAGTAGCCTACCAGTTTTCGGCAATATTTACAAGTTTAACAGTTATTTCATTTTCGCAGACAGTGATTTTGTTGTTAAAATAAAGTTTTTGATCACTCTGTAGTAGTATGGAAAAGGAGTGAGAATTTTGAACATGTGGCGCATTTTCAAAAAAAAACAAAAGTAAAAATATTGAAATGAAAAATTATCAAAAACCCAAACGAATCTTGGTTGGAGAAGTCGTTTTTTGTGATAGTTTTTTATGAGTATTTTGCTAGACGGAAAATACAAGACTTACCTAGAATACCTTCTGCGAGTAGTGTATATTATTATTTAAGTTTATCTCAGCTACAACGATCTCAAAAACTGATCTCATTTTCATTTATTGTAGTTAAAAAATGTTAAACATTTATAATGTAATAAAACTATTATTTCATCTGAAACCTGTTTTTATATACCCATAAGGTTAAGGGCATCTTTTTTTCTTGGAGAGTTTGCTGATTGCCTCAAAGGGCTCAGCTTCACCGGGCTTTTTAGGGGCAGCGAGAAACTTAAAGGGTTCCTCAAGCCGTATGAAACGAATCCCATCGGAGGTCTTCTAGGGGGAACGGCATCACGCACTAAGGCGTGTCCCCGTGCCCTAGTGCGTGATGCTCGGGTTGACCGGGTCGTGGTGGTGGAGAGAAGCGCCCAGGTACATGTCTGTACCTGGTAGAGCGCGTGTGAACAGATTTGTCGTACCCTTGTTCTACGAGTACGGTGTCTTGGGCCTAAACTAGCGTGCGTGTTTAGTGTATTCTGTAAATGTGTAGTGGCATTTAGAGGATCGGGCGGGGGCTAAGGGCGTCTGCTACGTCAAGCAGGCGCACAGAGCGACCGCGCGCGGGGCGGTCTGTTTCATGTAAATTCATAGAGCAACGCTGCGTGAGGCGGGCCGCCCGCGCCCCTCGCACACAGCGTGGGTGACGGGGTACGTGGGCACGATCGCTGGCCTCGAGAGCTTTTGAGAAGTTTTCAGGAAGCAAAATAAAACTATTTAATATTTGAAACAATTATTTTAATATAGGAATGTCACGATTTATAAAAAATACACGGTTTTTGTATCTCAATAATACCTAGATGATCAACAACAGTCTTGGCAGCACCAAATATGAAACGTCAAAAATGTTACGAATATAAATTAATTGACTTATTGCTGATTTCGGCATAGCTATTCAGCGAGTACTTAGTATAAAATATTTAAGTACTTTACCATATTAAATGCACGCCCTTAATTACGCACAGTAAATTATCGTTGGTTGTAGAGTCAAAAACGTCATATCAAAAAAAACATCATTCTCACACAAACTTCAACAGTATTAATTTTAATGTACACACGAGACAACCACAACCTGACAAATTTCCTCAATAGACTTTGGAATTTATGTATATGACATGTTTGAACATTTGTTGACGTTTGACAGTTTTGCATAGGGGCTTATTCCCAAAGGACCACGACTCTATTGTTTTCAAAAAAAATAAGTTTATACTTTGATTTCCAACGTGTCCACGATATTAAAAATTAAAAACATTTTCTTTCCCAGCGGGTTCACGAGAACGTTTGGTACAATCAGCATTAAAAGCTGGGTTATAAAAGGATAGACATTATATTAGGTCCTTACCTATGAAATTGACGTTTTGTATGAAGATTTTCTACAAAATTTTATTTTTCATACGTTTTTTTAATGTTCTTAGCATTTATTTATGTTAACACTATAAAAATTGTAGAATAGTGTATTTATTTCATTAGCTAAATATAGCATACATTTCTACAATGAAACAAAAGGTCAATTCTGCGAACAAAAAAAGAAGACAATTTAAGTCGTCCTAATTAAAGGTGTATAATAATATTAACGACCGGTATTGACTTTTAGAAGTAATACCATTAATAAGTGAGGAAAAAACGTCAATTTCACAGGTAAGGACCCAATATTTATTAGTGACTGTAACCTCATGCCCTCAGAACAATAACTAAAGCTACTTATGCATAGAACACAAAGTTCATAGTCTATTAAGGTTTGAAAGTTTGTGGTAGTGTGATGTGCAGGCGTGGGCGTGGGCAGTACGTAATTGCTGTGTAAGTTTGTGATGAGTAATAAATGCATTTAATGTTTTTTATAAAATACAGTGAAAAAATGAAACGCCTACCCGACCCAGCCAGGAATCGAACCTGTGTCTTCCGCAATCCGGGCGGCTGCACTGACCGCTATGCTACCGGGAAAGCTGGCGTAAGCGTTGAATTTTGTCACTGCACGGAAGACCCAGGTTTGATTCCTGGCTGGGTCGGGTAGGCGTTTAATTTTTTCACTGTATTTTATAAAAAAAATAATTTAAAAATAAAAACAAAAGTAAAAATTTAATAAATGCATTTATTATTAAAACTAACGTACATTAAATCATTATATATACAACATATTATGCGCAAATGTCAAGAGATGCATTCGTCAAGCAGGTCTCGTAAGGAACGAAAGGTACCGTACTAGGTACGCTGCTGGCACCACAAAAACATTTATCCCTGATGCCAAACTGGCCTACACACACACATACACTCTCACACATACACCATAGACAAATTAAGCTTATCTTTCTTACTTCTTTATTCTATCACAGGCAGTAACAGAGCTCGGCGAGTTTAAGTGTAAGAAATGATAGGATAATAGGAATGACATAAAAAATTCTATCAGTGACTTAATTAAAAAATATATATATAGACAAAATTTTAGGATACAGAGAAGGAAAAGTAGCAAATACAAAATAGAAGCAAGACAAAATTATAAGTTTTAGAATAAACTCTAAATGTACGTTGTGTAGACAAAAATTGTATCGTAAATAGGTTAAGTAAATTCATTAGACTTGAAACAAACAAGAACAAATTGTATTTAAAGAGAAAGGCGAAAAATAAATCATATTATAAAGTCAACATAGGTACGAAGGAAAATAGAGAAGAAGCTAAAGTATTTTTTAACCTTTTGAACGCCACGGTCGGCACTGGACGACAAATGAAAAAGTGCCCAACACGCCACCGTCGTGTATAGCCGACGAGAAAACGAAATTTTTAAAATACAAAATAAATATACTAAATTAACTTTTTTGTGTTTCTTTTTCATATTATTTAAAAGTACAGTAATGATATATTGTAAAATGGCACGAAGATATATCCATTAGTTACATTTCACTAGCAAAAATTATCATTAAATATTGCTAATCGAAATTCTTAAAAAAGGTGTTCTCCTCACGCCACAGTCGGCAAGATACGACAGCTAGTGAAGGGTAAGTTAGGTAAATTTATTGAATAGTGCAGAATAGCTATTGGCATATAATAGTTCGTAGCGGCCTCGCTTTTTGTAAATTTTGCTTACCTTTTTAATGAAAACCAAAATAGTAGAGAAAGATTTTCATAAAATGCGCGAAGGCACTTATTTGAGCTCCTAGATTGAACCACTGTTCTAAACAAATGAAATAAAAAAAATAGAATGTTATCTCTTATATAGTCGAATAGTTCGTAGCGGCCTCGGAATTTTTAGATATCATTGATTTTACATTTTACATTTTTACATTTTTACATTTTACAAAACTTCTAAAATCGCTTTAAGATCGATGTGAATTTCTCCTATCTACGATAATATTATTGAGCAAAATTTATACCAGAATAATTGTTACTTCATGAGGAATAAACATTTAATAATGAATTTATAATCCTATTTCGATAAAAACAATAAATACAACTGCAAAATTACTATAAAATGCGATGCGCCGGCCGTCCGAACTCAGCTTTTTCTCGCAGAGTGGAAATTTGTAATACTAAGGATGAATTTATTATTCGATAAAAACGATAAATACAACTGGAAAATTACTACAAAATACGAAACTGGGCATTTTACGCAAAAATCACAGTCGAGATGTAATAGGCCTCTTAATAATTAGTACTCTAATAGACAACCTTTTCTTTACCTTGTTGTTTATAATTTTTAGTTTACTTGAAATGTCACATCCCTACCTCACACGCGAGAAAGTTGTCAAAGGTCGTGCCAACCACGCCATAGTCGGGTCTTCCCGACAGCGGATGACTTAACGAACGAGATTAGTGATGTACCTTATTATTATCTGATTTATTCGTTTGCAGTTCTAATGTCTACTTTTACTTTGTTTAGAATTTTGTAACTGCTGTTAAATGATACGAAATAGTGTCAAATAAAGATTGATATAACGAGTAATATTTTATTTCAAAAATATGTGACGAATAGCAATTATTAAATTGGTTATTGACAAATTATCGATAAGATCGTTGGCATTCCTATTTTATTTGTAGGTATTTGCTCTGAATTTGTGGCTTGGCGTGGAAGGGGCGCCAATGCGTTTGCGCTCTGGCGTTCAAAAGGTTAAAAAACAAATTCATATAAACGCAATGTTTCAGAGTGCTACTTACTCAGCAGCCATATTTTTTGTTTTATTGGCTAATGTCTCCTAAACTAATAAAAATTCACTGTGTAAAAAAATATGATTCTATGTTGGTCCCGTATGTAAATTTAACGTGCAGCAGTAACTAGCAAAAACCGTTAGTAATAATCACAATAAATATAAAGTTTGCATAACGTTTTAAAATAAACTTTTTAAAATAAAATATACTTAATTTAAACACTATAACGTTTAATAATATGAATAATATACTTATAATTACTTATTGTCTCTTAAAACGGATCTCAATAATTGGTAACATCATAAAATATAGCAAAAAATATTATTAAAACATAGATAAAATCTTGATTACTTATATAACTTTCTTTTGGTTGAATCCATACATTCACTATCTCATATAATTACAGGATTCAATATTTACAAACGAATAAGCAACAATGGCATAATCAACAGAATTTATGCGACAATGGAACATATGAAATCGCATAAATCTAACTGAATGAATGTTTAAAAAATGTTGTGTACTGTCTTACTATAACTTTATAAATAATTAGAATTCGTTAATTATATTGATAAATAATGAACTTTGATTCGGTACCATAGTACCGAAATGTGTAAGAACTATTTTTACATTTAAGTAGCCATACAAAATGCAAAGTTCAAATCCTTCAAACAATTAAATTTTAATGAACTTTCTATGCATAAGGAAAATACCAGAGATAATAGACCGAGAGAGAAAGAGGTAGTTAATATAAATTAAAAAATTAAGAAATCGTTTGTGATACAGAATGTATACCGGAAAGTCCATAGAGGAAGTCGAGAGAAAGTATAAACTCCAAGTTTCCCATAAGCATAGAAAACGACTAAAAACTACTACGCAAAAACGACTTAGGAAGATAGTAGATCGTTTTTTCTGCTCATAAACACCCACCCGTAATAACTTCAGTACATCTGTGATCAAAGCGCACGCAACCGTGCCGAAATATCGGATTTACAACAAAAAACATGGTAATAATCCCGTTATAATAATAACAATTTTGTATATTTGGCTAAATGGTTTGAAAAATTTGAACTTTGAAGCTTTTATGGGATACTGAATTGTAAAATAGCTATTAAATAGATCGCGTTTTGAATAGGAACCTTAATTTAATTGTATAAAAGCCGCATACCATTGTCATTGTGACTATACTATTTTTAGGTGCCGTTTTATGTCCAATTTGACAAATATAAAGCACTGTCAAAAATGATTCGTAATTAGCTAATTAAAACCAGACACATCGCACCTTTACATAATACTATATTCTACTAGAATAGCGTACTTGGTTAAAAAAAATATGTAATACATAATACTTGAAGCTTAAACAAACTAAATGACTTACAAACTATAAAACAGGTATATCACGGCTTAAAATTACCAAGGCTTTAAAGAAAATTCCGTTTGCCCTTTATAGTGTAGCAATATCGCAGTCAATTTAAAATAAAAACATTTTTTTAAATTATTTTGTTTTTTTGTCTCCGTGTTTTACTCTTCCTTCGTCGTCGTCTTGTTTCTTCGTCATCTCTGTAGTAAGATGGATGTTGTCAAAACGTGTGCGAGCTACCTCTGTCAGCAGTTTGCTCGTCCTCTCGAGTTGCTGTGTGCTCTTTCCGAAGTAGCAAGCATACTCTGTGCATAGCTTTATATATTCACGCCATTTCTCGTCTCTTTCAAGGCAAACTGGATTGCCTATTATGACAAGTTTTGCCTTAGCTCTGGTCAAAGCAACGTTAAACCGCTGAAAAATTAAATTAAATAAGTGAATAAAATCAAACAATAATTTAAGGATGGATAGAAGAAAAAGTTGCAGAAACCCATGTCATTGGAGATTTTTTTTAAAACATAACGAGTAAACGCTTGGCATTATCTCATCTTAAGGTAAGCGACGAGACGATAAAGCCGGCCCTCAAAATAATATCTAAAGCTATGAGTTCTTGTTTTGAGAGCCGGCCGCACTTTAGATGCGTTTTCGCACGAATACGCACGTTACGTCTCGATACCCCGACAACTATGGTAGGTACACGCACTATAGGTGCGAGCTAGTCGTGCGTGTACGCTCGTAAAGTTCCGAACACCCAAAATCAATGCCAACTTGATTGGTTTTTTTATGCGTTCGTACCAATAAACGTCATGGATATAGAAAAAAATATGTCACCTCACCACCGGTCAAACGTCTCTGCCTTTACTGGCATTACGGCAGTACGCTATCAGTATGAAAGTTCAATTCGTACGTTTAATATCGTGTTTACGTACGAGTAAAATTCGTACGAAAACGCTTCCAATGAGGCTGACCAGAGACAGAAGACGGAAGCTCACTTCACCCAAAAACTTCAACCATTTTGGATAGTTTTTTTTTTTTGGAAAGAGTTTGCCGATTGCTTCAGACGGCATTTTCAGCATCACCGGGCTTTTTGGGGGCGGCGAGAAACTTAAAGGGTTCCTTAAGCCGTGTGAAACGAATCACCTTCGGTTGTTTTCTAGAGGTAACGTCATTAAGCACTAGTGCGTGTCTCCATGCCTTACTAGTTTCTCCGAGGGGTTCGGATCAGATCGGGACGGATTTTCCGATGTAATCACCAACCCGCATTCGGCAACATCAATTGTAGCGGTGAATTGATTCCGATGATAGAGGCCCAAGGGTGCGATTTATTAACCGGTGACTAATTCCGTAAGCGTAAGCGCTATGATGTTCCTTGTCACTCTTATTCAGTCACTGGTCACAAATTTGTCCCCCGTAAATTCTCGAACGAACGGCTTGTATCTTAACAATGAAAAAGTAAAGAATACAAAATAAATATTAAATTCCATAGTGTATTTCAGTGGGATAATATTTATTTACTAGCTGACCCGACAGACGTTGTCCTAAGGTGGCGATTCCCGTACAAAATTACCAATTTTTAATTTTACGATATTACAGCTGTTTTATTAACTTTTTAAAAAGAGCCAAATGTCACCATAATGAAAGGTGAAGACAGCATGCACGAAATACAAAAAATATATTAATATATAGGCTATTTACTTGCTTATTCACTTACCTTATCGTCCACTAAGAATCCGAGGCCGTATTTAGCATCATAATCCAACAGTTTGCAGTTGGCCCTGACAGTCGACACCAGGATGACTCGCTTCTCTTTCCCTTGGAAGGCTTCGACAGTTCCCACCTCTATTTTATCGTAATTGAAATTCACTAGCCACGCCTTCATTTTGTATACCTATAGTCAAAGAAAAAGTCAAGTCAAAGTCAAAAGGTCTTTATTCAAATGAACTTTGTTTAAACTAGACACAAGCTAAATCATAGCGAGCCATTAAGGCGAAGGGTAAGGCACACTAGCGCCACCAATTGATAATTTGACAATTACTAACGGACCGGATCTTTTTTAAATACAATGCATGCCGTGGCAACCTGTAATTAAGATGACACTTAGCTTTAAGTTTATGTTTGTTTCTACAATTTTTGCTTGTTTCAGTGTTTGTCTTGTTGGTTGTCCTAATAAACAAATAAAAAAATAAAATAAACATTGCGTACCGTCCGATAACAGGAAAGCATCCATAGTATTTATTTAATAATTGTGCACTACTTTTTGTTGCGTGGTTTATTCACAAAACGGGCTATCGCATTTATTCACAAACAATGGCCACTTTTGATGTTAGCGAATGAATACAAAAACAAAACCAAAAGTAGTGCACAATTATTAAATAATAGATGTTTGCCTAGTGTCGGAAGGTCCGCAATGTTTGAAAAAAAAACCAGTTTGGCAGTTATCAAATTAAATCCATTAGCGGCGCTAGTGTGCCTTACCCTTCGCATTAATTGATTTGAACTCGGCAAATTAGCATTTGTGAATCTTTCAAATATATATTTTTAGATTATATCTATATATTATGAAATTGTAACAGATCAGTGAGATTTATACGGCACTGATTTAAAGCAGCAGTTGTATATAGTGTTGGTAAGTTTAAAATTAGAAAATGCCTATTTATTAACAAGTTCGGCAGTTAAAACTAAGTAGTAAAATAAACAAAAATGAGTCATACAAAATAATGAAACGGATCATTGAATAAAATATTGAGCAATAAAATAACTAAATGGGCAGTTACGTGTAGATAGTTAATAAATCGGAATTAGTCGGTAAGAAATCTCATTCTAAGCAGTTCTATAAACAATGAGATGGTAAAATGTATTCCTCGTATATTAGGTTTTTGAGCACCACACATCATAATCTTATGCCGCTCCCGCCTTCCGTGACTCGCCCTCGCTACAATGCGCTTCGCTCGGGAAACAAAAAATTTACTTATCCTAACCAACAGTAAGGACTTCTGTATTAAGTTTGGAATAATAATAAATAAATAATAAATAAATATAAAATAATAAAAATAAGGGTTACAACCTAAAACTAATTACTGTAACGCAAAACAACGCCCCCCTTCTAACGAAAATTTCCTCTCTTTTCAATCGGTTCGGGTTCTGGTGTCACGCTTCCTGTGAACTGACAAACTATTTATCTAACTGCCCATTTTTACTGGCGATTTATTTATTAGACTGCTTACGTATTTTTAGTACTGATATTGTATGATGAAATAACCGACCATTGTTTTTTGTTACTGTCTATGTTTTACTGTCGCACTAATTTACCAACAGCCGATAAATAAAATAACTGCCCAATCTTTTTTTCAACTGATCATAATAACCTCTCGAATGTTTATACATATAAAAGTTTAAAAAACTAGTTCCCAATTTATACGAGTATATTCCACAACGAGGAACGTTCACAACAGGGTATCTGTGCCTACCTAGTTGGGAACGGTTCATCATCATCATCATCTTCATCATCATCATCATCATCATCAGCTCCTCATTTTTATGTTCCCACTGCTGGCGCACAAGCCTTCCCTATGGATGGATAGGGAAAACGGGCCATAAACCACCACGCGGGCCCAGTGCGGTGCGATGGTGTGTTAACGACTGCTAATGCAGCCGGGACCATCGGCTTTACGTGCCTTCCGAAGCACGGAGAAGCTCGAGATGATAGATTTTTGGTCACCCATCCGATGACCGGCCTTTGCGAAGGTTGCTTAACCTCAGCACTCGCAGACCGGGCGCGTTATCACTGCGCCATCAAGCTCCTCAAAACGGTTACTGTGTAATTAATACCAGAAAAGAATGCGAACTAACCTGTCGTATGTATGGTGCTATAACGCCAATGTCTTCAGGTAAAACCCCATGGATTTGGATCAAAGCTTTTATGTACCTCTTCAACATGTCCAGCTCTTTTTCATTAAAATAACTGAAAAAACACACCGATTAAAGATACGAAGAAGGAGCACAATAGATTTACTATGCAATGATGCAAACAAAGAAATGGAACCGAGTAAATGTTGTTCATAGCAAAATGTACTCTACGCTCTAGGGCGTTCATACCATTTTACCGTGCACGAGATAAAGGAATGTTGTAAGACCAACTTTGCAATATCATTTCTCTAACGCAGTAGGCTACAAACACATGGCCACTCGTACCTCTATAGTGTAGTGGTTAAGATCACTAGTTCAGACCCAGAGGTTCCGGGTTCGGTTCCGAACGTATGGTGGTGAACGTAGGTGTTACTCGTCGCCCGAGTACCACCGCGCCCGGGGAGGCGAGGATGATTATGCTAGGGTGACTGGGATCACCGGTTTGGCAGTCACCAGTGTCCACAGAGTGGCAAAGCGCTCATTTGGCAAGCCGCTACCCATCAATTGTAGTGATGACTTGATTTCAATGATGGACGCCTTTGCCCAACAGTGGGACAGTTACAGGCTATTTACTACTACTTAACTTTTACCTTGGAGCTTTACCCATTCGTTGTTCTCTAGAATGCACGGCGTGGAACTCCACTGCTTTCGCGCCACCTGGCAGGCCTAGTATGCTTATCATACTCAGAGGATCTGGCTTCGCAAGTGCCTACAAATCAAAACAGTAATTATTAAATAAAGAATTTAACCACAAACTATTTAGTAAATGGTACCTTCTTTATACCCGACATTTGGTATGATACCTTTTGCTATTTAGTTTGCGCTAATCCCCGACTAAATTATTTGTTTAACTATGGAACCCGAAAGTTTACAAGTGTATATAGAAATGTTTAGTTTTAGGTTCACCTCAATACTTTTATTTGTTCTTTCGTGTATGAAAATTGATGGCCATGAGTCAGAATCTTTAGTTTCTAATGATGATGACTTTCAACTTTTCACTGTATCACATCAGAACAGAAATGGTGGGATATATCGCGTTGGTAGTGATGTCACATACTGGCAAGGTTTGCGCGTTATACGTACATAATAATTATGTCTTAGCAACAACTCACACAAGATCTAAATGGGATACACTTTTGATCTTTTAATTTTTACCACATCTTTCTGTTACACGTTGTATACAACTATACAATGTTTAATGAATGTCATATAATGTAATAAAAGAGATAACAGGTGATTTAGCTTTAATTTTATTAAAGTACATAAATAAATTAGTACTTTAAAAAACCATGCCTGAGCTCTTCAGAAAAAACCGAGATTTATAAGAATCGAGAAGAGACTATAAGGGTGACACTCCACCGACTTTTCTTTCAGAAGAAAGATTTCTCTAAGATGGAATCTTCGTCTCCATTGAAGCGGAGTGGAGCAGAAAAATGGCGTCTCTTTATTTTAACGACTTTTCCCCGCTCCGCTCCAATGAAGAGTCTTTATTAGTTAATTTTCACACAGCTCTGCTCAGCTCATCGCTCCGCTTCAATGGAGTGTCACCCTAACGAAGATTTCATCTTAGAGCAATCTTCCTTCCGGGAGTAAAGTCGATCACGTGCAAAGGCGTGATGGTCTGCACGCGAACCTACACTTGAAATCTATTCAAAATCTTTAATTACAGAAGAATGAAATATATTATTAAATAACATTAAAAAAGTCTTACCTGCAACTTGTGTTCGTAAAACAACGAGTTTGGTAACCTCAAGATATCGGGATCCGATCGAAAGTTTTTAACCAGCATAGTGATGTAGTTGGAGTTTTTGTAGTACAAGTCCCCTTTTTCTTCTAGCAGACGTTCAAGAAGGGACTTACCTATGGAAATATTATTAAATTGAGTGGAACTTTACTATATCCAAACAGTATTACCCATCAGCATAGATAGTATAATCTGGGTTGATAAAATAGTTTTTTTTTAAATCGTAATTTTCATAAGCGTATTTATTTGTTTTAAATCTCTAATTGTTGTCCACTGCTGGGGCACGAGCCTTCCCTATGGATGGATAGGGAGAACGGGCCATAAACCACCACGCGGGCCCAGTGCGGATTGGTGGTTGTTAACGACTGCTAATGCAACCGGGACCAACGGCTTTACGTGCCTTCCGAAGCACGGAGGAGGTCGAGATGACAAAGTTTTGGTCACTTATCCGATGACCGGTCTTTGTGAAAGTTGCACTCACAGATCGGGCGCGTTAACCACTGCGCCATCGAGCTCCTCACCCTGGTTATAATAAAATCGGCTTATTGGTTTGAAAGAACTACAGTTTTGTTAAGGCTCTTGAGGCGCTGATAACCATGAAACAGCGCTCTCCGTCAATCTGCATACGAGCATAAAGCAGTGGGATGGTATATATACTATTTACTTACTTACTTGTGACCACCAACCCGCATTTGGCAAGCGTGGTGATTAAGCCGTTACCCATCAATTGTAGTGATGACTTGATTTCAATGATGGAGGCCTTTGCCCAGCAGTGGGACAGTTATAGGCTATTTACTTTACTTTACTTTACTAACTTGCTTATTTACTTATACTTACTTACATCGGTGTACGTAAATGAAAAAGATAATCATGTAAATATATCTATTATACTAACTATATATCTAAAAAATCTATAGTCTTCCAAAGTATTCCAAAGTGACTTTGTTTTTTTTTTTTCGATCAAGTAAATTTCATAATTCTGCATTTTGGAAACAATAATATTGTGGCAAATATAATCTACAACAACATATATATGTTTTCTTAGCGTTGTATATTGTATACTTTTTATATAAACCATGCATAACTGAAGAAGAAGCATGACTCGAGATGAGACTTTCACTTTAACTAGAACTTTGTAGTTTTTTTTTATTTTAGTTGATGGCTTTGTGCACATTTAGCCAGTGATAAAGTAATTTTCTTACAAGTTATTATAAATAGATAATATATCTTTTGTTATTTTAAGATGATGAGGAATGATAATAGTTACGAGAAATGAAAAACGATATATCCCCAAACCCCTCCAGTATCTCTTGACTTTAATAAGACCTCACGCGGACTTCTTGAGAAAATTTAAATAGGGATGTTGCACTTTTTTGTTTTATTTACCAACACTCATGCACGTTCACGAACACTTAACGGTTCATAATCCACCGTTATTTCACACTAATATTCAACATAACACCAATTTTTGAAAATAAAACAAAACCGCAGACATGACTCTTTACTTTCCTGCCAAGAAGTCTTTCGTGGAGTTTGCGAGCGTGCTTACCGAGGCCCCTCTTCTGGGCTTCCCTGGAGATGCAGACGGGCCCGAGCTGCCTGGGGTCCCCAGCCAGGATGAGCTGGCCGGTGGGTGCGAGCAGCCCCGTGATGGGGATCAGTGTGGACGGCTCCGACGCTTGGGCCGCCTCGTCGATGAACAGGTGGCTCATTTGCACTTTGTGCTCTTGCTGCCGCCATTGCCTATATGAACAAAGCCATTTTTGTAAACGAAAACCAAAAATATATATATTTACTTTTATAAAATAGCAGATACAATAATTAAATGTTAACCACCAACACAAATAATAATAATAAATACATTCGCAAATGTAGCTTATTTCGCACTACACACACACTGTCGCACACACGAGAACTGACGGTTTTCAGACTCTCATGCGAAAAAAGGTGGCGTCGCTGATTAATCGATTGCGGGGGAGTGACAATAGCATCCTGAGGACAGTGGCGGTTCCTCTACCACTATAGCTGTGCCTATAATTAGGCACTTCGTGCGAACGATAACCGAAGCCGCAAACAGCTAGTGATGTACAAGACTCCAGGCGTCAAGTCCTATTTTTGAAGCCTCGAGACGAAATGGTAAGACTCAGTGAGCTCGGTAGGCTCGGAGTCCCGAGCCTAGCCGAGTCTAAAGCCTAGAAATGCTGGAATAATTTAATTTTAATTTTAATTTAAGTTAACCCCTATTTTTAAGTTATTGTTACTAACCCATGGACCTTAGTAGTCTGAAATAAAAAGATTTTATTTTATTTGATTTGACTAGCTGTTGCCCACGACTGTGTTTGTGAGGACTACACTATCTGTTGCCGGTCTAAAAAAGTAACTTAAATCCCAGTCCAGGTCCTATGTGTAAAATTTTGTCTAAATCCGTCTAATCTAATCAATCTAAATATTTATTTAGATTGAGCAATGGAGAGGGCTTTGCTCCGGGTTTCTCTGCGTG
This sequence comes from Eudonia mercurella, assembly GCA_963082485.1. Classification (NCBI taxonomy): domain Eukaryota; kingdom Metazoa; phylum Arthropoda; class Insecta; order Lepidoptera; family Crambidae; genus Eudonia; species Eudonia mercurella. The sequence goes on along the minus strand of OY720041.1, from coordinate 7,066,763 downwards.
ATTGAATCAGAATTGAAGAGACCCGCAGAAGAACAAAGGTTACCGACATAGCCTGAGTTGCTAAGCTCAAGTGGCAGTGGGCAGGGCACATCGCCCGCAGGGCTGATGGCCGCTGGGGCGGAACGGTCCTCGAGTGGCGACCGCGTACCGGAAAGCGCAGTGTGAGCAGGCCTCTAACAAGGTGAACCGACGATCTGGTAAAGGTCGCGGGAAGCCGCTGGATGCGAGCAGCACAAAACCGGTCGTTGTGGAGATCCTTGGGGGAGGCCTTTGTTTTTCACCAACTCCAATGGCGTCGCACAGCCGCCAAGTTTTTTTTTTAACGTCACCTTCTAAGAACACTTGGGCAGCTAAGACGAATCTAACGATACCTCAATTATGTAAATCCGTTCAGCGGTTCTGGAGATATGAGGTAATAAAGAATATTACATACAAGATAGGCGCGAAAAACATAACCCTTCCCTTGCAGTCGGGTAAAAAGACATACGATGAATATTTAGCGGAGTGCGACAGAGTGGTGACCACGACCCTGAACGAAGCCAGCTCCGCGTTGCTGACGGCCTTGCAGTTGTGGAAGTCGGTGCCGTTGGACACCGGCGCCAGCTCAGCCGGCATCACTTTCCTGTAAACAACATGCATGCGATATATATTGTGGATAGGATACTAGCACCAGTTTCCGACACTTGGCCCAGTGTCCGACAGAGCTTTCATCGTCAAAAAACAACATACATTTTTAATATTTATAAAATAGTGAAAAAATTAAATGCCTTCCCGACCCAACCAAATCAAACCTGGGTCTTCCGTGCAGTGAGTTTGTGGTTGTCTCGTGTGTACATTAAAATTAATACTAATAATAATAATAGTGAGAATGATGTTTTTTTTTATATGACGATGCAATAAAAAAGCGGTGTAAAGATTGAGTAGCAGTAGTCTAATCGGAGCTTATTCTTTAAATATTTACAATATAGGATTTAAAAGTTTATAAGTAAAAGGTGTTGCGAAAGATAATATTTATGTACTAGCTGACCCGGCGGACTTCGTACCGCTTTGACAGTTTCTATGACAACGAAAACAAACAAATCGTTAAATATTTACGCGTGAAAGCGTATCAAACAAACAAACAAAAAATAAACTCACTTTTTTAATAAAAAAAGTATCCTATATCCTTCCCAATACCTTTGAGAATATGTGTACAAAGTTTCATGATGATCGGTTGAATAGTTTCTGCGTGAAAGCGTAACAAACAAACTCACATTTATAAAATTAGTAGGGATATTGTTGTGTGTGTATACATTGTTTAAACTTTTTATAAGTATTTAGAATTACGGTCGAATTTCGACTACAGGGCGACCACTAGTATAACATAATAAGGGCTCGGTGGCCGAGTGGCAACACATCATCATCATCATCATCAGCTCATTTTATGTCCCCGCTGCTGGGGCACGAGCCTTCCCTATGGATGGATAGGGAGAACGGCAACACGCTTGGCCTGATACCCTGTGGGCCTTACACAATATGTGGGCTCCAAAAAATATGTAATTACGAAAAGTTAGCCGCAATACCCTTTCTAACATTTACACTAGCTGAGGAGCTCAATGGCGCAGTGGTTAACGCGCTCGGTTTGTAAGTGCTGAAATTAAGAGACTTTCGCAAAGGCCGTCCATCGGGTGGGTGACCAAACATTTATCATCTCGAGCTCCTACGTGCTTCAGAAAATACGTAAAGCCGTTTGTCCCGGATGCATTAGCAGTCATACAACCCCAACCGCACTGGACCGCGTGGTGAGGCCCGTTCTCCCTATCCCTCCATAGGGTAGGCTCGTGCCCCAGCAGTAGGGACAAAAATTAACAGATGATGGTGATGAAGATGAGATAAGTTGGTTTAGTTTTAGCATCAAAGCAGGCAGAAGCAGGGTGTATTACAAGGATCGGATCGGACACGGGCGACTAAACCTGTAGCGTATAGCAGACGCAGCGCAGCATCTCCGCGGGCCTGCGCTATATTATTATAGCCGCCTTATTAACTCGTCACACCGGCGGACGCAGTTGTAAGGCCTCTGCCACAAGCATAAGCGTTAGTAGGAAGAATCTTAGTCAACGGTAGTAGAAAGAATGCAATGAACAGAGATATCGCGCACCGCTCCGCAAACCGCTAGTGGAAGTCGACGAATCACAAAATGATACAACCCACAGAAGGTAATACATAACCGCATACATAGACTGGGGGTTAAAGTTACAGCACGAAATGGGCCGGCTCGCCCGGCGTAATACCACCCTCTCACAGAATATCGGCGTGAAACAATGGCACTCGTTGCTGTTGTGTTTCGTCCGGTGAGTGAAAGTACCGGAGGCCCATCTCTCACCCCTCCCTCCTCCCAATTCCTACTACCTCCTCAAGATCCAACTCGTTCCTCAAGGCCGGCAACGCATCTGCGATTACTTTGGTTTTGTGGGTGTCCATTGGCGGCGGTGATTTCCATCAGGTGACCCGTCTGCTCGTTTGACTCCTTTTAACATAAAAAAGACCCTCCAACGGACACGAAAGTAAAAGGTTGTCTATGTATGCGTTACTAGAGCGCGTTTGAATGTTACCTTCTGTGGCTCTCCTTATTTTGTGGCCGAACGGTTAAGCAGGTACCGTAAAAACGTAAACAGGAGGCTTACTACAAGCTCTTATCAGTATTATTGCAGTTGTGAAAGCGAGACGCGTGTAGCGGCGAATATACTCGCGTCTCTTTTCCACAACTGCAATAATACTGCTATAAGAGCTCATAGTAGGGGGCACTGAGTCGCGTCTGCTCTGCGCTACACCTGACCTGCTGGTGGTGTATGTGAGCTTTAAAAATCTTACCATTCCCTAAATTGAGAGTTGACGCGTAACAGGAAGTTGTTGATGTTGAGCACCTTTGAAAACTTGTGAAGCATTAGCGTTATATGATCAGCGGCCATGTTAGAGTCTGTGCACACCATCACCCGGTTCCGAGCGTTAGTGACCACGAGCTGGAAAAAGTTATTTTGTTGAAGTAAAATATTATATATATAAGGTTACATTTTATCAACTGCAAATATTTTGAGGACAAATTCAACAACATATATAAACTATTTTTATGAAAAAACCTTAAATTTTTATACGCTAGTTTTCAAGAAAAACGCCAAAAGACATTACGATTGAAAAGAAAAATAAATCACTTTCGGTAGTTTCAATTCAAAGGAGCCGAAACAGAGAGGCCGCAATGCCTTCACCGCTTACACGTGCCCCTAGTTTCATTCAGAAGAGCCGACAGAGAGACCGCTCTTAAAAATATTACAATTATTGTGTCAGGAAAAGTTAAAAAAAAACTAGCCTGAATTTAATGCTAGGGCCTTATTTCTCTATTATAATTAGATGTTTTCTCAAAATATTTGCAGTTGATAAAAAGTGACCTTATATAGGTATAAGCATATAGGTATAGTAAATAGCCTATAACTTTCCCACAGTTTGGCAAAGGCTTCCATCATTGAAATCAAGTCATCACTACAAATGATGGGTAATGGCTTAATCACCACGCTTGCCAAATGCGGGTCGGTGATCACAAACCCAGGCTACGAAAACTGAAAAAACCCAAAGAACCCTTTGCAAGACCTGGGAATTGAACCCGGGACCTTTGGTTCGGGTATTGGACCGAGCGCTATGCCACTCGGCCACCAAGGCGTGAGACATTACAGGCGTGAACATTGTATTCAGGTAAATACTTACCTGAATACAATGTTTTACAAGAGTGCTGGCTGGGCTGGATACAAGATTTATTGAATTTGATTTGTTCTGTATATAAATACATCACGTACTCCATCGAGGTTTTTTTGAGTTTGCTGATGCGTCAAACGTCATTTTCAACGTCACCGAACTTTTAGGGAGCAGCGAAAAACTTAAGACTTCCTTAAGTGGGTACTTAAACTCCCATTGTCACTCGAAACTTGGCCGAGTGCCGTAGTACTTAGTAGTACTGTAACTCTGGCAGGGCACTATTTTTATTTTATTGAAAAAGCATTTTTACAGCCTTCTTAATTACTAGTGTTAAATAAGTATCAGAGCTAAATTGATAAGCCAGATTTGTTATTTATAATATGACCAATTAACTTGACAAAACCATAAATAAGTCATCATCATCTCAGCCAAAAGACGTCCACTGCTGGACAAAGGCCTCCCCCACGGATCTCCATGAGGGGTATTTGCCGTAATCGCCACGCTTGGCAGGCGGGTTGGCGATCGCAGTTGGTTAAGAGTAACCTCAGAGAGATGCTGCTGCCCATCCTCCGGAAGGATCCCTTAGTCGGCTTTTACGACACCCTCGGGAAGATATGGGGTGGTGCAACTCTTTATCCCCGGCACCACACAGGGGATAATATACATATATATATTTATAGATAAATAAGTGCTGCTTGAAATTACTCAAGATTATCTCAAAAAATATAATAACAAACACTCCAGTTACACAATATTGACTATATATATATGGTGAATATCCAGAAAATTTGTCAAAAACAAAAGGGGCGGGTATAGCCAGCCACTGACTCCTGCACAGAAAAATCGCCCTAATGGTGGATATCCAGAAAATTTGTTAACAAATTTATATGGCGTTGACAAAAAAAGGTCGGAAGGTTTACTATTGGTCATTCTATGGTCATCTTCATGGTAGGCGGAGTTAACTACGATTACCACGTTAAGGCAAAAATGTTTGTTACTAGATATCCTTAAAATTTGTCGATCGTACATTTAAAAAATCGTGGTATTTTATATAAATAAAGGAGCAAAGGAGAAAAAAAATGTAATAAAAATACTACTAATTATAATGAATATAAAAATAATACTATATCACAGCTAGTGCAAACTCACTTGTATAATTGCTTCCACAATGGTCATAGTTTTTCCGGTGCCTGGGGGCCCGAACACAATGTAAGGCGCCAGTCCGGACGTACCAGACACTATATGTCTTACAGCTGCTTTCTGCTCTGTGTTCTTTTGAATTAAATTATTGTAAAACCTGAAAGGGACGATTGTTATAAGTAGATATAAGTAGATCGATGTCCGCCTGAGTACAGTATACAACTATCCACAACATCATGTTAACTATTGAAGTTAAGATATTGAAGAAAACATATTACAATAACTGATTCTAATGTGAAAAGCTCAATGGGGCAGTGGTTAACGCGCCCGGGTTGCGATTGCTACGGTTAAGTAACTTTCGCAAAGGCCGATCATCGAATATACCAAAAAATATATAATCTCGAGCTCTTACGTGCTTCGGAAGACACATAAGTTGGTTCCGGCTGCATTAGCAGTCGTTAACAAACACCAATCCGCACGGGCCCGCGTGGTGGTTTATGGCCCGTTCTCCATATCTGTCCATACGGAAGGATATCGTGCTCCAGCAGTGGGGACATAGAAAGAGCTGGTGATAGTGACGGTGATGATGATGAATACTAATGAAATACATTTACATGAAAAAAGACATATTCCATATATTAAAAAATATAATAGTATTAAAGTGGCTAGGTAGATATGCTAGTACTTAACTAAAGACAGTAGGTATTCTAAAGCATAATATTCTAATAATAAGGACAATTACATCAGTTACGCTGTAGAATTCATCACTTGTGAATGTATGTAATGTAATGCGCTGTTACTGTAATAATATACGTGTATGGTCTCTTGACTATTTTACTTCATATTCATATTCATATTCATTAATTCACCATAAATTTATAACAATACGAACAATAAAAGTGGGTATAAGATGTTTAGTTTGTTACCTTTTCAAGGCACTGTGAAATATTAAACTAACTACATGATTAAAATTTAAACTAACTTAGAATTTATTTTCAAAATATTCTATTTATATTGTTGTAAAAAGAATGATAGGTACATAAGAATATTTTTGAGCTCCCTTTCAAAGCAAATGGTTATACACTTTAATGGCCATATAATACGATTTCTTTTTAACACAACTGTTAGTGATAACGTAGCTCTGCTAGTGAAGCTGTGCTAGTAATAGCTATCATCATCTCAGCCAAGACGTCCACTGCTGGACAAAGGTGATATGAGTGAACATTCCTCTTCGGTAGACATTTTTTAATTGTAAACTGCATACATTTCAAAGCAAGATTCAGAGCCTTTTATGTACTAACAACACATGATGTGAATCATACTCGTCCTAGCAATGTTTATTTAAGAGTACAACTAACCTTTTAATTTTAGTTTTTTATTATTATTTTAAACATGGCTGATAATTTGGATAATTTTGTGGACGCATCAACATTATCTAGATGAATGTAAAGTACCAAAATGGTATTATATGTATAACATGATTGTAACTTGTTTAATAATAAAAAGGCCTCCCCCAATAATATCTCCACAGCGACCGGTTTTGTGCTGCTCGCATCCAGCGGCTTCCCGAGACCTTTACCAAATCGTTGGTCCACCTTGTTGGAGGCCTGCCTTGTGATAGCTATAATAGTCAGAGAATAATTTGGCGTTCTTTATTAGACTTCTTTATCTATATATTCTATACATTTTATACATATTCGCCTCCGTGGTCTAGTGGTTCAGACTACCGGTTTAAACCCAGGGGTCCTTTACCCGAGTTTAATTCCCAGCGTGGGGTACATGTTTGTCGATCTGGGAATTACAACAAGCAAGTACAAGCAAGTACGGTTTGGTTGGTGGTAGTGCTTGTTTGCCACCTGGCTAGCTACCACAATTTTATCAAAATATGTCGCCATAACATTAGTTTTTGTAGCATTATTGTGTTCCGACAGCTAGAGATAAGATAGCCAGTGCCTCAGTAGTCAAGGATTCCGGGTGAAGTGTCACCTTCGGCCTTATCATCACTTAACATCAGGTGAGAAGAAGGCCTTGTGCTTACCCGTAAGATATATATAAAAAAATTGAGAGTTAGCATTACTCATGATGTTGCATAAAAAATGCCCTTTTTATAAAGAGATTGATTTATCTGGCATCACTGTTCGACATTATGTTGTACGACTGTTTTATTATTATCAACTATAGTTTGAAAAAAAAATCTTTGATTTTTTCTTAGACAATTTTTGACATTTATTAATACATGTAAATTTGCAAACTAAGATATTATTATTTTTTCTCTTTTATTTTTTTTTACATTTTGCGATTGTCCTTTATATTTTGTATTTTATTTGTGATGGAAAGTGTCCTTTTATGATAGGGCATTTTCCAATATTTTTGACGTTGTAAGGGAGAAAAGAGCCTAAACTGAATAAATGATTTTGAATTTTTTGAATTTTTTTTATAGATACATTATTTATTAGCCAAAATTATTAATACAATATAAGTTTCTTAAGCCGAGCGATCGAAACATCCGCAGAGGGTTTCTAGAGGGTATAGCACATTGAATTCGTCTCACCTGATGTTAAGTGATGATAAGGCCAATGGTGGAAGCGCACATCAACCGGTATCCTCAACAACTGAGGCACTGGCCGCTGCCGGAATACAACAATGCTACAAACATTGATGTAATAGCGACATATTTCGATAAGACGGTGGTTACTAACCAAGCGGACAAACAAGCCCTAACGCTAACCAAACAGAGAACACAAACATGTACATGTTTGTGTACTCCAACCACTGGAAATCGAGTATCTGGACCACAGAGGCAGTTAGATCGCAAGAGTGTCTTCGGCCTCTACCAGATTCTCCGAAGCATTCGGATCGGATCGAGTTCGGAACAACAGAGGCGCCTCTAAAGGTCCTCAGCTCGGTTTGACCAGATCGTTGGAATCAAAAATGGCGACGATGCTTGAATGCGTCATACAACACGGACTTACTTGTGTATCGGCTTGACGGGGACCAGCCGCTTAATCGGCTCGGGGAACACGCGGCTGTCCTGCTTGGAGGAGAACACCTTGGACACGGCCTCGTGCATCCGCTCCATGGGCACTCGCGACAAAAGGAATCGGACATCAAACTCGGCAGATTCGCTATAGTGCTCTGTGAAACTAAAACACAACGATAATAATATAATCATTTTTATCTGTACGTTTGAACTGTTTTGTCCCAAATAAATTTCATATCATATAAGTATGCAAACTGTTCAAATAATATTTAACGCAAATTTTGTTGCGAACAAGTTACAAAAACACAAATGTTGAAAAAATTTCCACCAGCAGGATTTGAACCTGCACCATTCTGACATTCCGGGTCAGGTGCTCTTCCAATTGAGCTATCGTGGTTATAACAAGTGGTTAAACACAAATGTTTAAAAAAAATTTTTTTTACACAAATGTAGAACAAAATTTTTTTTTCAACATTTGTGTTTAAGTATTCTAACTATCAGGGCCCATGTTTATACCATGTTTATATCGGATACTCACAAATAATAAACATGGTAAGAATCCCGTTTAATAATTACTCTGATGATTATATAAGATTTAGCATAACAGTAAGGATATTACAATCGGAGGAGTTCGATGATGCAGCGAACAACGCGCCTAGTCTGCGATTGCTAAGTGTAACGATCGACTTTAAGTGCCTTTCCGAACTACTTAATAACACACTGAACTACTACGATAATGTTATAAAGTATTAAACTTACGATACATCGAAATCGGCAAGACGGACCCTCTCATCTTCCAAGCTCTTAATAATGCTTTCAAAAATTAGTGTTTCTTTACCTCTTGGTCTAAGGTAAACCCTATCACCTAAAAAAACCAAAAAAATAATAATAAGTGATTCCTAGTTTTAAAAAAAGGTGTAGGTCTTAATTACAGACGGTTAAAAGGGTTGTGGCCATTGTGACAAGTTAAGGTGATCGGAAATGTTAGCATTCCCTACAAGAGTGCATAGCTTGGGAGCGTAACGCTACACCCTAATGGCGGTGATTGGCTCCGACCTCTCGCTGCCCAAAGTGTTAAAGGCCATGTTGGAAAGTGAGAGATCGTGGGAAGCCATGGTCTCTTTTTGCGAAGACCCCATGGCGCAGAAAGAGTCCGCGGAGCGTGAAAAGGAAGCTACAATGATCTGCTCCGGCGCCGACGCACAGTGGGTCAAAACTGCAATATTGAGGACAAACGATTTTTTTTATCGTACCCCATTTTTTTAATGCTAATAGATAGTTTACAGTACCTTTATGAAATATTGCCTTATAAATGACATTTTTTACTAAATGTAATGGTTTAGTGAAAAAATAATATTTGGCTTTTGTTTGTATGGGAAGAAACACTATGTTGCTTATTGCTGCAAAGTATTGACCGATCCCGCCTCGGAACTTTCACAGTTCTTATCTCTGACCTCTCTTCTATAGATTTTAGCATTTTGCGCGCGTCTAAAGTTGCCTATTCGTCAGTTACGCGAGCAGAAAACACCATGCAATTTTTTTTTTCGAAAAATGCGTCCTTGTTGCTTGGTAGTTAGATTGTGTAAGCTAAATAGTATATTTTACTGGTACAAATTTATTAGGTGTACAAATATTAAGTTAACGAAGGAAGTTTACTTTTAAAATGATGTTTGCAATAAAAATATCAGTTAGGGAGGGACCTTTTTTATTGATTGCAAATTAGGTACATGTTTTAATTATTATGAGTAACCATTTTCCTTATAACTATGTTATTTAGTTAGTTAGTTTAGAAAAAGCTATGATTGTCCTATTTAAAATACGGTGTCACGCTCTTTGTACCTCAGTATAAGACAATCATACTATGACAAAATTTAGTACCAGCTCATTACGAATATAATTAAAGGAATACATGAGGTACCCAAATATAATTAGGCAATCAAAAACACTTTTTAATAAACAATACTAATCGACATCGAAACTGAAAGTTGATAAGTAAAAATTAACAAAGTAATTAATTAAGGTAATGATATAGTACCATATAAAAGTATAATACCATTTTGCTAATACAACTTAACAAACATGTCACAAAATCGTATAAAAAAATATATGTTTTTATTTTCCTCGCATAACTGACGAATAGGCAACTTTAGGCGCGCGCAAAATGCTCAAATGTATAGAAGAGAGGACAGAGATGACAACTGTGAAAGTTTCAAGGCGGGATCGGCCAAGATTTTGAAGCAATAAGCAACTTTGTATCCCGTCCCATACAAACAAGATACAAATATATTAAACTATTACATTTAGGAAAAAACGGCATAAGGTAATATTTTATAAGAGTAATGTAATCTATCGATTAGAATTTTTTTAAAAGAGGTCCGGTGAAAAAAAATCGTAAGTCCTCAATATTGCAGTTTCGACCCACTGTGCGATGGCCAGGGTCGAGAAGGCGGTGGTATATGCCGCACTCTTTCCTCCCTAGCGAGTCAACAACATCCGACTCGCACGTCTATTGCAAACTTGGTCAACTGGAGCCTGTTGGCTCCGATACAGAGAAACATAAACAGAGAGCACATAAGAGATAAATAAGAATTCAAAAATCTTTGTATTATTTGCATCAATTACGTAGTTTTTTAGATCTTTTTGAAATAAAGAGGGTATCTCTGTAACGTGCAGAGTGCAGAGCTCAGAGAGCAAAGTTTTGGGAAACACGGGTCCGAGCCTTTAGAAGCGCCCTCGAATCGTTCTGCCACCAATCCGATTCGAACCCCTCGAAGAATCTAGTAGGAAAAGGGGATGTCATTTACCTCTAAAAACTTTCTGACGGTGTAACGATCACAAGGCTTGAGGAAAACCCTTTAAGTTTCTCGCCGCCAAAAATCTGTTGACGCTGTAAAAGAAGCCTGAGGCCAACAGCAAACACTCTCTAAAAAAACGTCTAGCGCGGGGTTCTGCTCTATGCACGTTACAGAGATACCCTCTTTATTTCGAAAAGATCCAAGAAACTATATAATTGATGCAAAAAGTGCAAAGATTTTTGAATTCTTATTTTTCTCTATGTGCTTAGAGGAAGTCGGAGCCAACAGTAAAACGTTTATTGGATGAGGTAGATACATTTTTTGAATTGTTCTCTAAATAATTATTAGGTATCGGAAAAACTAAAGAAATGTTGTATGACGAAAATTTATAACGGGAGCACCAATGCTTACCTCGCAATAACGATGGCCGCTTTTCGGCTAAGCCGGGTACATCCAACAGATAACCAATGTTGTCTTTTTGCAGTGTCATTTTGGTCATGTTGTATTTCTGTAAAAAAAGAAGTAAGTATACATAACATCTGAAAACGAAATGACTGATAAAATGAAATGAATGACGATGGGGCGGACGCGTTATCGTTGGAAGGGTGACGTCGCCAAAGACCTGAAGGTGATCAACATGCCTGAATGGTCGGAACTGGCACAAGATCGAACAAAACGGCGTACTTTAACGTCGGAAGCAAATATCTACTTCGGGTCGTAAGTAAGTAAGTAAACGAAATCGGCTCTTATAGCAAAGTTTCAATTATATTCAAGAGGCCAGCAGCCAATATGGGTCCACTGCTAGACATAGGCCACTCCAAGTTCACGTCTCTGGGCTCGATCCGCGGCTGCTCTCATTCAGCTCTCCACCTAGTCCGAAGGCGTGTCTGGAGCGCGAAATATTGCAGTGTTCCACAAAAGTATTTAGCACCTGCCTCCAAGTACGTTCATAATTGGTACAAAAGGTTTTATCTTTTATTTAGGTAAAGCGTAGTTTTTCACTGTGATAGAATTGGCAGAATCAGTTCAGTAGTGCCAAATATTACCCCCTACATACATACTAAAAACAACTTTTACACCTCCATAAATCAAGCAAATATAACTGACAAGAACGCAAGCACAAGTAAAATATGAAAAAAGTAATATATATATAACTTACTCGTAGATTTATTTTGGCTATAATCTCCTCCCACCACAAAAGATGGTGAAAGAAAAGCATATAATTATATTTAGAAGTTCCTTCTTTCATAATAACTCTGAAAATAAATATATAGGTATGTATAAATTATCTATCTATAAATTTTTTTTTCGGACACATTTTAGCAAAACTTGCCATAAACTAGATAAGTATTTTCTTCATTATTGACAACACTTCGGGGGCCAAGTGAGAAAGCTCTCCCGACCAGAGAATAGAACCCAGAATGGGTTCCGTTGTTATTCCAATTTTCCATGCTTATTTTAAGTAGAAAAAAGACATATACAAGGGTGAGCTTATCTCTAAAAGAGATTTCTTCTAGATGTAGAAAAAAAACTAAGGGTAATTAAGAGCCTGTGCTTCCCCGTAAGACAAAGGTGAGCAAAAGCAGTGTCGAACACGGCGCATTGCGGGCAGGCGGTAGGTTCACCAGTTTTGGCAGTTTCGGCGGTTGATTGTGCAGCCATAGTGATACAACAGCACGGGTACGCGGAGAAGCTTTCCCTCTTCAGCTTCTCTGCTCTCTAGAGCAGACGCTGAGAAGTTTGTCCGTTGTCACGCACTGATGTTTTATGCGTCGTGGTTCAAATCGTTCCTCGTATAACAACTAGAGTGGGCTCAAGCTTTTTTTTCAATGAAATATATCTTTATTCGTTGCAAAAGCAGCGCAATTACAATAAGGTCTCGCAAAACCTGTTAACAGGTTTGTGTGCGAGCTATGCTACCTGCTTTTGGTGTGCAGGGGCCTTAAAAGTCAAGAAGTTCTTATTACCTTGTCTCTATTAAAACTTCCCTGGCTTGCTGTAACTCTTCGGGTGACAAATTCAGACCTTCCAGAGCCCTCTCTTCCAGTCCTCTTGGTAAGAGCTTTTTCAACATTTTCGGAATTTTGTATTTATTTTCGTAAGGCCTACAAGACATTGTGATATTTAATATAATTTGTTGAATTGAAACAAAACACTTCACGATTGCGTTATTGGAAGCGCACCTGACCCAGATGGTCAGAGGGTAGGGGTTCGAACCCTAACCTTAAAAAAGTTAACACTATTTTTGGAAAACACTTTGTCAAAACATTGTAAAGTTTTGCATTTTGGATTTGCTTAAACATGAGCTGAAAAACAATAACATGAAGTGCCGAAAACAGCACACAGAAAATGATAACAAAAAACAAAACAAAAAAACACTGACAAAATAAATTACAAACGATAATTTTATAACAAAGTCTCTTTCCATTAAAAATCAGTTAAACTTGGAACTGATTTTTAACCGTCTCCGTGCTTTGGTGATGTGGTTGTTTACAGCTCTAGTCCAATGACTAGAGCTATGGGGACTGAACCATGATTTGTCGCGTTCAACCCGCATCTACACCTTCGGCTACCGAACGCTGCTAACCACACACAGACACACACACACATTACGCGTAGCTTCATACAAAGGTGCTCAAGCAACGTACACATAGACAACCTATCATAGACACGGAATCTCGCAACAGCCCGAGCGCAGCTGTTGCGAGACTTTGAGGCTATACTGTACTGCAGGCAACCCGAAAAATGGGAAAACCTTAAACAAGAATAAAAAGAGATAATCAAAATACAAAATGTGGCATCCAATAAAAAAAAATGAATATAAATTTTTAAACCGTCAGAATCGATTAATTTTTTTTTAAATTTGCTATTTCATTTTCTCGCCTTCGAATATCTAAGAGCCGAATCACAAAATATAGGGCTTGAATATCGGAACGTTTTTGAATACCGGAATTGGGTTGCGATATTAAGCAATTCAGTTGAATTCCGGCATTCAAAAGTTGTAAACAAAATGCATTGCATACCTACTTTAGCTAGTATTTTATGTGGGAAAAAATTAAACCATTGAAATAGCTAGCTATTCAGAGCTTTAATAATAATGAGGTGTTGAATGTATTTAATTTTACAAAAAAGACTTACATTTTAACCATTTTTGTTACGCCTTTGCGTCGTCTCGTACTCGGGGCTCGCACTGAGCGCTCGACTGTGATGCGAACTACGTGCGGTGGGCGTGAGCGTCCGGGAGCAAATGAGAATGAGCTAACGAACAGGCTTGTGTAGTACGAGTACTAAGTACTAATAGGTAACGATACTCGGCACTGTACGAAACCGCGAATGCCTGAGGTTGGCGGGGTGGCGAAGCGGGCGGCGCGGGCGTTTCGCAGCTGGCGAACGCGCCACGCTTTAAGTTACCTTTGTTCTACTGCGGATCTCCTCATTTTCATCAGAAATGAAATAGTTTTGTTTAAAAATATTATTTCTAAGCTCTATTGATTGCGATTTTCTTGGATTTAATCGCAGAATTTTGTCCAACTTTTATTGTGAATTAAATAGAATATTAAAATAGAAAAAGTATAATCCTACCTTGACAAGGTGCTGGCGCACGACTGAGGAGCTGATATAGATAATTAGGCATTACAGTGGACTTCGGGTATAACGACAATGAAGGGCCACTCTATTTTCGTCGTTATATCCGGAACTCGTTACAGGCACATCGTAGATATTGTTGAATGGGAAACTTTGTACTCTTTGCACAAATCAGCATTGTTTTCACCGTTTTTCAATTTTGAAATGATTTCCGCCTTTTCTTTAACAGTGAATGTGCGTCTAGCAGCCATACTTATTCAAAAGTTTACTAAACCCAGTTGCTACTCAGAATATCACTTTGTAACTGAACTATAAAAGCTCCGAAACGTATGTACACGCTTCCCTACCTACTTAGTTGATATCTATAAACAAAAGGTAAAGGTCTCCACACTAGCTGACCATCTGTGTGCAATGGATGTAAACAAAAGATAAGAAATGTTTGTGAAAGAAAAAAATCTTTGTGTCTTTGGCGGCCGACTCCGGTCGCAATATCTGCATGGGATTTCTAGGAATTTGTTACAAATGATTCATTAAAAACAGTCGCTACACCCGAACTCGGCGTTACATCCAAAGTCGCTATAGCCACATGAATTTTGTACTAAAGTATGCTTTAAATTCAAGGGACTTAGATTTAACGTCGCTATAGGTAAATGGTCGCTACAACCAAGGTCGTAATAAATGAAATCCACTGTATATTATAGTAAATTTGCATCATATGTTTGATATGATTTCATTAAGAATCGGATTAAGTAATTTCGAAAAACCAAGGAGCAAATCTCGAATCTCAAAATTGAGCTCGATGGCGCAGTGGTTAACGCGCTCGTTGTGCGATTGCTCAGGTAAAACAGTTTTCGCAAAAGGCCGACCGAGCGAATGGGTGACCGAAAATTTATCATCTCGAGCTCCTTCGTGCTTTGGAAGGCACGTCAAGCCGTTGGTCCCGGCTGCATTAGTAATTATTAATAACCACCGCATTGCACTGGGCCCGCGTGGTAGTTTATGTCCCGGTCTTCCTATCCATCCATAGGGAAGGCTAGTGCCCCAGCAGGGGGACGTATATGAGCTGGTGATGGCGATGATGAAGCAACAAATTAAGAGCAAATGAAGTTACAAACCTATGTAATGTTAAGGGGGTGCAGCGCGGACGCAAAACTGCGAGTTTCAAGTTTCTTTATGATAGAGAGCGAGCGGCGCGTGGCAGTGGTGTGACAACGGCGCACGACAAGAATACGCACGCACACTAATATCTGTACAGAGTAGGCTGGTGATTTAATTAGAGAAATGTTTACTTTCGTAAAATCATAGGCGTTTGGGTAAAAAATAATAAAAATATTAATATTTTCATATTCATATTTTTTCATTGTAAAAGAAGACAACAGTGGCCTGCGGATATATCAATACAAACATTTTGATGTCGAATCATTGTTTCATTTGTGCTATATTTACTAAGTTTCTGAAGAAATTTTTTAGATATCATTACTTTTACGTATTGTTTATGCAGTTTCTGGGTATATGTTTCAAATTCCAAGACAACCATGGCCTTGTGAAAGGATCAACTAGTTATTTAATGTATATGACCTATTCAGCGCCTAGCATTAGTGACTTAAAACACGTAATTTTTCGAAATTCCGCGCGGCACCCCCTTAAGCAAATTTTGTTGCGAACAAATTACAATTTGAAAGTGTTGAAAAAATCGGGTTTAACTAAGCCACGATAGAGTAATTGGAAGTGCACCTGATGCGGTTTGTTAGAGGGTGCGGGTTAGAATTCCACAGATTAGTATATTCTAAAAAAGTTCGTAAAATAAACTAAGTTACATCGGAAAGAGATAGATAAATCAATGATTTTTTTGTGATACGGCTCTTAAACATTGAACAAGATTAACATCTTATTAAATGTTTTTAATACTGCTACTATAGTTTTAGATATGGAGTAAATACATTATTCTAAAAATTCTGAGATCTTTGCGACCGACAAAAACATACTTACATGTGGTTGGTAGACTCTATAAAGTGGTCAGCTTTCTCCCACTTACTGTTTCTGTAAGGATCCCTTTTTTTTACATTATTTAAAGGATTCTCTTCAACATACACTACCTATAAAAAAACACATTTTATTAAACTTCACTACACTGTTACATAGGGTAGTGGCACCGGCGTTCGACATGAACCTAAGATCGACCCTTTTCCCTTTAATATTAAAAAATAGGGGTCGGCAACTGACTTGTAACTTTAGGGTGCGCAGAGCAAAAAATACACGGTTAAGTAGATATAATTGAAAATACTATCGTATTACATAAACAAAATATTCTTATATTTAGTATCAAAGGGAACGTGTTTACAATTAGTCCGATCCATTAATTAATATATACCTTAAAATACCAATGCCTTACCTTAATAAAATACCTTAATAATCAACTAATAATAAGCAAAGTACTGTAAAGCAGATTTAAGACGGAAAAAAATAATAGCGTATAGTGGCATCTAGTCTTACAGTCATAATATATAGGGTGTAACAAAATTCCCTTAAATGCCGAATGGGGGACATACCACCCATCAATACGAACAACTTTTACTATGGCACCAACTTCGAAATCGCATTTTAAAGGTATTTTGTTACACCTGTACATCACCCCGACAATTAAATAAGTATTAACCTGACTCGCACATGTTCACAAATCAAGGACACCAAAATTCGATTGACCAGAACAGATCAAGTAACATTTATACTTCCGTCCTACCTGTAACCACAGCTGCCCTACCTTAAATTCAAGTCTAGCTACGGCCCTGCTAGCCAGACGAACTTAAAATGCCTTACCAACCAAACATGTACACTGGGAATCGAACCCGAGACCTCTGGGTCGGAAACCGGTGGTTTAACCACCAAACGACAGTATGTGTACGTTTTCAAATGGGGACTACCCAGCAGTAGGTATATTCGAGTTTTCAACACTTTGTCTTTTTTCAAATATTCGAGGATGTTCAAAATTAAACAGAGGAGCAGTAAGTGCGTAATCCGGCCGGCTGTGTGCTCAGCGTTACACGGTAGTACTATTAGTTATTCTGTGGCGTTACCATGTTGTTTTGGATAATGGTAATATGATTTATTGAACTGTTACCGAGTTACTGTTATAATATTTACGTGAATTATGCTTATATTAAGTGATCTCTACAGACTGTGATTGAATCGTTCTCTATTTAGGTTAAAGCTTTCTATTAGCCTTCATCTCGTCTCGCCAAGTATCATCCTCACGTCCATTAGAGATACGAGTGTCATGCTTCCCGGCGGAACCACTTTCGATTTAACAAGTTTAAGTTACTCAAAAAAAATCTATGAAATGTCTATAAAATTCTAGTTAAATAGATTTTTTTGAGTAACTTTTACAAGTTAAATCGAAAGTGGTTCCGCCGGGAAGCATGACGTATACGAGAACCCAAGCACCTATGACACATTAACACAGTTTGAAAATATTTTACGGGTGAGCACAGTGCCTTTATCTCACCTGATGTTAAGTGATGATAAGGCCAATAACGGAAGCGCACTTCACCCAGAAACCTTAACTACTGAGGCACTGGCTATCTTATCTCTAGTTGCCGGAACACAACAATGCTAAAACATTGCTGTTATGGCGACATATTTAGATAAGATGGTGGTAGCTAGCCAGGCGGACAAACAAGCCCTACCTAACCAAACCGAGTATACAAACATGTACATTGATCTGTTCGCTGATGGTTTAGAGTTTGATGGCAGCTGCATATCAGTTTCTCAATCGAATTTGACTGATTATATCATATTGACATATCTTGTAATTTGACTGTATCTTTGTTATTATTTATTATTATTATAATTTTTTTGCATGATTTTACTTACATATCTAAACTAGAATTTACTAATTTGTTTTCTTTTTGACATCATTGTATATTGTAATAGTATGACTTGTCGGCGTGTTGGATTAATCTGTAAGCCGGCAGGTACAAATGGAAATAAATAAATAAATAAATAAATAAATAAATAAATAAATGTACCCCTCGCTGGGAATCGAACCCGGGACCTCTGGGTCTAAACCGGTGGTCTTAACCACTAGACCACAAACAAAATCGATATCGAGTGAATACAATTACCATCTCTCTTATGAATATAATATTTTTCTTGTCACGGATCCTGACGAATAGAAACATGATGGGCATCTCGTAGTGGCCTATGTCATCCGCAACAAAGGTCACTGACACCTCACCCTTTAAAGTTGATTCTGTAACAAAATAACAAATACTCTTTAATGGCATTACTTTTATTAAAAGTTTAAATAAACGTTTAACAATTGAATGACCACTATGAAAAGATTTAAACATTAACTGTCAACTTATGGGGAAGTTATTAAAAACCAGGGTTATGCTTAGAAAAGTTCGAAACACTCTTAGCCCTACCTAGGAATTGAACCCAGGGCCTTCTGGTATTGGGCAGGGCGCTTGCCACTCGAGCACCGAGCCGGTGTATGGGATACCGAAATGTAATATGGCTGATTTAACGTTTACATAACAATGATTATTATGTAAACTAACGCACTAATGGCGCAATTAAAAATGGACTGCTAATTACCCATTAATTATCCATCATTATATTTATTTTTACAATTAACTTGTTATTATTATTATATTTAAATTATTGTAAATTAACTTAAGTCATCATTATATATACTTGTAGATAATGATAATCATAGTTATTAAATAATCGTTAACGTCAATTACCGCTGAGGAACTAGCTATCTTATCTATTATTGTTGTTAATGGTGGAAAGTAGTGTTGGCCAGGACTCGAGCTTCTTTAAGTCCTAATTTAGGGACTGGCCTCATTTTGGCAGCCATTGATGCCAAGATCGTTGCTGTTGTTGTCGCAATATAGCAGTTGTAAGAACCCACCAACTCTCTTGTAAGCGGCAAGCGTGGTCGAAGCGGTCGTGAAGCGGTACCCCGCGGAGCCTGCAGTTCGGTTGCTCATTGCAGACAAAACTTCTGGCAGGCATTTTGTGGTATACCATTCGGCGTTGATGCTGCTTTGGTTTCGTAATGGAATTGAAACCGTATCTGGTTAATCTGTATCTGGTGGTGTGGTCCCGTCAAAGTGAAGAAATTAGCGATCAAAATTTTCCCAGCGCTACTCGATCGCTTCACTTTTGTAGGCGTTGGTTCGTTTTGAAACGCTTTGTTTCTGGATCGTATTGATAAATCCACTCCTTTGTTCATCCCCCAAAGTAAGTCGCCCGCGCTTGAACTCGCTATGCCAACGGCAGATGGTTGCTTTGAAAGTCCTTCATCTATAAAAGTCATTTGAAGTCGATCAAATGACTCATCAGGTTTTAGGCCATATTTAATATCGTAGAAAATCATTGCACGAAAATGTTTTAAATGCATATATCCATTTTTAATAAGATGAGACACGATAATTTTAATTTGGCTCTCGAAAAAATGTGGAGGGAAATTCGAAATTCGAATAATGGTATTTTTACTTATAAATAAACAAATTTTTCAAAATAATTACAAGTAGTCAGTGCCTTATACATAAAAACTTTTTTTCGCAAAACTTTCTGAGTGGCCTGGTATTTAACTGACACATTCTAAAAACGGGCGAGTGCGATATAACATTAGTTCTACCGGAAAGACAACAAATACTCGCGTTAAAGGGTGTCTGGGAAGATTATAGGGAACATTGAGTGAAAAACTGTCGAGAAGAGCGCATCCTGTATGGCCGCGTATAATTTTGTGTAATAGATAAGGAGATCATGAAAAGTTCTTCTATCTCGTAACAATTGCATGTCAAAGTGTCGCAGTCGTTGTTCGTAAGGACATCTGTGCGAAATGCCTTGCAAAATAAATGCAAGGTGTCTCGTCGTGAAGGACCTTTGAACTGTTTCGATACTCTTTGTGATTTGACACAATGAATAACTTTAATATTGGTGTACTGCAACTTAGTAACTACTCACTGTTTTTCAAGACACATGGTTCATTCCCGATCACGTACGGATGGTTATTCATCTGGAAGAGTGGCTGAGGATGACCCAACTGGAAACCTACCACCAGCATGTCTTCAAGATTGGCTTCATTTATTATGGTGAAGGAAAACTTCGCTTTTTCTTTCGGTTTGATCTGCAATCATAATCATAACAGTAAATAATACCTACATGTATTATCTTACTTTACTCTACACTTTCAAGTATCAGTTGTTTCAAAAAATAATACTTAGTGTTATGTATAACATGGTATTTACTTTGACTGGGACGGTATGAGGAAGTCCGGAGGAGATACTTACAGAGTAACTGTCTTAGGATCAATCAAGGCTTTTTTTTGATAAAACAATGTTGGCATAGCAAATTTTTTACAAATATAAGTGACCCTTGGTCCTTATTCTCTTATTCAAGGACCAATGGTCCTTTTCTCTTATATATTGATATCATAGCGTGATAACTAATCATCGGTTCAAAAGTCGCCCTTCAAGCGTCTGTACCTTCTTGTATCTTTAATTATTGTTGTTTAATCGTTTTAAATTTTGTTCGCGGACTTTGTTGTCCGTCAAAATAGATCGCTTAAAACTTCATTGACTGACGCACACAAGGGACTGTAAGTAACAAAGCGAGGCGGACAAAATCCGTGGTTAGTACGCCGGGGATTGTCCCTCGTCTGCGCAGGCCTTTAAAAACTAACATTGCAATGTGGAAGTACTCACAGAAATTTCGATTTTCCGATTTGAAAGCATATCGGAATTCTCAGATTCAGTTCTTAGTTTGCAACTCTCAGATTTAGTTTCTACTTTTCCAAAGATCAAGATCCCCTGTCGATTTCCAGAAAAAGATTTTCTGTAAAAATAAAAACACTTAAAATTACATAATCAGGATTACCCAAACCGAATCTCACGAATAGTCTAGAGTATATACAGTGTTTGCATTTTTACTGGTAAATAGGTTTAGAGAATATTGATTGCCTCAAGAAAATACAAATTTCACTTAAAAGATATAAACTTTAAAACATAACTAATAAATGCTAAGACTTATGCTTATAAAGTGAGTAGTGCTGAGCTGCTTGTTACAAATTTAATAACAATATTTATTTTCACTTAAGTAATACTACCTACTTAGATTAAAAGACATTTTTATATCTTGATTATGTTTTAATAAATGTAATTAGAGTTTCTACAAAATATTAATGGATTGACTACCTTTTATCGACTTGGGTAATTAATTATATGATTTTAATCCTTCACACATTAGCCTTTGGTAAGAAAGAGAAAAGAAATAGAAGAATATTAAAATTAAAATAATAAAATAAAGAGAAAAAAAAAATATTAGGTATATTATCACCATTTCTTAATTTTGTTTTGGAAAAAAAACTATTAATAGACTATTCTAAGTTGGTTCGCTAAAGCATATTCTCAGAATACATAACAAAGCATATTATGTAATGAAAATTTATTAAGTAACATTTTCTTTTCTTTCTTTTTTTTATCTTTGGCCTTTGTCCAGCAGTGGGACTTTAATGGCTGATAATAATAAATAATTATAGGTTTTTATAATGTTTTATTGTTTTTATATTAAAATATTGTAAAAAAAATTTCTTAAGATATATCTATACTAATATTATAAAGAGGAAACCTTTGTATTTTTGTATGTATGTATGTTTGCAACGAATAAACTCAAAAACACTTAGACCAATTTAAATAATTCTTTCACCATTAGAATGCTACATTAGCGCTGAGTAACATAGGCTACATTAAAAAATATATATATATGAGTAAAATACTAAAAAGGACAATTTAATTTTCCAATACAAAATGATTTGTTTGTTTTGTTGTCATGGAAACCATTGATATATATTTAACTCAATGATGGACACTGTTAAAGCGGTATGAAGTCCGCCGGGTCAACTATGTTTAATAAAGAGAATAATAATAATAATAAAGCCAACATAATTATAATATATATTATTACTTGTGACTTCGTCTAAATGGCTTTAAGATTTAAAAAATTAAATAAACTCTGTTTTCAAATAAAATAAAGCCTATTTTACCCGCAAGGGATGCAGCATTCTATCAGTATAAGAATTTTTGGAATTGGACCAGTAGTTCCAGATTAGCCCTGTCATACAAACAAACAAAGTCACAAACATATAGACATGTAATTGGTGTATTGCAACTTGTATTTTCATAACGTAGACCTAAGTAATTACTTACTTTACATAGTTATATTCATAAAGGATCTTGTTGCATATATGCTTCGGCGTGTTTGGATGAATCACATCAGAATATTCATCATAATGTTCGTCAACTATACCGCAATAGTGACAATACATTTTTTCTGTAAAAAAAAAGTTTTTTGAATTCCTGGTAGAACGGTTCAGCTGGAAGGTAATTCTTTAGTAAATCACAGGTGCACATTTCAAGAGGGTAAAAATAGATATTATTTTATTTGCTATGTACCTACCCACCCTACCCACATATTGCATACACAATCATAAGTTGTAGAATAAATAATAAATAATAAAATTGTGGTGGTGTGATTTTTGAACTGGATCATCATCATCATCATCATCATCATCATCATCATTATCATCATCATCATCATCATCATCATCATCAGCCAACATTAATCCACTGCTGGACATACCTCTCCAAGTACATGCCACTGAGCAATGAACTGGTTAGCGGTGACTAATTTTCTCACGCTATGATATCAATTACGAGAGCTCCTTTTTCTCTTATTCAAAATCACTGGTAGGTAGGTAGCTTATTTTTAACAACGAAAATTCCCGAACGGATCATTTACAATTAAACAAATTTTAAATAATGCAAAAATGATTATACCTACTTCATAGTGAACACAGTTTACACACGAGATTACTGGTGAGATTTAAAAATCGCAATCCAGACAATCCAGAGAAGAATAGTAATCAAAGTACGTAATAAATATTACCCTCAGACCAAATAAAAAGTTATTTGGTCTGAGATATTACCTACCTAAGTATTTGATAAATTCTTAATATAAAAATATATATCTAATTAATTATACACACCATAACTTTCAACCATGGAACTGACAGCTGACATGATTAACTTATGATTAATAAATAATTTATTAAGTATAAATTCATTGGCAAAATACATCTCAACGACAAGACACTTTAAAAAAAAGCTATGTAGGTAGGTAGTAACTAAGTTTCAAATAAACATCTCCATAGTTTGCTTTCTCTTTTCACTTTATCAGATTGCACTGAGATTGTGAAACAAAATCAGATAATAAGGTACTTTTACTTACTTACAGTCTCTTTGTTTGTCCTTTTAGGCGTCCTCTAGGGCGACTGGCGTTATCTTATCAAATCACTTCAAGCTAAAGTTCCACCACGTAACCACGATACCTGATGTCCCTGATATATAACTCTACTCTTTGTCCCTGAACAAACTCAAGAGAAAATGAATATAGGAACAAACTAACCAAATCCCCCGATCACAGACAAGATCACAGACAGTCATAAGTTTTATCACAGCTGGTTTTTATATATTTAGTGGCCTAGTGCGGTCGGCACATTTAGCCACTGTCAAAGTTTTTTTTACAAGTTATTTAAAATATTTTCTTTGTTTGATTATTATGATAACAGCTAATGATAACTAGTAAATCCACTCATTATCATTACCGATTACCGACCGCTAAGAGATAGATAATAGGTGATACTTGGCTACCCTGATGGTAAGCGGCCAGCGGGCCATGAGGCTTGCGACTATTGCGGTTGCGACATTTCACAGGTTTTACACTGAAAAAGAGTTGTAGAGATTGCTTGTAAAACGATTAATCGAAAGTTAAAGTAAAAAAAAAAAAAAAAAAAATGTTTCCCACACTCACACCAATTATCTAGCCCCAAGAAAAGCTTCCTTAAGAAACTCGTTATATGGTTAACTAGACAACGGATAAACATACTTAATATACTTAAATACATACTTATTATACATAGAAAACACCCAGACCCGAAATAATATAGAAAAACAGGTATTTCTAAATTGATCCGACCGGGGATCGAACCCGGGACCTCAGAGATAGCGACACCATGAAAACCGGTGTGCAAGCCACTCGACCAAGGAGGTCGTCGAAAGTAATTTTTCTGAGATAAATTCGTTATTTGTTTTGGATCCTGAAAAAGTTTATTGATAGATCTAGACACGCGGTAGGGTTTCGCGCATTTCGCGAAACATGGAAAAAAACTATTTCTAGTTGATTAGAAATTCTATCTCATTTTTCAGTTACTTTTTTTGTTTAAGCGAGGTTTTAAACATAATTTAACGTAAGGTGACACAGTTACGAACCTTGTGTTCTAAAAACTCATTTTCTAATTTAATTAAAACTGAGTAAAACATCATTACCATCTAAAGAAAATATATGTGCACAAAACTTTCAAAATATATATTTCAATAATTATGATCGCCAAACCCGATTTTTTC
This sequence comes from Eudonia mercurella, assembly GCA_963082485.1. Taxonomy (NCBI): domain Eukaryota; kingdom Metazoa; phylum Arthropoda; class Insecta; order Lepidoptera; family Crambidae; genus Eudonia; species Eudonia mercurella. Next base: position 7,042,068 of record OY720041.1, on the reverse strand, counting down.
AAACGTTTAGTAATCTGTATTTTACCGTAAACAACATAATAAATAGCGTTTATAATTCAGAACAGCATAATAGTCAAAACGAAATTTCAAAAGTTTGTAACAGAAATTCGTCATTACCATCGCGCTAACGTCAAATTTACTTTCTTGAAAGATCTACGTGATGTATCTTACTGTCCCCGTGCACACCACTCTCCTCAGTCGCTTGCACGAAATGTACCACAGCGCACGTCACGGTGAGTGCTCTTTAAATACTTTTTTTGTTACAAATCATATATCCAGGAAATGGTTGTCACGTATTTCCATCATTACCGGTAAATACGTTTTATAGGTAATTATAAATTAAGTATAAATGTTAGCATTAGAACTTATTGTGACTCCCAGGACAAATTCTCAAAAAGGCGGTCACAAAATAGTAGCGCTAAGAATTCACGATTTGTTCAAAAAAAATACTACGTTTGTCATTCATTACCATCATCATCATTACCGTTTGATTTGTGTTGATGGTAATGACGTTATGTTAATGGGAATGATGAATTCAAAGTTTCAAAATTTCTTATTAGTAGCAATTTGTTCTATTTTACTTAAAACATTGTTTGCTTTCATGCTTTAAAATAACCGAAATACCAGCTGGAAGTTGAATGGGTTTTTTTGTGCGTTGTCTTTATTTTAATTTGCTAAAAATATTAAATTATCCGTGCTTGTCTGGATTATAGTATTATAATAGCCAGCTTTTCTTGTCAGCATTCGTAAGTGGTGAATCGAGATTATGCGCCAGTGCATCAAAAAAGGCGATTGGCCAGCATCCTGACACTTCCTTTGCATAATTAACAACAAGGTCGCTCTATTTGCTTAAAGTGGACATTGATCCAAACCATGGCTTGGATAGGATATGATGATCTCTAACCACCTTTTGGGGAATAATGGTCGTGGGTTTATGCATACATACTCTAAACATATTTTAACTTTAAAAATATTGAAACTATTCATCATCAGCTCATTTACGTCCCCACTGCTGGGGCACGAGCCTTCCCTATGGATGGATAGGGAGAACGGGCCATAAACCACCACGCGGGCCCAGTGCAGATTGGTGGTTGTTAACGACTGCTAATGCAGCCGGGACCAACGGCTTAACGTGCCTTACGAAGCACGGAGGAGCTCGAGATAATATTTTTTGGTCACCCATCCGATGACCGGCCTTTGCGAATGTTGCTTAACCTCAGCACTCGCAGACCGGGCGCGTTAACCACTGCGCCATCGAGCTCCACCTACTTACTATTGAAACTATTAGATATGTGAAAAAAGACAGTGCTGAAAAAATTTCCACGAAGGGAAGTCGCACCCCATGACATGCCGGGTCAGGTGCACTACCACACTATTTGCGTAAAATTATATGTATATGTAATCATAAATATAGCTTGCCTAATTCTTAACTGATCTTTCAATATTTGTAAAAATATTTAGATCGGATGTTGATGACGTAGTTGTCGACATTGAATAGGGCTTACAGAGTAATGGCTGATTTACACGTTTTAAGTTGTTAAGTAGGTAACTAAATTTAAACTTAATTTTATGTGGCTTATATTTAAGTATATGTCCATACGTATTTAAGTAATTAGTGTGCTTAGTTCACTCAAGATGGACGATCAACCACGTAATGAAGTCGTAAATTCTGCGCTAAATTTGTTATGAAGTCAAAGATGAAATAATTAGGGAAATAACCATACCCAAAAAACTGGGTGAGAAATTGAATAAATAGAGATCAGTATGGCCAAGGATCAAGTGCCACTTTGTTCGAGGAGCTAGCGAATGAAGATTTAATAACAAGTATATTTTAATGCGTCACGCATGGCAGAAGACTCTTTTATTTACTTGTTATCTAAAGTGGAAAACGAAATACAGAAAAAAGATACTGTAATGCGATGTGCATTAGATGCAAAATTAAAATTACATATTACAATATATTTTCTCAATACTGGCAATAGTTTTCGCAGTCTATCTCATTTTTATAGAGTTTCTAAATCGAGTAAATATGTTTAATACAATAATCAATAATTTAATACGAACAATAAAATTGAACCCGAGTGCGTCGCTCACTACACTTCTGCATTTAACTAATATTGTGCCAGTCCAAACGTGTCAAGTGACAAGCCCCGCCCACCAACTTAACCGAAAAATAGACAACATTCTAAATATCTTGTTTAGTTGTTAGCTAAATTTTAACTTGCAACTTGCTACTAAATTCTGTGTTCACATGCAATTAATCACTTAAAGTTAAGTTAAAATTTAGTTACCTACTTAACAACTTAATACGTGCCATAAGAGTAGATTAATTTCGGCGAGTTGGATTGAGCCATGATAGCATAATTAAATTAAAGACCGAGATTGTGTTTGTTACGAGATTTGTTGAATTTAAATTTTTGTGTTATTAAACTTTACAAATTTATAAGTAAGTGTTTTATTTACAAGTTAGCAACTACTTATATATGAAAAAAAAAATACATAGGTATGTCTTCTAAAATAGGTATCAGGTACTTAATTATTATTTTTGCCGTAAAAGCTCGTCATTACCAAGCATTCCTAATCATTACCATCCTCAAAAAATCATTGCCATTAGCCTAACGTCATTACCATTTCTCTTATTATTTTTTGAGATCAAATATTATCTAAATTCTTGATTAAAAAAGAGTGCCTTTGTTAAGCAGATCTTACTTAATAGTACTTCTTTCGATTTTTGAAACTTTGCACGCATTTCAGATTAATTTACAAAAAGGCTTCAAAATAAATCAGAAAAAATCCAAAACGCGAATCCACCCGGTAGCATGTCAAGCCAAGTTCAAGCTAACAGATCAGGCGAGCAGCACCATGTGTAATATTAAACGAACCATTTGGAGCCACTTTCATAAACACACCTCAAACGGTTATTTAAATAAAAATCGATATTTTTATCACTGACTGACTGATATGAAGGCTATAATAGCTATATAGTAAGTTCTTATTTTATTCTTCCGGAAATTTGGCTGGCTGGTATAAACTAGGCATCAAACATAGGGCTTCCCAAGCAGCACACAAGCGTTTACAACATCAATTTACCAGCTCATTTAGAACTTAATGTCCTTTTAATAACGTACAAGAGTGTCAAAAGATGCTTAGGGTGTTAAAACAGAGAATCAAATCTCAATTATACAGCTTTAAGCATTTTGTGAGAATTTAAGCTACCTTTATCGTTAAAGCTGTATATAGGCTAGTTTTTGTATGCGGTCGCTTACTTACTACTGCACTAAGTGTTATTATGGTATCACTCGATACTTGTTTCAATACAATGGTGTACGCGACCCCCATTATAGAACTTAATCTTAAAGCTTAATTAGGCACTCTCGTGAATACAGTGGTTTTATAACTACTGCCTACAAGATTGCTTTAAAACTAAAAAAATAAACTACAGCAATAGTAAAGCTTTAGTACCCTTCAAATATTGTCTAAGCTGTACAACAAAATGTCGCCATTTTAGAACGAATGAAAAAAAAATTCAAATATAATTAAACCAATGTTAGTTAATTAGATTAAAATTTTATAATAGCTTGAACCGTTTTATGATTATCAGCTAAAATAATGATCGCTGTGTCCTTAAATCTATTATTTTAAATATAATGTATACTATAATTATAACCTTAAAAACAAACACTTTCTTACCCGTCTTTAATAATTCTCTTTATGTCTTTATGATTGTTTTACTGGCGCGTTAAAATATTGCCAATAACCAACCACACATTAACAATTAAATTTGATTTGCACTTTGTTTTAACAATTAACACCATCAGATTTCTAAGATTTTACTTGTACTTGTGATTAAAAAAAAATTTTTATTTTTATTTGGAGTGTAGTTGCTTTTTTTGACACCGATCAACAGCTCTTAACCAGCTAATAAACAGCTTCTGCTCTCTTCTACAGCTAGTACACAGCTATACTAACGCTAAAAGTTTTATAATTTGGGCCCTTTTTTAACTTATAAGGTCTGTATATCCGGATATACAGCCTTAATACAGCCTCGATATGCAGCTAGTATAAAATAAGTTCAAATACAGCTTTTACACAGTTTGTGATGCTACTTGGGAAGTATAAAAATAAGTTCAAATACAGCTTTTACACAGCTTGTGATGCTACTTGGGCTTTTCCATGACTGTTTTAGTAGGTACTTAATAATAATTCGTATATGGGAACTAGCCAAGTCAGACCTTAGGCTTCAATATATTATCGTAAGTTATAAGAAGAAATGATATCTTAAGTTGTTATAAAATATTTTATGTTGTTATAAATAAATTTCAGGACTGACCATTGAACTTGGTACCCATTTAGATCTCACTTCTTTTGTCGTTGAAGTCAACAACCAAGGCATATATCATAATATTGAACTTGGCTCTTAATTCACATTTATGTTTTGATAGGATTTATCCTTAGAGCATTAAATGCTCTAAGGATTTATCATATTAGGTATAGATCGCGCCAAGCTTCTAGTCCCCTCTGAAGTTGGTGCGATTCGCGTCGCAGTAGTAAAAATTGGCGTTAGTAGGGCGGGGACTAGAAGTTTGACGCGACCTATACTTGAACTGTATTATAAAGTCCCACTTCTTTACAGAAACTAAACGGGACTGGAAAAATATCATTTTGCATCCACAAATATTAATGAATCATCTCTATCATCAAACAAAGCTAATATTTTAGATAATTAATTGGGCAGTATGGGCCTCAGAATATTAATATTGCGAGGAGTGAAGCGACACGTTAGGTGCATATGAAAATGAACCACCGGCGGCGGATGGCGCAAGCGGTGCGTGGCCGGCGGCGAAGCGCCAGAATCGAAATTTCTTTATTAATTGACGGCTGGCTACAAGCTTTAGTTATGATGAAGAATTTATTTTAATAACTTTTAACATACTAGCTGACCCGGGGCGGCGGACTTCGTACCGCATTTCTTTTTTAAAAATCTTTTTTCCTTTTTTTATATAGCCTATGCTACTCAGCGTTAATGTAACATTCTAATGATGAAAGAATTTTTTAAATCGATCCAGTAGTTTTTGAGTTTATTCGTTGCAAACATACATACAAAAATACAAAGCTTTCCTCTTTATAATAATATTATAAAGAGGAAAGCTTATTAGCTATTAGTATAGATGGGATTAGATGATATGATTGTGACTGTGACTTGTAAGTGAATAGTTATTTCAGACTTTACACACCCTTCTAAAACAGACGTGTAGCGTATGTTACAAAAAGTACGATGTAATTCATATTAACCATTGTCATAACCGGTAATTATTGTTAATGTTCAAATTACTTTAAAATTACATTAACATTTATTTGTAGTCTAAGATAGGATATAAGTAGGGAAAATACCGGAAAATACCTTCGAGCATTATGGTTTAATGCTCTAAGGAAAATACCTACTGAAAATACCAGTAGCTACAGTTGTGATGCCAATTTATTGATAATCCTGCTATCGATAATTATTGACATTGATTTTAATAATGTCAATATCGATGACTAAAATAGTATCAATAGTATTGCACCTCGATGATAGATACGCTACTAATATAATCGATATTATTCATAGAATTGAACCGTAGAAATTGACTATCTAAAGTAGATACTGGAACTTTTTACATGGCAACATTCCAAGAAGTTGGCGGTATACTATAAATTGTTGTCAACGGTTTTGGTGGTGTTTGATGACTTTAAAAAGCATGGTCATGGAATATTGAAACTTCCTACCCTACCACTACACTGAAATTTAAAAAAAAATATTCTTAGAGCACAGACCTATATTAACATAGATCACGCAAGTACACCTACTTCAGACGCCTCATCTGTGCTTACTAACCGCTGCTTATATTCAGTCCGCGATCGATATTCACCCATGGATACATCCAGAGTTGGGCGTAATCAACTACTTTTTTAATCAGATTAATAATCTGATTGAAAGTAATCATGATTACTTTTAATCAGATTAAAGTAGTCGTGATTACTTTTAATCAAGATTAAACATATAATCTTTAATCTTGATTACAGTAATCAGTAATCTAAATTACATGATTATTCTTAACTAAGTTTATATGAATTATGGTTTAGAAATTTGCCATTAATTATCACAATTTGTAGGTATGCATCTAGAAGTTTAGTGGTTGGCTTTATTGTACTATAAATTATACCTACTACGTAAGACGCGCGGTAAGGGTGCGGAGGACAGGGTATTGTACGATCACCGGCTAGCCAATCGCCGCGTCCGCATTGTCGATAGTCGACAAGTGCACACGCGCCATTTTGTTCAGTGCGCATCAGTCAAACGAATCGAGCTCAAGGAGACGATACGAGACGACGTAATTCTTTTATCGTACGTGATCGAGTATTTTTTTAAGTTTGAAAGTGAGAGTACCAGAAAAATTACCATTCAGCAGATTTTTTGCGTAAAATAATTATCCTAAAAGCACAGTGTATGAGACTGATTTTTTTACGTTCTGACTGTTGGTTTTATTAATCAATCAAATCAATCATAAAAGTAATCAAGATTACGATTACAGATTTATAATCATTAATCACCGATATGATTACATTTTTGATTAATTTCTGTAATCTGTAATCGTGATTGAAGATTACAAATTGTAGTCGTAATCCTTAATCATTAATCTGATTACTTTTTGCCCATCACTGGATACATCTGTCAAAAACACGAAAAATGCCTCAATGTCTTGTTATAAATTGTCAAAAAACACTTCATCTGTTAGTAGGCAATAAGTAGAACACGATGACTTTACAAGCTGCATATAAAATTACCTCCACAAAATGATATTCAAAAATTCTAGCGACTTTGTTACACACCAATGCAGTTTAATTACTTAGGTAAAAAAAAAATCGAAATAAAAAATAAGATAAATTAAAAGCACGTTACGTATCAAAACTGTTTTATTTCCGCAAGAAATATTAAAATCGGGAAGTTATTTTGACATCGACATTATAATTTGTCAATCGTTGGCCTAATGGCGGTTTTGTGATTATTTCCTAATGCCGTAGGTATATATTTTCGTTGAACACGTTGTTTACACCGAAATACCTTTTATTTGTTATTATTTAGGTACTGGCGGTGCACGCGCGCCATGTAAGTAGTACCAAACTGACACTATATAGAGGGCGCCATTATCGGAAAGGAACCGATAAACGCTGACTTAAAGGCAGAAAGACAGGTGCTTGACTCAAGATGGGTTCCGGATATTGATACTAAACAAATAATAATTAATTACCTATTGTTCTGAGGCCGAATCCTTATGGTTTCGCTCTCTAAGAGAGAGAGAGACAGACAACTGAGTCAGTTGACGGAATGTTAATAACAGTTATAAAATATACTATCAATATATCATCGAGATCGAAAGTCTATCGATAGTTACACCTATCATTGAGCGGCGTCACTAGCAGCTAGTAGTCGTGGGAAAAACGTATCCCTAAAAAGATTGGAACATTTGCATCTGCAACAGTACAATGTTCCGAATCAGTGATATGTTTCATTTGGAACAAATAGAACATTGAGATTTTGAAAAAAAAAATATTTAAGGTTTTTCAACAATTTTAGTAATCCTAGCGCTAAATACCGCTGAGCAAGATTTTCTTTCAATAAAACGCACGGTTGGTCAGCGTAAGCGATTGATTTGCTATCTCGCATAATGTGTGTGTATTCTATAGCGATTGGCAGGCAACAACTATCTCGCTTACAGTACCTTTGTTCCTTGTTCGTTCTCGCTCGGACATTCGGAGTAATCCGGACAAGCGACATAGGCACATAAGTTGAGTGTAGCGGGAGACGGTGTACTAAGTAATAGTCCGACTGTCCGATTATAAGTTGAGTGTAGCGGGAGACGGTGTACTAAGTAATAGTCCGACTGTCCGATTCAGAGCTTGCGTTCGGTAACGTTTCTTTTTGTACAGTGCTCTGACCAATACCTGTCTCAGACCAAATTTGGTCTGAGACAGTGCTGAGTATCGTTACCTATTAGTACATAGTACGCGTACTACACAACACTATTAGGTACCTATTAATTATCCATAACCAACCATATATGGGCGGGAAAGTGAAGAGTCATGTCTGCGGTTTTGTTTTATTTTCTAAAATTTGTGTTATGTCGAATATTAATGTGAAATAATGGTGGATTATTAACCGTTAAGTGTTCGTGAGTGTGCATGAGTGTTGGCAAATGAAACAAAACAGTGCAACGTCACTTTTCAAATTCTCTCAAGAAGTCCGCCCGAGGACTTAGTAAAGCCCCACATCTTTACTGAGATACTCGAGGGGTTGGGTGGTATATCATTCTCATTTCTATTATCATTCATCATCATCATACAGAAAAGAAATATTGTTTATATATGTATTACTTGTTAGAAAAATTACTTTGACACTGGCTAAATGTGCTAATCGCACGAAGCCATCAATAAAATGAAAAAAAAAAAAAAAAAACCAACCATATCCATGCATATACCTGCACGTAGGTACATAGCCTATGTATTCGGCTCATTCATTTAGTCAAAAAGCTTAGTTTCTTTTTTTTTGCTAACTATGTTGTCTTGAAGTTTTGTGTTGTCAGCGAATCAGAGCTAGTGTTAAATTCTGAGCTAGCTAGTTATTCTCTAGAGCGGCATCGGCATCGCTGTCTGTGTGGTGTACCTACCAAAATACTTAAGTAGGTACTTCTTTAGCGTCTGCTGTAACACAAATAATAGATACCTACTGAAATTTTCATCAAAATGAAGTGTCCAATATGTTTTGGAGCTAATGTGGGGCCTGCACATGAAATATCTGAGAATCACTTGAAGAATAAAGCTCTCCATGATTACGCTCTGGAAAGGTTAGTGAAATTATTTGATTTATAGCAAACACTAGTTACTTACATGGTAGGTAGGTATTTACTTATCTACAAAGGAATACTGTCTATATTTTTTTGCCTTGATCCCCTAATTGCTGAACGCTGTCTGAAATTTGTAAATAAACTATGACCATTGTATCTGAAAAACAATTGGTCAGAGTATAGTTAAATAAAATTAAATGAAAATAAAACGGGTTCTTGGTTAATTTCCAAAAGGGTTTATATTACCTACAATAATTTTCACACGGAGAGTAAGGGGGCCCTGTTTAATAAACGTTACAATTTTGTAAATAAGTGACATATTTGTTAAGTTGTATGACAAGTGCTGTTTAATAAACTTCACATTAATAGGTATGCATTTCACATATAAAAATCTACAAATGTTACAATTACAAATGCTGTTTAATAAACATTGGGTATAATTTAAACACTCACCAGAAATATTTTTTAGACCCTAAGTCTAAGCACCAAATAAATTAAATGACTGTACACATTTTATTTTTGCTTCCCAAAATGGATAAATGCTCACCAAATTTTTACACTATTATTCAAATGATTGAAGATACTAGCTGCCATACTCCTGTAGGTCACGTTTTATTAGACAACAGAAAGCAAAAATTACCAAATTGAAACTCGAGGCATAAAATATTGGTGTTATTTAATGACAAAATAACATATTTGGTCTGAAATGCAGTTAAAATGTATTCATATATTTTTAAAGCATTTAATAAAAATATAAATTGTATCCTTTTTATAATATTTTAGAAAACATAATTTGGTGAGCATTTATCCGTTTTGGTAAGCATTTCGAATTTTACTGGTAGTAGAATTGATACATTTTTGGTAGGCGTTTAAACACAAGCCATAAACACTTACATGTGTAGGAAACTCCTGTTGATATCGATTGTATCTACAAATTTGTAGTCTTTGTAAGTTACAAATTACATAAAATGTAAATTTTTGTTGAAGAAATTAATGATTAGATTAATGGGTAGATTTAAAAAAAAATTTAATACCTACTTATTTAGAATTTGGTTTTACCATTTGGTTTCCTATTTGTTTGATTCATAACGAAAGTCATGGAGCACAATAACAAAATCTCGATTTTGTCTCTAATAAGAGAATAAAGATGTTTTATTCGGTCGGTTTAGTGAAAAACTAACTCACAATATGAAAATTAAAAAGTGGAAAGACATTGCGAAACAGTTAAAATATTTGAGCATATACAACAAAGACTGGAAATACCTACGTGATAGCGATGGGCCGAGTCGCAATTTTTTCAACTTGAGTTAACCGATTGAAATCAATGCAGGCTCGGTTAGCAGTTGCAGTTGCGGTTAGCAGTTTCAATTGTGGTTTAACCAGTGATGAAACGACTCGAGGTTTTTAAACCTTTTCAATCAAAACTCGCCTCAATTTTTAGGACTCTACTCAAAAAATACGACTTGAGGCTTTTTACTAATGTAAGATGACTTCAGTCATTAGAGTTCAACTCTGAAATAAAACGACTTGAGTTTTATAATAACAGTTATAACGACTTAGCCACAAGCCTTTTAGTAAAGAACTCGAGTCGTTTAACATAAGATGAGCTGTTTAACATGAGATTATAAAATAATAAACTTCAGTGCTTGGTCATTGCATTTTATTGAGTTTTCTAGTTTTGCATCACTAAATATTTTTGTTATTACAATTTAAAGATAATTATCGTAATTATAAATTATTACAAAATATTTTTTAAAAGAAATTTAAAAATTAAAACGCCGACCAGTTTTAAATTTTTATCAATTTCAAAAATTACCTATTCAGATAAATAAAATTGGTGTGTCTGTTTGTAATATTAAAATAATTACTTTTTACTAAATGCATATGAATGTTTATACGGTACATATAGCAAAATAACATATTTTATAACAAAAACAACGGGAACTAATAACTATTGCAATCAGTAAACAAGCAAGTGTAACTATATATATGCCAATCTATTTGCAAAATAATGATCGAAGCAAAATACCCTCACTAAAAATATTCTATAACTGCCATAGATCATTCGTCAAGAGATGGCGCCACGTAACTTGCACTTAACTATTAATTTGTTAGATTTTAGAATAAGTATGAAATGTTAAAACAATTCTAAAGATTGTCAATACAAGAACGATAATTTATCTACAGCTACACTAATATAATAAAAAAGAAAATATTTTTTGTATATTTGATAAGAAAAAACTCAAAAACTACAGGACCAATTTCAAAAAATCTTTCACCATTAGAATACTACATTATCCTATTAAATATTGATTGTCTACCCAAATTACATAACAACAAAAGACGTATTTTAACACGTGACAATTTAAAATCCAAAAATAAATATGCCTCTTTTACCTGTAATAATTAGCATGTGAATACGACATACATACATACATATTATCCATATTAATTTTAGTATACGAGAATAAGCGCGCCTAACCGAGTCGTTTTAAAAGGGTTCGAACCTTTTCGTTGAGACTGAGTCGTTTAAAATTCCGAGTCATTTCAAAATGACTCAAGTCTTAAAATAGTCCCCAGTCTTGGACTCAAATAAGGGTTTAAAGACTCATTGAGTTGTTAACCGTATGACTTGAGTCAAGTTCCTTTTAAAGAGCTTAAAAACCACAAGTCCTTTTATCTCTAGGTTTAACTCGGTTGAGTTGGATCTACGAGGCTATAGATGGCGTTTTGTTTTTGATATATTTAACCGAACCGACTCAGTTGCGGGTACAACTCGGAGTCTGCAAGTTCATGCAACATTAGCTTCGATTTTATTACTTTCTTGAGTAAGACAAATCAAAAATTATCTTGATTTAGGTATTCCAATAGAAATTAATATTTAAACTTTTAAAGGATCAGAATTTCAATTATAAAACAAGTATAGTTACTTCAAATCAACTGTTTGTTACAAGCTAACAAGCAACGTAACGTAAAAAGCAAGTGAGCTGACCAAATACAATAACCTACTACTTTACAAAGTTATGTTGTGTGTTGTAAAGCGAGCCGAGCGATCCACTTACCACACCGAGCCGAGCGAGTTCAGCGGTTGGTGGTTTATGGCCTGTTCTCCCTATCCATCCATCAGGAAGGCTTGCCCCAGCAGTGGGAACATAAAATGAGCTGATGATGATGATGATGAATCTATAATTGTGAATATAAATTGGCATTTTTTTTTAGGAAGCAATTCACTGGCAACAGGAAGGGTGTTATAGTGACATGTAATGTGAAGTCATCATATTCTATTTTTGTAGAGAATGCAGAAGCAAAAATCAAAATATCAGTAAGTCTTTAATTTACTAATTAATTAGCGATTCCTATAAAAAATCAAAGCATGCAAGGAAATTGTATTTAATATTTTTTTGTATTATTAAGAAGTCTAAAGCTGTATATTCATTTCTGTTGTTTACCATTTTTTTTACACTTTTTTTCTTACAGGCCAAACCTAATGAAGAACTTAAGTTTAAATTTAATATTTCTAATAACAGTAAAAAAGATGATATATTACTGGTATTTATTCAAATGCCAAATAATAAGTTGAACTTTTGTATCAATGACCATGGCCTGGCATTTGGTTGTGAACCACAATGTTTAAAACCAAGTGAGTATTGCAAAGCTACTCTCAATTATTTAAAATAATGGTTACTAGCAAGCATATACGACGATGTAGCTGTGAGTTGGAATTGTAATTTTTTCAACAAATAAATGAATACCTATAAATATCAGTACAATAATTTATTTTTAAAGTGCATTGTGGCCACATAGTTGCATTAATATGACCTACTATTATTATATTACTTTAATTCTTTTTATTTTGTCTTTGAGTTTATATTAATGTACCTATATTTCGAAATTGCTATTGTGAAGAATGATTAAATCAAAGAAGACTAGAAACAGCTGGAGGTGGCCTTAGTGTCGCGAAACACGCCGTCAGTGATAACATTGTTAATAATAACTAATGTAGAAAATGCACTTATACAACATGTCACAGAATGAACGTACATCCTCAGACACCCCAATTAGAATATTTAATTAAAATTAAAAAACATGCAAAATAATTTTACTTTTATTTAATTAAATTGGTTTATTTAAGTTATTAGTTATACTCATCGAGGGCAAACAGTATGGGTAAAGCGCTAATATAGCGCTTTAGCCTACTGACCTACCGCATTAAAAAAAGTCCATTATTGCATTGACTTACGTTTTATTTTCGTTTGTTTTAACTATTTAACGAAGGAGTGACTGTAATTTCAATAAGTTTTAATAATTTTGGAAAAAAAAATTACCTGTATTTTAAATATTTTTAATCGATTGAGAAGCCGATTTATAACAAACTACTTTCTGGGTGTGCGCTTAACCTGTTACACGTTTTATATCTTCGATCAATTATGTTATGTAGGTAGTAGATAAAGAATCCGGAACAAAAATGCATCTCGAAAGTGGTACTGTTTGCTCATACCTATACCTACATTTAAATTTCGAATAACAAAATCTGAAAAAACATTGGATAGCATCAACAACACAACACAACAACAACAACATCATCAAAGGCTTTTTCTTTTCTTGGAGAGAGTTTGCTGATTGCCTCAGACGGCATTTTCAGCTTCACCGGGCTTTTTTGGGGGCGGCGAGGAACGTAAAGGGGACCCTTCAAGCCGTGTGAAACGAATCACCTTCGGAGGTTTTCTTGAGGGAACGTCTTCGCGCACTAGTGCGCGTCCCCGTGCCCTACTAGATTATCCGAAAGGTTCGGATCGGATCGGGGAGCGGAACCACCCGAGGGCGCCTCTAAAGGCTCGGACCTCGGCTCGGGTAGACCGGGCCGTGGAGGAGGAGAGAAGCGCCCAGGTACATGTCTGTACCTGGTATAGAGCGCGTGTGAACCGGTTTTTTCGTACCCTTGTTCTACGAGTACGGTGTCTTGGACCTAAGCTAGTGTGCATGTTTAGTGTATTCTGTAAATGTGTAGTGACATTTAGAAGATCGGGCGGGGGGATCATCAAAGGCGCTTCCTGTGGCACCTTACGTATTCCTGCCATTTGGGTAAGGTGCTGCTGAGCTACGATGACAGGCTGCTTTACTTCAAAATGTTATCCTTGTCGGATCGTAGACGAATGCATGACACCACATTCTTTCACAAACTAGTGAACGGTATCCTTGATGCTCCCGATTTGTTGGCTTTGGTTTCCTTATGCGAACCGTCCAGGTTACCAAGAGCATCTAGGTTCAACTTATTCAACTGGAGGGTTCTAAGTCATGTCTGGGATACCACGCACCTATGTCTAGACTTGTCAGGCAATACAACGCTCTCTCTAAAGCAGAAACTCGATGTTTTCGCTGTTAATGCTATGAAGACTAAAAGTTATTTTAGTTGCAATATGGAAAATCTATAAAATCTATTAAATCTGGATTCAATTGAAAATTACGGTTTTAATTTTATTCTGTAAACTCAATAATTTAATTTAATTTATTCTTATTTTTATTAGTTATTTGACTTTGTTTTGTAAACAGTCATTTAAGTATCAATTTAATTTAGTATTTTCGTCTGATATTTGTGTTATACCTACTTAGTTTACGCGCTCATTTTTATTGCATAGTGACATTTGGATTGTGATATGTGCATTTTTGTTTTGTAAATTGTATTGGTGTCCACTGTGTTGGTGTCCGATTACATAAATAAATAAACAACTTCAGCTTACCACGAACCTTTCATCTTAAAAATAAAAATTAAATTAATGTAGCAAAATATTTGTACTTAATATTTACTGTCATCCCCACAATATGCCTCGGGGCCCCAAAGTCGCCTACCGTTTTTCAAGCGCTTCTCTCTCTAACCTCTAATATAAACAGCAACTTTAAGTTTAATAACTATTAGTTTTCAGTTATAACCTAACATGGTTCATGTTTTTTTTTGTCTACTATAGCTTTAAAATACATATTTATAAATAAATTAATAGATGATATTAACAGTAGGTACTGCCTTCGGGTACTGCATAAGTTTCAACTTAAATTTAAATTAATATAGGTATCACAATTAAAGAACAACAATCTATCTAAAATATCCTAAATAATTATTGCATGTCTTGATTTAATAAAAGTTTGCTTTTTAATTCCTTTTTTTATATTGTAATGTAATAGGGCAGTGTGTTTTTTTGCACAGAGGCAGTGACAAACAGCAGTATATAAGCTCTTTCAATTGTTTATATTTGATTATATTTTATATTCATTTATAACTATTTAAAAAAAAATATTTTACATAAATCTTATTTATTTTATTATACTTGCTGCAACTGCTATGCTACTTTATTAGGCTGATTTAGGCCAAATTAAAAACTCAAAACCATAGTTGTAATAAATCTTATGTTTCAGAGAAAAAGCTACAAAAAGAGGTGTATGTGACATTCAAGTCCTCTAACATAGGCCAATATCAAATGCCTATCTCATTCTTATTTCAGAAGAAAGAAACGAATGAAACTATTTTCATCACCAGAGATATGGTATGTATACCTAATGCCTAAATTTACTTTACTTTACCCAACTTCAAAAAGCATGATGCTAACACGGTTAAAAGATTGACGCTTTTCTCTCCTTATGAGTAATGATTACCCAATCCAAGTCTTTGTGTCATTTATTCTCCGTCTACTGTGTCTTCAGATTCCAAAGTAAAGGTTTTATTGAAGATAGGACATTAGGCACAACGGTGCGTGCTTGAAAGTCCTGCCAGTAACAAGATTCCGTACCTATCGTGTAGAAAAAGCAAAGGGATGCAGTTTGCTCTTTAATTTTTTCGCATAGGTAAATGGTGGTAGAATATGATGACGTTCATAAGAGCTATTTGTAGTCTAAACTGAATAAATGATTTTGAATTTTGATTATTGGTGATTTTAAAGCATTATAAACGATGGATGATTAATGAAGGATATTATTCGCCCTTTGAGTTTTGGTAAATATGTGGGTAACCTAGTGACTAATGCAGACTTCTTGAGAGTATTTGAGTAGATACCTTGCACTGTTTTGAATTATTTGCCAACACTTAATCACATTAATTCCACTCATCAATCCATCCATAAATCCATCAGTATTTTGTTCATTAACATAAGACTAAACACAAAATATAAAACTATTAAGATCACTCTTGATTTTCTTGCCAAGAACTTCTCTCAATGAATTGAATGAACGGTTAAATTCAGTTATCACGTGCAATGACGTTAGCGCACATATAAAGAACACTTAAAACAACCGATATTGTTAGTAGTAAATTACGGCATTAGTGTTTTGAGCATGTCTTGGCCTGTACGTATTTTAGATTATAAACTAATCATAGACTATGATCTAGCTAGTCTATGATTAGGGAATTCCTTCATAACTTAATCTGTGATTTACGTAATTTAAATAAATTGTAGGTAGGTATGTATATCCTTGTCATATAATGTAATCACAGAATCAGGATTGAGATTATAAATCATCTGATTGCGATTGCGATTAAGTGATCGAAAAAATCGTTGATTGAAATCAATACCTTTTTTAGCAAAAAAATGATTCAAAGTGTCAAGGCGCTCCCCCGACATAAACTACTGTGATACACTGTGTGTCCAAGTAGCCATAAAGCAATGCTATCAGTATCTACACAGTTCGGGTATTCTAACCTAAGTCTTTGATTTTCTTAACTTTACATTTTTCACTATTTGGTTGAATGTGATTAATATGGATCATTTTAGGAAAACAACAATTTTGATTCTTTTCTATTTTATAAATTTACATATAATAAAAGTTAACTACAAAAATGTTTAGAAAAAAGTGACTTCCAAATGAGAAAAGATGGGAGTATTTAAATAAATCAAAACAAACTGATTTAAATCAAATAACTCCGATTATTTTGTTTTTTTAAATCCTGTGTTGGGTGGATTTTTATCCAGGCCCCCTAAATACAGTTACATTACAAACAGTGGAACCTCATAATTGATTAAAAGTATGTTTCATAATATTTGTTGTCATTTAAAGGGGCTTATTTAATAATATTAGATTCAGTCATAGGCATTTCTCGGAACTTGAGCTGCACACATTTCAAAAACTATTAACAACAAAGTTGTAGATTGCTTTACTTAAACATACACCCAGTGTGCTGATACATTACTGACTGGTATGTTTGATGTAAAATAATTCACACTCAAGTATTAGATTCAGTCATAGGCATTTCTCGGAACTTGAGCTGCACACATTTCAAAAACTATTAACAACAAAGTTGTAGATTGCTTTACTTAAACATACACCCAGTGTGCTGATACATTACTGACTGGTATGTTTGATGTAAAATAATTCACACTCAAGCGTTTTGGCGCGTTAAAAGTAAACATTCATTCAATGAACTGATTGTGTACAAAGTACTGAAATAGTAATGGTAGAGTCTGCATTAGTCTGAGTCTGTATTAACTACCACAGTCCTCGCTCTTTCACTGGGTTCTCTCAATCGCTGGGCTACCGAGACAGGTTTGTCAATTTTTTTAATCACATCACATCATCACCAGCTCATTTTATGGCCCCACTGCTAGGGCACGAGCCTTCCTTGTGGATGGATAAGGAAAACGGGCCATAAACCACCACGCGGGCTCAGTGCGGTGCGATGGTTGTTAACGACTGCTAATGCAGCCGGGGCCAACGGCTTTACGTTCCTTCCGAAGCACGGAGGAGCTCGAGATGATATTTTTGGTCTCCCATCCGATAACCAGCCTTTGCGAAAGTGGCTTAACCTTAGCACTCGTAGACCGGGCACGTTAACCACTGCGCCATCGAGCTCCTCTATATTTATTTTTAATACTTAGCTTCTTTCAAACGCTATTGGCTCTCTGTGGTCTAGTGGCTAAGACCACCGGCTTAGGCCCAAAAGTCCCGTGCTCGATTCCCAGCGGGGGGTACATGTTTGTGTACTCGGTTTGGTTGGTGGTAGGGCTTGGCTAACTACCACCATCTAATCTTAATATGTCGCCATAACATCAATGTTTGTAGCATCGTTGTGTTCTGGCAGTTAGAGATAAGATAGTCAGTGCCTCACTAGTTGAGGATCCCGGGTGAAGTGCGCTTCCATCATTGGCCTTACCATCACTTAACATCAGGTGAGATCAAAGCACTGGCCTTGATCTCACCTGACCTGATATACTTACTCGTTAATATAAAAAAAATATAAAGAATTGGCTATAGCTACGGTCAGTTAAGATCGAAACTACATCATGATCAGGGGGGTGAACTAAAAGTGACGTGTACTATAATATTATTTTTTTACATTTACAATTTGATTATTAGTATACATACCGTTCGAGAATTTTCGGCGTCAAATCTGTTACAAGTGACTTTAGTGAAAAAATAGCGCTCATTTCATTAATTGATATCATATTGTGAGAACTATTCACCGGTTCTAAAATCTCCCCCCAGGGTGCCTAACCTGAGTATTATTTGACATTTGACCACGTTTATGAAAACGAATAATTAAACGATATCATGATATGTGACTTCGAAGGTTTCAGCGCCTTCAGGGTGTATAGTGCGAGTTTTATAAGACATTTTATCAAGTTAACGAAAACGAAGAAAAATTTGCACTCTCCTTCAATGACATACACATTATCGTCAAAAGTCACCCTGAAGTGTCCAAGTGTTTAGGTAAAAAATCTTATTTTGTAGTATCAAGTCTAAAGTAAGTTTTTTACTAATATCAATCTTACTTTTAACATAGAAATTAACGTCATCGCCAGTGTCTCGGTAGACGGCCACCTGCTTAACCAAAGGTGTTGAAAGATACTTGTGTCGGTCGCTTTGCTCAAGTGTTTTATCCTTTTCGATAAAAATTTAGCATTGTGATTTTTTATGCATACGGTTTAAACATTGGCACCAACCTGTCTGTTAGTGAGCAGGATATGGCCTTAGTTTCACATTCATAGACTGTAAATGCCTATTCATTCTTGCCTTGAAGAGATCCAGGAAGGTCGAGTGAACAGAATACAAATGAGCAGGCAGCGCATTCCATTTTTTTCCCCAAACCAATGGGAAAAGAGCTACCAAACGAATGCAAAAAACTGCAAGATTAGTTTCTCATGCTAGGATGTAGCACGCAAGCATCAAGCTCAATGAACGATGTATGACATGGATTTCCTCAAAGTGACGCCTGATTCCATTAATTAATTGAATTATGTTTTCAGATTGTGTACATAGAGCTTAAACAGGCTGTTCACCAAAAAGTATCCAGTCCATACGCTCAAAAAGACGTGACGGCAGGCAAGCTGGTCAAGACAAATATGACGAAGTGAGTTGTCCCTTTTACCGGTCCTTTTACTGGTCCCTATCTTCTGACCCTGATAGGTAGGGTATGGCAGCTGGAACTACGGGTCCGGCTGTCTTTTCAAGGGTACCACGGGAGTTCCGGTCCTAAGTCCCCTGCCGGTTATGCCTTTGCGGGCGTCTCCTGCAGGTTCCGGACATGGGTTGGACTCGTGGTGGCATGTGGTTATCTGTAGAAGTGGGAATGTTCGTCTGCCTGGTTGCTGTTGGCCAGGCTTCCATTTCGTGCACAGCGAGCGGGTCCAAGTAGCGGTCTCGAGGGGCCCGAGGCGAAAGGCTTGCGGGGCACGTGAGTTGCCCATAGTTGATAGAACTCCAACATCTCCGGTGTTAGTCTGGATAACTAGTAGAGGCGCCCGCTAGATGCAAGAGTCTCCGGTTGAGTCAGCTGCGTAGGATTTTGGAATTGACGAGGTGCCTGGATGGGTACTGAAAAGTGAGTGGGCTTACAACTCCGCCACCAAAGAGGACATTTACTAGTCGACTTTAGAGTTGACGACCCGAGCAGTGGAACTGCGAGTTGAACTCTTACTGCAACGAGAAGTGAGCGAGCTTACAGCTCCGGTAACCTATCCGGATATTAGGTAGTGGACTATACGTGTCCACGGGGCAACTAGCTTGAAACACTAGTTTTAAAAGTACCGGATGAAGAATGCGCTTCGGCGTGTTCTAATCTGGCGTTATGACCTGACGTAGATGGGCCCTTGTGCTTGCGCAAGGACGTCTGGCACCTTTAGCTTTATAACCGTAAGGTTGGTAGGGGGTGTCAGGATAAACTTTAAAAGCGTGTGGGTTGTCCTTGTTACCGTTAAATTCATCATTCCCACTTAATAGTGTCTGTAATGTACAGACGCCTACACCCCAACCCATCCCAAACTGACATTTTTTTTTTTCAATAAATAATCAACCATATGTCTATTGAGGAAATTTGGCAGTTTTTGGCAGTCTGAACAAAAGGCGTGTGTATACCTTCTTAGATTTTGTTTTATTAGGGTTAATAACACCTATAAATGTTAAAAATTATTATAAAATACAGTGAACCAGGCTTCCTGGCTGGGTCGGGTGGGCGTTTAATTTTTTCACTGTATTTTATAAATGCTTTATAATTATTTAATTCAGCTTCAGTGCAGCAATTAACACTTAAAATAAACCTTCTTAAATTTTGTTTTATCAGGGTTAAAAACACCTATAAACATTTCAAATAATTATAAAATACAGTGAGCCAGGCTTCCTGGCTGGGCTGGGTGGGCTTTTAATTTTTTCACCGTATTCTATAAATATTTTATAATATTCAGCTTAGTGCAGCAATTAAAAAAAAAATATATAAACATTTTTTTAATCGATTCACTAGTTGATTCTTAACAATTATCTTTTAAACAAATTGTTTTATTTTGCATCTTTGGCCACGCCTTACGTAGTTAGCCTGAATACAAATAGTGATTAAATAAATAAGTAAATGCCTATTAAAATGTATTTAATATTTTACAGTAACAATAACTCGAGCATGTTTTCAATCCCAAAAAATTACAAGTTGGTATATGCCAGCGCATTGAAAGTGCGCAACAACGCGCTGCCAGCTATTAAGGAAATAGCCAGCGACATAAGGTACGTGATGTAGTCAAATAATGGTTGTATTCGATTGTTACTTTATGACTTAACATATACTAATATTATAAAGAGGAAACCTTTGTATTTTTGTATGTATGTAGGTTTGCAACGAATAAACTTAAAAACTACTGGACCGATTTAAAAAATTCTTTCACCATTAGAATGCTACAGCGCTGAGTAACATAGGCTATATTAAAAAAAGAATATTAAATAAAATACTAAAAACGACAACTTAGTTTTCCAATATAAAATGATTTGTTTGTTTTGTTGTGATAGAAACCATTGATATACACTTCTCATCAGAAAAATCGAAACACCTTGCTAGATTATGTTTTGTAAGGATTATCAGAAAAATGTGTATATTTAGGAATATATGTCGAATGTCGTTTAATAGTATATAATATAAGGTTTTCAAATCCTAATGTTAATGTTCTAAATTCAAATTAAATTTTCATAGAAATACGACCTATTTTGTTCAACAAGTCAAAGGCCGGCAACGCGTCTGCGATTCATCTGGTTTTGCGGGTGTCCATGGGCGGCGGTGATTACTCTCCATCAGGTGACCCGCCTGCTCGTCTGCCTCCTTCTTATATTAAAAAAAAATTTAACCCTGTGTGGAGTATGAAAGAAATTGATAAAACAACACACTCTTATTACTGCTTCCATACGATTCTTCATCGATTAGAATTTTCGCTTGTCATGTAATGGCCAAACTGCCAGCTATACAATCATGTGATTTTTTTCATAGAATGAAAACTCTTTTTTGTAAAATTAGGACAGAAACCATAAAAACGGGGAAGTGTTTTGATTTTTCTGATGAGAAGTGTATATTCAATGATGGAAACTGTCAAAGCGGTACGAAGTCCGCCGGGTCAGCTAGTTAATTATAATTTAATAATAATATAATGTTTACATTTTATAAATAGAGATGATGATAACTAATTATAACTTAAGCGGCACCAGTGTCCGACGCCAGTTTTTGTCGCCAAAAAATAGCAGAATTTTAACTCATTGACAGGCAAGGAAGCAGGTAATCTAATAATTAAAGGAAATAGTTTCGATCACTGGTTCCTGTCAATTACTGGTGCAACAACTCTATATTAGTTGTATATTATTATAACGAATGGTAACATAATTATACAGCGTGAGTATTGATAAGGTGCACAGATGAAAATGAGGGATACTGAGCTTAATTTTATCGACGGAAAAAATATTCAAAAAAAAAAAAAATTTTTTTTAACTTTTTTATGGATTTTTTTTTAAATTTTTGTTCGCTACTGTGCAGTGACCCCCGTGTAGTCAAAGCGGTGTAACTTTTAAACTATAATTATTCCGTTTATTTCATCATGATAAATAGTATAGTTTAAAAGTAATAAAGTAATATTTTTTCTGTCGATACAATTATGCATAGTTATACCTCATTTTCATCTGTGCACCTTATCAATACTCACGCTTTGTATAGATCTAAATCTAATCACCACTCAATTGTTTTAAATGGACTAACCATTTACATATCAGATATCAGTGATAAGTAGTCTACGATCTTGTTCGTTGATTGATAATTATTTAAAATAGTAAAGTCGATTGGTATATAGATATAAATGAGAGGAAATAGCGTAAAAATGCCTTAAGTTGGTGAGAATGTTCATACCTTCTCACCAACTTTATTTCATAATAAAGTTGCTAAAACTAGAGAACAAAAATATTGTCAATAAGCAAACATAATTTTTCAATTATTATTTATTATAGGGAGGTTTTTGCAACCAAGGTCACCAAGGAAAACTACGTTCGATTTTTCCATAACTTACTCTGGTATGAGGAGACTATAGTGCGGATTAACTTAAAGGTAACAATTGTTTTTTATCTGTAAATTGGCAATTTTTTTTTGTTGTTTATTTATTTACTGGTGGGGTTTGAAGACCGCACCATCAGATGATTCGGGTCAGGCCCTACCTACTGATATATTGTGGCTGTTCAACCCATTCAAATTTAGTCAAAGCTTTCAAAATCATTACCTATTAACATAGAATAAGTTTTACTTACACAAGTACTAATAGATTAATTGAAAATTAATAATTACATATCAATAATTAATTAATTATTTATAACCGGTACTGGCTTAATTATTATTCCAATTAACGAGCGCAGACCCGGAATACTAAAAGTTTCGGGTTCAAATCCGGGCTTGATAACGTTACCCAATTTACACTATAATTAACGTTATTTCTACAAAGTTAAATTCGTAGCGGATTACCGCAACGTTACCCCGCATTAGCGGGTAACGTTATCTGATAAATTATCGTTATCGTTATTTTTTAGTTACTTAAGCGCTTTGCTACTCTAGTTAGTTAATGGCACTGATTTAAAGCAGCATTTGTATATAGTAGTGTTTGTAAGTCTAAAATTAGAAAATGCATATTTGTTAACAAGTTCGGCAGTTAAAACTTAGTAGTAAAATAAACAAAAATGAGTCATTGAATAAATATTGAGCAGTAAAATAACTAAATAGGCACGTGTGGGTAGTTAATAAATCTAAATTAGTACAGTAACGCAAAATAACGCCCCTTCTAACGAAAATTTACCTCTCTTTTCAATCGGTTCTGGTTCTGGTGTTTCCGCTCCCTGTGAACTGACGAACTGTTTATCTAACTGCCCATTTCATAATTTTTACTGGCGATTTATTTATTAGACTGCTTACGTATTTTCAGTACTGATATTGTATGATGAAATAACCGACCAATTGTTTTTTTATTACTGTCTATGTTTTACTGTCGCATTAATTTTCCAACAGGCGATAAATTAAATAACTGCTCATTCTTTTTTTCAACTGATCTTAATAACCTCTCGTATGTTTATATAACAGTTTAAAAAAATTGTTTCCTTAGTTAATTTACCGGTTAAAATGTCACCCAGGTAATGATACCAAGCATAACGTTACCTTTGCTATTAACGTTATCTTTGCACGATAGAGGCATCGTTACCAAATTTTTACCGTTATTCAAAGTCCTGCTTAAAAAACCGCTGTTGAAAATCGGCGAACACTTTTTCGTTTTTTTTTTAAATAATAATATGTTCGCAGTAAATATTGTTTAAAATGTAATACTTATATATTTGAAAGGCTCCGCTCATCATATTAGTCTTTTACAATACGCCCAGTCATGTACATAGTCATCGTAAAGCTGAAGAATACTAACCAAATTAAATGTGTTTATTTACTTCACAGAATTACAATATGTCGGGAGTTCTACTCACACATCATGGTGATTCGTTCTCTCTTACTGTGCCTGGTCTTGCAGAGAAACGGCCGTCATTACTGCTCGGTAAGTGTTTTTCATAACTACTTTATAATTTAAAATATCTTAATAGTGTTTGGACCCTCTACTTTGGTGTTCGTAAGCGTACAGAGTGAAAACCCATGTACTCAGGATTATCACTTTATATCTCTTTATTACACTTACTTACTTGATTAGGGCCCCGCCCGATGCTACGACTTATTCACATGATACACTAAACATACACACTCTTATAGGCTCAAGGCACCGTACTCGTAGAACTCGGCAGCTAGAGATAAGATAGCCAGTGCCTCACTAGTTGAGGATCCCGGGTGAAGTGCGCTTCCAACATTGGCCTTATCATCACTTAACATCAGGTGAGATCAAGGCACTGTGCTTACCCGTAAATATAAAAAAAAAGAACAAGAGTACGAAAATTCGGTTCACACACGCTCTTTACCAGGTACAGACAAGTACCTAGGCGTTTTGCCCCACCCCCCCTGGTCAGCCCGAGCTGAGGTCCTAGCCTTTAGAGGCGCTCTCAGCTGTTCCGCCCCCAATCCGATTCAAACCCCTCGGAGCATCTGGTAGGGAAAGGGGACACGCTTCCGTGATGCCATTCCTTATAGAAACCCTTTGAAGGTGTTTCGAACACACAGCTTTAGGTGTCCTTTAAGTTTCTTGCTGACCCCAAAAAAGTCTGGTGACACTGAAGGCCGTTTGAGTTACTCCATTGACGCAAAGACTCAAAGTGAATCTTTTCCTCCGTTACGAGACTCCAACCACTTTTCCCTGTCCATTGCAGTCCCCTGCCAGTTGTCGGCTCCGTGCTCGCGCAGGTCAGCTTCCACGCTGCCGCTCCGGCGGTATCTGTTTCGACCAATCTGTCGCCAGCCAATCGGTTGACCCAGGCATGCTCTCTTAAACACTGTCCACACATTTCCGGGTTCCCGTCCCTGTCGGAACACGGCAGGGACGGAGAAATAATCGGTTACATACTATTTGTGCGAACTTGTTCACTCATCTCCGTATCAGGAGGATCCGGATCGTCAGTGTTCCGGAGCACGCTCTGATGCATGGATGCTCTGACAGTGCTATTCGATTTTTATCTACGTCGACTGGGTAACATTTCGTGCAAGTGAACATGAACACAGAAACGTTGATAGAACCATTGCAATCAGTATTCTTCTGTTTTAAACAAGGACATCGGGTTGTGTGCGTATCAGTCATCGAAACAGACTACACTGATACCGATTTCCCTGATATGTGTAGACACGGGTGACGGATGGCATGTCCCTGACGGGAACACTGACACGAACAACTCGGAACTCGGATGGCCCTGACCCGGAAATGTATGGACTGCGCTTCAGCGCTTTGATCTTCCCCTATTCGCAGCATATGAACGATCCAGTAGAGTCTGTGCGATTTGAATTCTTCTATTATGTTAGACTGAGCGACGAGAGGTCTTCAATCTCTTGCGTTTTGCCGGACTCTCCAGCAACCATCTTCTCTCCTTATTGGACCCAGGATTTTCCGGAGAACTTTCCTCTTTGCACAAACTCACTAGAAGCTGGTTATTTTAACCCCTAGTCTGTCGAAACGCCATATTATGGTACGTAAGAACAGACGACGAGGAAATATGGTTTAGCGTCCAAACTTCAAACATTGCCCTTATAACGGTTTTAAAAATGCGCATTTTTGTTTATCTACGAAGAAGCCTGGATACCAGTACCGTCTGTGGTGTGGCACTGCATTGTAAGAACTTCAATTTATTTCATCATATTGTTCATTCAAGTTATCCCTTTATGCTCATTCATAAATCGTATGACACAGAAGTCTGATAAAACCGGTAATTTGTCATTAGCGCTTAACTGTCTCAAATATTCCATCGCACTTAAAGAAATTTGGTGACTCGTTTCTTCGTCGCACACGTTTTCTATGATATGAAGTCCTTCAAATTAGGCATAAAAGGCACCTAGTGGGCCGGCAGAGTTCTCACTCTGATGTTGAGTGGAAATGGAGTCCAGATGCGAAGACAAACAACGCAGCATCAGTCTCTCACTGATGCTGCGTTGTTTTCACGCTGCACCAGTTTGTCTTCGCATCTGGACTCCATTTCCACTCAACATCAGGTGGAGTGGAGTAATTTGCCGCGTTAGATATAAAAAAATAAGTATTAACAGCACTTTGTAGAATAATAATAGTTAGATTGTTTTTTATTATTTCAGGTGACCTGCTGTTCATTAAGCCGCAGTTAACTGATACAGTAATGTTTGAGGGAGTGATATCTGAAATCAATGATAACCAAATTACAATCATGGGATTGGACGACGAGTAAGTGTGCAAAAGTCAAAACTTTTAGCTTTAAAAGTAACTCTGAAAGTGATCATAAATAACCATGAAGCTTATTGAGAGATCTGGGGGGGGGGGGGGGGTTTGTCACCGGTGATGTCGGGATAAAATATCTTTTGCTTAATTTACAATTTATTTCATTTTTTTATTAGGTAAGCCAACAATTGTATACATTGTTTCTTTCTTTCTATCAATACTTTCTTAATAAAACGACTAAATGCTACAATTACTTAAAGGCTAACACAACATGCAACATATATAAAATTTATAAAAACAGTTGGAATCTTATAACTAAATTAAATTAAATTAGGCACGAAGCTGTTATAATAGGCTCGTTTCAACAGACTCTTAATAAATATTTATATAAAATACAGTGAAAAAATTAAACGCCAAGCCAAGCATTTCAAAAATCAAAAAGCAGTGACAAAATTCAGCGCTTACGTCAGCCTTCCCGGTAGCATAACGGTCAGCGCAGCCGCCCGGATTGCGGAAGACCCAGGTTCGTTTCCTGGCTGGGTCGGGTGGGCGTTTAATTTTTTCACTGTATTTTATATAAATATTTAATTCAGCTTAAGTGTAGCAATTAACACTTAAAAATAAAAAGTAAAAAGACTTAATACTCATGGAATAAGAGTCAAAACGAATCTAAAATGTGTACGTGTCAATGCTTGCGACTGTTCAGCATACAAATTTGGTGGTTATAACCATTATCAGTCTTTCACAAATGATAGGATGCAATGTATCTTAATAGCATATTTTAAGCCTTTTGTAACTCTTTATTGTGAAGAGAAAATAAACGCTTTTTATTATTATTATTATATTATATTATTATTATGATTCTTGCTAACTTTCGGTAAATTAGTCCTACCTATCTAAACTGTTCATTAAGTACAGCACAAGTAAGATAAGATAAAATAAATTTATATTAAACTTAGCCTTAGTTAAAAAAAAAACGTATATCATAAAAAGTATATCATAAATTTTAGGGTACACAATAAAATAAATAATAATCAAAAATATTGCTTGTGTCTTTGGTACCTGTAATTACCTGTAAGTACCTGTAAGTAAACATGTATATTGTTTCTATCGCAACAGATTCTACAAGTACTACAAGACCATAGTGAGATTCGACGTACGCTTCTTTATGTCCCGATTGCCGTACGAGAGAATGCACCTCGCCGTACACGCAATCATCAAAGATGGCCACGAAAATAGGGTCTTTCCAGAGCGCAACCCTAACGTGCCAAAAGTAACGCCCATTAAAAAGTAAGTAAAAAGTATGGTACCTTACAATAAACAAAAAATAAGCTCGGAATAGTTATTCTGTGTTTTGTTCCTATCATGTAAACGTCATTTCAAATTAGAGTACACGAGACAATACACGGAATAACTGTTCGGACCTAATTCTTTGTTTATTTATAAGGTACATAAGGTATAACCTTTATACTCCATCATTGAAATCAAGTCATCATCATCAGCTCATTTATGTCCCCACTGCTGGGGCACGAGCCTTCCCTATGGATGGATAGGGAGAACGGGCCATGAACCACCACGCGGGCCCAGTGCGGATTGGTGGTTGTTAACGACTGCTAATGCAGCCGGGACCAACGGCTTAACGTGCCTTCCGAAGCACAGAGGAGCTCGCGATGATAAATTTTTGGTCACTCATCCGATGACCGGCCTTTGCGAAAGTTGCTTAACCTCAGCACTCGCAGACCGGGCACGTTAACCACTGCGCCATCGAGCTCTTATTAAGTCATCGCTACAATTGAAAAGTATTATTGGCTTAATCACCACGCTTGCCAAATGCGGGTTGGTGACCGCAAACCCGGGTTTTGCATCGAATTACATCCGAAACACTTTGCCCGTCCTAGAAGTACTGAACCCGAAACCTCGGGTATCGGGCCAAGCAAGTGAGAAGTGATATACCCCCAACCCCTCGAGTATCCCCCACCCACATCTAACAACACAAAACCCCACATCTTTACTGAGACCTCACGTGGACTTCTTGAGAGAATTTGAAAAGTGACATTGCACTGTTTTGTTCCATTTGCCAATACACATGCACGCTCACGAACACTTAACAAAGCTCATTATATGTCCCCACTGCTGGGGCACGCACATCCCTATGGATGGATAGAGAGAACGGGACATAAGTCACCATGCGGGCCAACGGCTTGATATGATACATTTTTGGTCACCCATCCTTAACGTCAGCAACCGCAGACCGGGCGCGTCATCCACTGCGCCATCGAGCTCATCCACCATTATTTCACATAAATTTTCGACAAAACACAAATATTAGAAAATAAAACAAAACATGACTCTTCACTTTCCCGCTATAAAGTCCACCGAGCCGTCCGTCGTCGTCATTATCCTGTTGTATTTAATAACTAGCTGACCCGGCGGACTTCGTACTGCATTTCTTTTTTTTTTCTTTTTTTTTAATATAGCCTATGTTACTCAGCGCTAATGTAGCAGTCTAATGGTGAAAGAATTTTTTAAATCTGTTCTGTAGTTTTTTGAGTTTATTCGTTGCTAATTTACATATGTACATAAATACAAAGCTTTCCTCTTTATAATATCTATATATTAATACGTAAAGCAAAAACTTTATACCCGTTTTTACGAAAATTGCGCGGACGGAGGAGTATGAAATTTAACACACTTATAGTTTATATAGAGAAAGTTATCCGAATGTTAATATTTTTTTAAATTATGCATAAAAAAATTCATTAAATCAACAAAAACAACATTACACACGCTACCATGTATTTGACACACACGTTTTGTTTGTCTTTAATGCGGCCGACATCTGTCAATGCCAATCCAAACTCACATTCTATCTTTTTGTAAATTTTTCATTGCTTAGGATACAATTCGTGCAGCCTTAATAAAATTACGGTCGAATTTCGACCACTGGGCGACCACTACTTAGTATAGATTGTTAATATTAGATTGTGATCGTTAATTAATGTGATTGGGTGTTTTTGATACCGTTTTAATTGAAGTAAAAATTAATAAATAAATAAATCCCTATTGTAACGTCGCCGTCGCTCTCCCAGCTACTACAACCTACAAGTGGAGTCGAACCCCGAGCAGCGGCTGGCCGTGGAGCGCATGGTGGCGGGCACGGCGGGCGCGGCGCCCTTCCTGCTGCACGGACCGCCCGGCACCGGCAAGACCGTCACCATCGTCGAGGCCATGCTACAGGTATTAATCTCCTCAGCCTAGTGCCCCATTTGGCGATTAACGACCATGAGGAAAAATTACTAGGTATAAAAATAACTATGTAGGGATTCTACATATTTATATTTATATTTATATTTACATTTATATAAATATATTTTAATCTACATTTTTATCTAAGTTTAATTATTTATATTTACATACAAAAATCAACAAACTCAATATAAAATATAAGTTTTTATTTATTATTGAAAATTACAAAATCAATTAATTAACTTTTTGACGCCGTATTTTAGTTTTGTATTAGTTTTAGTTACTTTAGGTTATTATAATCTCAGATTTTAACTCAATATTAACTTATATACTACATAAAATATATATAACATTAAAACTTAATCCAATTAATATCTATTTTATACATACACAACATTAAAATAAATATTACAATCACAATAAATGTCTAAACAAACACACTAAATACAAAAGCTTAAAAATCAGTAATTGACATCAAATCGACACGCATCTTGTCGAAACCATTGGAGAAGCGCTCCGCAAACCGGTCCCTATTGTTCTCAACGGGGTGATCTGCCTGCGCAGACTGATGCGCGCGCGCCGCCAGTGGCAAATCAATGTTAGACGTGAAACCCGTGTCGCTAGACTACCGCCCGCACGTACTCGCGTAGCTTTGTTTACGTTGCTAAGCTTTATTTGTGATCTATCGCTATTGACTGTTATTTCCTTATCTTTAAATTATCACTCCTTCTATTTCATCTGGTGTTGTGTACTGTGTTGTATAAACTTTCATCTTCTGTGTCGTACAAATAAACTGTTTCCTGTGTACGTTAGTTTGAACCTTATTTCTACTACAACAACATTCACACACGCATCTTACCATAACTATTTCATTTCTCATGCTCGTAAAGTTGTTCTTTATGTCGAGAGAAGGCTGCATAACATGGGTTTTTATGCTCTTGTATCTTGCATAAAGTAATTTCTTCTTTTAAAACTAGGGTAATTAGGCCTTACAGCCACAGACACAATACACCTTCATTTAACTGATATATTTTTATGAGATTTAAGTTATATCTTAATTTAATTACGACTTAATATGTATTACTATCTTTATGAATAATACGGGCGTACATTTACGTAAAAAAAATAAGATTAATTAATTAAATTTTCTTGTTTAAGCTTAATCCTTGTTTTATTTCCTTGCAATCGAAGTGAAAAGCAGAGTGTAAAACTCGAGTATAAAACCCATTTTACCCTCGACGTGACTACCCACCCTCGCCGTACTACTACCCGGCTCGGGTGGCTATATGCACGTCTCGGGAAAAATGGCTCGTTTTATGCTTTTGTTGTACTATCTAATATATGAATAAAAAATATTTAGATCAACTACAGCGAATGGAAATGTCACCACTCCAGCTTATTCGTAATGTTGTAAATTTCAGGCGAAAATATATGTAAACTAAAGATACGTAAGCGAGGTTTTTTTGTTATTGGTTCAGAACAAACAATAAAAGTTATGTTAGAACTAATTCTGTTTTATGTCAAAATAAAATAATGTTTTTATGGAACAACCCAGATTTATTTCATTTCGCCTAAGATTCTGGAATCATGAGCTCATATCGTCTAGAATAGGCCGCTACTTGAAATAAGTGAATAAAATTAAATTAAGGTCTAAAGTATCGTCTAGAAACTTCCACTACTCGGAACAAATAGGTATGTATCGAAAAGAAAATTGTAATTATCATTTAGTTAGAACATTCGGTAAGGGATTGATGACATTTTTATACTTAGACTTTCTGGATCATAAATAATATATCTTGACAAAATAATATGTATATATTTTTAAATATTGATGTTTCTATATTAATACTTTTTGGCGCATAGACATTTTTACATCTTGACATTTTATAAGTATCGACATTTTGATATCTCGGTACCTGTAAATAGACTTCAACAATTTAATTTTATGAACTCGATATTTTAATACCTAGTAATTTTTCCTTATGGTCCTTAGTCGCCAAAAGGCTATTGCCGTCCACTGCTGAACGGCCTCCCCTAAAGAGCGCCAACCATCCCGGTCCTGCGCAAGGCTGCAGGTATTAACAATCATATCATATTTTTAGTAACCCTGTATTGTCCTGCTTTTTTTTAGAGGGAATAGCGTCGTGCAAGCGTAACCCCGTTCCTTACTTGATTTTCCGAGGGGTTCAGATCGGATTGTGAGCGGAACTACCCGAATTAGCTAATTACCGAAAAAGCAACCAGTTGTTCATTGTACAATTGCAACGCGACTGCTCTAGTTGCTGTTGATAAATTGATATTACGGATACAAATCGCTCAATGTTTGAGCGATTTGTATGTATTTTGGATTTGGATAGGTCTATGGAAAAGATATCGCCGTCTCTCTCTCGCTCACTTGTAACTAAGTAAACGTGTACATGTGCACTGAAATAAAACAACCTTATTAAACTCTTTATAAGGCAGTGGCATATATATTGCCACCATATTTTGAACTTTGTACAATTGAGATAAGGTCGAAAACCTATTAAAAATTTGAACATGCTGTGCCCGTTAAAGGGTTAATAATTATACGACGTGTAACAGAAAGGTGTGGTAAAATTTAAAAGATCTAATATGTCTCCGATCTAGATCTTATATGTGTTGTACTAAGACATAATTATTAACCTTAATTTGTCATGTAATTGTAAATTAAATAATTATATTAGTGAAGTCATGCGCGTCAGGTGCGCATCAGCAAGCAGCAGTCATGGTTGCCTTAAAGAAAGTTGCTTTTTAGCGATAAGGCCGCCATTTGTACTTCTTCTTGTATTGTCCTCTCAAGTCTTTTGTATGGTGTACAATAAAAAGTAATTTCATTCATTTTCATTCATTGATTCAGCAGTGATCATAAATGTAAGTACACAGAGGTTTAATAAAACCACTAGGGCTGTGACTTGTTAATTTGGATGTGGCGTCACAATAAAAATGGCATAAAAAATTTAAGTTAATAATTATGTCATAGTAACTCTGCATTGCAAAAACTGTAAAATCTAGATCGGATACACTTTGGATCTTTTCATTTTTACCACACCTTTCTGTTACACGTTGTAGAAGTTTTATTGAAGACTAACTGACCCGGGGGACTTCGTACCGCATTTTTTTTAATATAGCCTATGTTAGTCGAGCCTGCTCCTGTTTATAGAATAACCCTTGAGCGATATAATTGTAAATACTAATGTAGCATTCTAATGGTGAAAGAATTTTTTAAATCGGTTCAGTAGTTTTTGAGTTTATTCGTTGCAAACATACATACATACAAAAATACAAAGCTTTCCTCTTTATAGTATTAGTATAGATACAACAGCGATGATGATTGTGACGAACAGGTGATCAACAAGAGCCGCGACAACCGCGTGCTGGTGTGCACGGACTCTAACATGGCCGCGGACCACGTGGCCACGATGCTCATCAAGTACGCGCACATGTTCGAGGGCGACTTCCTGCGGCGCGCCAACTCTAAGCACAGGGTCTGGTGAGTCATACATTTGTCATATATGTTACCGGATCATTGTACGAACCGTTAGTTATAATTCATCATCATCACCAGTTCTTTTATTCACATATGTGGCATGCGATGAACCTTTCGTCTGCTTAGTGCCAGAGCCGTCCTGCAAACAATTAAAATTCTATTGTGTCTGTATTTACAGCAGACGACAATTTAAAGAGTTCAAAAACTATTTAGTCGATTCTTTCCAGGCAAACTCTGCCCGAATGTCTGCGGCCGTACTCGAACGGCACCAGCTTCTCTAGCTTCGAGCCGATGTCTGTCGACGATTTCCTGTCGTACCGCATCATCATCACCACTCTGTCGCACGCAGCTAAGTTTGCCAAGTAAATACTTCAATCAATCTTATCGTTCAGTCAATAATAACATATTATGATTATTGACATATAATTTTACGCAAATATTGTTGCGAACAAATTGCAATTTAAAATGAAAAAAGACAAAAGTGTTGAAAAAAATCCACGAGCGGGATTCGAACCCTTTCGAACTGATCTTTCAATATTTGTAAAAATATTAAGATCGGATGCTGATGACGTAGTTGTCGACATTGAATAGGGCTCCTTTGGCTTATAAAGTAAAAGTAGATAGTGTTAATCAATTTCGGCGAGTTGGATTGAGCCACGATAGCATAGTTGGTAGTGCACCTGACCCGGCATAACATGGGGTGCGGGTTCGAATCCCGCTCGTGGATTTTTACAACACTTTGTCTTTTTTCAAATAATAACACATTATTTAGAATTGCTCTGTAATTTTTATTGTTGTGAATTTTGCATGTACAATGTTTTATATTGTTACAAGATAAAATTTTACTAGAAAAATCCACCAGTCTCAGGAAGTGGGAAGCGAATCCACGACCTTTGGATAACCACTCCAATGCTCTGGCCCTCAGACGGTCAGAGGGTCTCGACCTCAGAAGACTAGTTGAATTTTTCTAGTAATTTGTGATTTATGCTGCAAGCCAGCGGTATTACGTCACTGAGAAGTTACCTTCACAGTCAAGAGAACACTTTTGCATGTATAAATACATAACAATACACAAACGTTAAAGACGTAATTCCGTCTAAATATTTTTGTTATTTTGAATTATACTGGACCGCTGGAGTCGCGCCATAATACGAGCTTCAAAGCGTTTGTGGTGCGAGTCCCGCCATCAAAGCTGGACATCTTCATGAAAGAGGACTTCTGGCCGAAGGGTGTAGTCTAGTTGCTACCAAGTTGGCACAGTAGGTGCCAATCAAATAATACTAAGATAGTTATTAAGTTATTTTATATACTAACAAAAAATTGTTTTATTTTGTATGTATGTTAGTCTGTAAGGTATTTATTATATGCTCTGTATTCTTACCATCTTTTACATTGTTTGTTGCCTGAAATAAAGATTTATTATTTTTTTTTTTTATTTTTTTTTTCTCTTTGACTATGTATTAAATTTCATCTATCAATTCTTTGTTATTTCTGTCGGTTTCGATGTCAAGGATAAGTAGCAATATTTATAAAACTTTAGTGGTTTGTAATTTAGAAAAAAAAGCATCGACGCCCCATACAAATAGGCCATTGCCCTTTACAGACAGTTCAAGGACGAGCGTCGTACGCGCCCTATAAGCCACCTGTTCATCGACGAGGCGGCGCAGGCCAGCGAGCCGGCCGCGCTGATCCCGACCGCCGGGCTGCTGCGGGCCCGCGGCTGCCTGCTGCTGGCCGGCGACCACTTGCAGCTGGGGCCCTGCATCATATCGCACCACGCGCGCGCCCTCGGACTCGGTAGCTTATCTATCTTATCTTATCTTATCTTATCTTATCTTGTCTTATCTTATCTTAGTTTTTTTTGGTTCGGTTTTAAACGCTTCGGTGAAAAGTGACGTCATAGCTTGCTTTTCCCGTACAAAACTACTTAAAAAAAACGATTTGACAGTTGCTAAGCTAGTTCTTTATGCGCAGGCGTCTCCCTGATGGAGCGTTTGAAACAGCTCGAGCTGTACACGGACGAGCGTAGCGGCGACTACGGTCTGATGCTGCGCCGCAACTTCCGGTCCAACGCGGACATACTGGCGCTGCCCAACGAGCTCTTCTACGAACACCAACTCAAGGTGTGTTTTTTTATTTCCTTTATTGAAATTGGAATTGTACCAAAACATAAATTGACATTTATTTTTATAATTTTGCATGCTGTATATTCAGCGAAACATGTTGGCCGATGCTAATTATAACTTTACAATAACTATGTGACCATGTTTCTAGCAAAATAAAAGTTATTCTATTCTATTCTTAGAACCTGGATTACCACATAGGATACTTTTTATCCCGATATTCTCACGGGAACGGGAACCACGCGGGTGAAGCTGCGGGCAGCCGCTAGATAGTTATATATAAACAAACCATAATTTCCTTTGTTTACATAATGGTGATGGTGAATGAGTAGTGATAAATGATATATTATTCGAGACTACTTACTTTAGTAAGACCTCACGCTGACTTTTTGAGAGAATTTGAAAAGTGACGTTGCACGGTTTTGTGTCATTTGCAAATTAAGCACGTTCATGAACAATAAAAGTTTAACAACCCACCATTATTACACATTAATATTCAATAAAACACATATTTTAGTAAATACACGACTCTTCACTTTCCACCAATAGTCTCAACTCGATGTTTCTTGAATCTATTTGCTATAAGCAACTTAGAAATTATTGGGTTTAATGAAATGGACATTACTTGTATTATAATCATGTTGTTATAGTACTTTTCTTAAAACCCCTTTTTATAAATATTGTTGGTTTTGTATGTATGTTAGTCTGTAAGGTATTTAATGAATGGGCCTCTGTGTATCTTACCATTCTGTTCCAAGCAGTAACATAACCCCACCACAACTATAGTACAATGTGTATCTGGGCCCCGAGTCTGTATAATGACCAATATTTCATAGCCCATTTCCAATCCAGTTATATTCCAACGCCATTATATTGAGCAGTGTGTTAAAATCGGTAGTCCGCCATACCAATATCAATAGCCAATGGAGTTGCAGTGGGGTGGAAATGGAATGGTCTCATACTAGTTGTCGATGTTACCATTCAAAATCTACCATTTCTTTCGAAAATTGTAAACTGATTTTTTTTTATTTTTGCATTTACAATCTATGAATTAAATATTTATGTTTTCTTAAAAGGAATCCACTTTATTAAAATCACATGAAACATTAATAAATTCTTGAGTTTTCACGAACAATACGGTTGCGAGTAGTGTTCTTACACCTTAATTTAATAGAATAACGCCGATTGTCTTTGGATTTAAGTTACATTAATCTATGGTCAATCTGAAAAATATGTCAAAATATAACCTCTAATCTATTTTAATAAAAAGTATTTTAAATTAAATTGCTAAATGCGTTACATTTAAGAGTTTTGTGCTGCATTAATAAAGTCTGCAAGTAAGTACCTACAATTATTTAATCTAGTCCTTTGTCATGATTAAATTCCAATATTTAGAATGCACTATATTACAATTTGTATTTTGAATTTATAACCAATTTAAAAGTATATCCTTAAATACTACAAAACGAATCTAAAGCAAGCTTTGAAAAATACAAGACAGCATTGTGTGGAACTAGTAATTTTATTTAATACATTTGCCTACAATAACAATAAAATAATCACAAAAGTTTATTTGTTTGTATGAGATTGCCTGAGATTTTTGTTGTAAGAGGCGAGGGTTTTATATCAAGTTACATTAAATAAATGAAATACTTATATGTGTATAGTGATAGGTTTGCCCTAGAGATTAACTTTAAAAGTGGTTAATTAGCATGTTACTTGTAAAAAAGTAGTAAAATGTAACACAGACCACACTATTCTATGACTGAATAAGTAAGGTGTAACAAGCGTTTTGTTGTGCTACTCATTAGTAAATAGAGTTATAACAATCTGTCCAGACTGTAATTACATTATTGTTTCATTTTACAGACAAATCATGATAATGGAATATGCTGGAAACGATCATGTACAAAATTGCTGGAAAATGAATAGCTCATCAAATAATGAATAATATTTATCTGCAATTACATTTTTATTATGTGATTGATTACCGGAGATGTTTATCTTAGGCGGTAAGTGTTTTATATCAAGTTAAAATACTTACCTACATAAGTAATAAATAAATGGGGATGTGTTTGCCCTATAAATGAAGATTAGAAAAACTTTAAAAAGTGGTTAATTAGCATATTCTCATAAAATGTAGTAAAATCTAACACAAATAGACCATGCTATAAATCTTCATGAGTAAGGTATTATGAGCATGATGTTGTACATAGTTGTTATTATCATGCTACTTATTAGTAAATAGAGTTGTAACAATCTGAGCAGACTTTATATACATAATTATGTTTTATTTTACAGACATCAAGATGAAGCAGTATGTGGACATGGTTATACAATATTGCAAGAAATGTCTTATCTGCCTAGACTAGATGATTGGATATACTTAATAATATTCATATGGCTGCATCTTTTTAA
Organism: Eudonia mercurella; assembly: GCA_963082485.1. Lineage (NCBI taxonomy): Eukaryota > Metazoa > Arthropoda > Insecta > Lepidoptera > Crambidae > Eudonia > Eudonia mercurella. The sequence continues at coordinate 7,004,318 of OY720041.1, read as the reverse complement.
GATAGTGAACTGTGAAACAGTTTACTAACCTCTGACCGACATTGACATCAATTGATGCATTTATTTACTTTATTTAATTATATTAGATTAGGTAAGTTAGTAACGCATTGATGTCGCGGTCGGTCACAGGTTAATAATAATAAAATAATTTAAAATAATACATATAAGAGATGATTTTGAAAATAAATACAAATGTTAAAATTGCAATAGGTTTTTATTTACCATAATACATAGGTATCAAGTGAATTAAGACCTTTGCCCAGCAAGACAAAGTAGGTTAACTTAATACAAAATAACAAAATGTAATAATTAACACTGAAATTACGTATTACATTTCCTACTGAATTGATTCTAGGCCAATTGCTAAGACTTTTATTTCATACTATGTAAATAAAAATTTAGTAAAGTAGGCACTCATTTGTTAAAAAGTCATAGCAAATAACCACCAAACTTAAATCAATGCTTTAAGGTCTTACAAAATAAAGCAATAAAATACAGTTTTCTCCTTTTGTATTGACTGTTCAACAATTTAATGCCTGTAAGCACAATAAAAACTGTGCTGTAAATGTACTTCATTTTAACTTTTGTAAGAAAAAAATATTAGTAGTAAAAATGGCTGAAATCTATTCAGTAGCCAAATCCTGAACAAACTACTTTTTCACTGTGCATGACTGCATGTTAGTGATGTTGCATGTAATGTACCTATGTCACATTGTAGGTACCTAAGTAGTTTATTATTATATAATAAAAGTTTTATTTGCAAGAATATGGTTTTAAAGATGTACACAGATAAACAATAAATAATTTTTATTTCTATAATAAGTAATAGAAGATGTTACAATCTTGTTACAATACAATCAAAGCTAATCAAAGACATTAAACTAAATCTCTTTTTGAATACAATACAATTCACTGAGACTTGATTTTGCAACATGATGAATTTACTATGCTTAAATTGACAATGTCACCAACCTCTTGGAATAATTATTATAATTATATTTTAGAATTAAGTAGATACTTCCTTCAAGTCTTAACCTCAATGTGCCTAACTACGAGTAGGTCTTTCGGTAGAAAATGACTAGGTATAATTCATTGAAACTTGTTTCTATAAGTTATGACATACATAGGTAACTCAGTAGATTCATCATCATTTCATCAATAGATAATAAACTTTGCACTGTCTGGTCACCACCGCGTAGGTATCCGAGCTTTCAAAGGCATGTTTAGGGTTATGGTTCGTTCACTCTGTTGGCTTCTTCATCTCTCTCTTGGCGTGTCAATGGCCATATTATCTTCCTGACCCAAAAGTCACGCGCACGGCAGTGTCTGTGGCCTTCATTTTTCATTAGGTCTTCCCTTGTGCAGATGGTGGAGCACAAGGGGCAGGAGAGAAGGTGGATCATGTCCTAAATCGGAGCACCACAGTAAACAAGCCCCGCGGCATAGCTCCACCACTGAAACATGTTTGACTTAAAGCGACCTACGTCCGTATGAAGTAGAGTTTTTGCCAAAAGGCCACTGCAGTCCATTTCCTGGTGGCAGATGTTCTGCCGGTTGATCTTCATGAGGAAAGGTTTGATTTCAGCCACTGATTCCAGCAATGATTTTAGGTTACGTATGTTTTAAAACTCTAAAAAGGCTTTCGAAGGCGATTTTCCGCGTCAGTTTTGTGACTCAAATTACTCATACGGAGCGCAAAATTTGTAAAAGTTCTCATTTTGACAAATTTTTCAATAAATATTTGATCAAATACTGCTCTTGAGGTATCTTTGCACAATGGAAATGAAATTGTGAAAACGCAACTCCGAGGCAATTGATAGAAACGTCAAACTCGCTTAAAATGTTCCCGGACTACCGTAACTTCAACTATTTCGTTTCCACGCACACTCCATTACAAGACGGACTACCAAATAGACCAATGGCAGTGGAATGGTCAGCCATTGATCCTTATGTCAGTCACGGACTACCAAATGTCAAAAATTATGCCATTGCCATTCCATTGCAAGTCTATTGGTACGCTTGAACATATACAGACTCGGGGCCCTGGTTTACAGATTGCCATCTCACCACAACAACTGGGATCAACGGCTTAATATACCGTCAAGGGAAGAGCCCCAGATATTTCAGATAATATGGTCACCCGTCCCGTGAACAGGCCCTACAATAGTTGCTCTACTTGTAAGATCACATTAGGGTATTTGACAGGTTTTAGAAAAATATGTCTAATGTTTAATTATAGCATAATATATTTGCAATTTCTTTAATTCGTTGTGAATTTCTTTATTTTTTATCAAAATCACTATGACGTGACGTCAGTTGCATGTAAACAAACTGTTAGCTGTCAAATCACACACCGTACAAAACTTCGAGTGACATCAAGCAAATGACGTCACGTCATCACGTGACCAATCCCGTGCGTTTTCGATCACGTGGTCAATCATAAAAATGTAATTATTTTATAAATGATTTTTTATAAAAATTGTACTTATTTTAAAATTATGTGCTGGTTAAATTGGTTTTAAAATGTTTACAGTTAAATTAACAACAGTGTGATCTATATTTTCATTGCAGTCAAATACCCTATTCTAACACGCAACTGCTGCGCCACAAAGCCATAAGAGTAATAGCTTGGCATTCATATCATCTGCTAATAAGTTACGATAATAGAAATAAGTTAAATGAATAAAGAATATAATAATAGTATACTAAATGTAATTCAACCGGAATTTTCAACTACTTAGGAACTGACTTCCTTTTTGACTACATATTTGTTAGAGTTAGATAAGATGGCGGTAGCTAGCTAGGCAGACATACCACCATCCGAACCGAATACTTACAATATGCTTAGTGGCAACCAATTGGTCGGCAACTAGGTTTTAATAACCTTTAATTAATTTTAATTTTAAAAATGCTTGATCAATAAATAAATTTTCATTCTTTCTTTTTTTTTCTTTCTTAGAATTGAACCTGGGATCTCAAGGTCTTAGACATATGATGATATGATATCGTGAGTGATATGAATGAAATAAGCTTTTAACCGCCTCTATGGTCTAGCCACCGATCTCGGACCTTGAGGTCCTAGGTTCAATTATAAAGAAAGAAAGAAAAAAGAAAAAATACTTTTTCGCTTCTTATGCTCGTAAAGTTGTTCTTTATGTCGAAAGAAGGTTGCATAAAATGGGTTTTTATGCTCTTGTGCATAAAGTAATTTCTTCTTTTAAGACTAAGGCAATTAGGCCTTACAGCCACATACACAATACACCATCATTTAATTGATATATTTTTATGAGATTTAGGTTATATCTTAATTAAATTACGACATATGTATTACTATCTAAATACAAATTTACGATTAATACGGGCGGGCGTGCATTTACGTAAAAAAATATAACGCAAATATTTATAATACCTTGGCATTACAAGCTCAGACCATAGTCGAACGTCACATACATAGTTGAAAATAAAATAAAAAATTAAGAAAACTTGTGTGGTGGGTTAAATTTTCTTGTATATGCCTTGTATATGCTTACTCCTTGTTTTATTTCCCTGCAATCGAAGTGAAAAGCAGAGTGTAAAACTCGAGTATAAAACCCGTTTTACCCTCGACGTGACTATCCACCCTCGCCGTGCCGGCTCGGGTGGTTATATGCACATCTCGGGTAAAATGACTCGTATTATGCTCTTGTTGTACAATCTACTATTATTGTAAATAATGACTTTTCTTTTATATATAGGCTCTCGCTAGCGAAGACGCAATCAGTACGACGTGCATTCTGGGTCAAAGGGCGCAGAATCGCGCTATAGTATTCCATGGAGTGCTTTCCCAAGAGCAGAAAATGGGCAAATCGCCAAGGTGAGGATGAATAAAGTGCATTATTATGTTATCGTTAAAACCCATTTTAGTCTATAAACTATTGTTTTCTAAAGTTTACGCGAACACTACACATTTAAATGAAACGTCAGGATAAACATTAAAAAGTAATGTGTAAAATAAACGCGAGTAGATCCGTAAAAGTTGTTTCATTTAAATGTCTATAAACTGGTTTCGATTTCATACTTTTGTAATGTTATTTGCAAGGAGGCGCTCGTAGGCGTAGTGCTTTAAGCGCCCGTTCTGCGAGTGCGGAGGTTAAGAGTGTTTACACCGCACACTAGCGCCGCCAGTGAAAATAAAACATATCTAGTAATTAGAGATAGAAAATCGAATTATGCTCAACAAACTATTTGCATGAAGTAATTTAGCATTTTTACGTTACTTAATGAACATCTGAAATGTTATGGTTTAGTTAAATAAGACGTTATAGCTAAAAACGACCACTTTTAATTATAACGCCGTATTTAACTAAACCATAACATGTCGGATGTTCAATAGGTGACGTAAAAATGCTAAATTACTTCATTCAAATAGTTTGTTGAGCATAATTTGATTTTCTATCTCTAATTACTAGATATGTTTTTTTTTTCATTGGCGGCGCCAGTGGGTGGCGTAAACGCTCTTAATCAACTTTCGCAAAGACCGGTCATCGGATGGGTGACCAAAAATGTATCATCTCGACACGTAAATCCGTTGGTCCCGGCTGCATTAGCAGTCGTTAACAACCACCAATCCGCACTGGGCCCGCGTGGTGGTTTATGGCCCGTTATCCTATCCATCCATAGGGAAGGCTCGTGATCCAGCAGTAGGGACATAAAATGAGCTGATGATGAGACAATGACTTTTTTTCCAAGCAAAATGTTGTCTTACGGACATACCGGGGCGACCCCGAGTTAGGTTTGGGTCCTTCCCTCGTCCAGCCACAAAAAGCTCGACGAGAGGAGAAGACGCCGTGACGTCACGGGAACGGCTCAAGATCACGAACAACAGCTACACCTACCGCCGTCCGCGGAGACGGGGATAGTTATGTGGGGCTGTTCTCCCAACTCCCACAATTTGGGAGAAGGGGGGATATACTCACTGACAATCCTAGCACTTACCGCCAGACCAGAGACAAAACTTACTAAACTTTACTAACCCTATCTTCACTTTTTCTAACCTAGTTTTACTTAACTTGTATAATTTAAAAAAAGACAAAGTGTTGGAGAAATTCCACGATAAGATTCTAACCCGCACATCAAAAATCGTATCGATTTTTTTTTATACTTTTTCTTTTTTCAAAATTTAAATTGTTTGTAACAAAATTTGTGTAAAATTGTATATAACCATAATCATAAACTTGTACAAATCTTGCAGCTACTATAACACCATGGAATTGGAGGTAGTTCAGATATACATAAAGGCGCTTATAAGAGTCCATCGCATCCGTGCGGATGAGATCGGAATTGTCACTCCCTACATACGACAGGTACGTTTACCTTTATTTTAACTAGTGGTCGCCCAGTGGTCGAAATTCGACCGTAATTTTATCAAGGCGGCACGGACTGTATTCTAAGAAATGAAAAATTAAAAAAGATAGAATGTGAGTTTGGATTAGCATTGACAGATGTCGGCCGCACTAAAGACAAACAATACGTGTGTGTCAAATACATGGTAGTGTGTGTAATGTTGTTTTTGTTGATTTTATGTATTTTTTATGCATAATTTAAAAAAAATATATTAACATTCGGATAACCTTCTCTATATAAACTATAAGTGTGCGAAATTTCATACTCCTCCGTCCGCGCAATTTTCGTAAAAACGGGTGCAAAGTTTTTGCTTCACGTATTAATATATAGATAGTAGCGGTCCGCCCCGGATTCGCACGGGTGTACTTTTAAACATTTTTTTTTAATTGTTACTTAGCGCTAATTGGTGAAAGAATTTTTTAAATAGGTCCAGTAGTTTTTGAGTTTATTCGTTGCAAACATACATAAAAAAATACAAAGCTTTCCTCTTTATAATATTATATTTAACCTTTTGAACGCCACGGTCGGCACTGGACGACAAATGAAAAAGTGCCCAACACGCCACCGTCGTGTATAGCCGACGAGAAAACGAATTTTTTAAAATACAAAATAAATATACTAAATTAACTTTTTTGTGTTTCTTTTTCCTATTATTTAAAAGTACAGTAATGATATATTGTAAAATGGCACGAAGATATATCCATTAGTTACATTTCACTAGCAAAAATTATCATTAAATATTGCTAATCGAAATCCTTAAAAAAGGTGTTCTCCTCACGCCACAGTCGGCAAGATACGACAGCTAGTGAAGGGTAAGTTAGGTAAATTTATTGAATAGTGCAGAATAGCTATTGGCATATAATAGTTCGTAGCGGCCTCGCTTTTTGTAAATTTTGCTTACCTTTTTAATGAAAACCAAAATAGTAGAGAAAGATTTTCATAAAATGCGCGAAGGCACTTATTTGAGCTCCTAGATTGAACTACTGTTCTAAACAAATGAAATAAAAAAAATAGAATGTTATCTCTTTATAGTCGAATAGTTCGTAGCGGCCTCGGAATTTTTAGATATCATTGATTTTACATTTTACATTTTTACATTTTTAGATTTTACAAAACTTCTAAAATCGCTTTAAGATCGATGTGAATTTCTCCTATCTACGATAATATTATTGAGCAAAATTTATACCAGAATAATTGTTACTTCATGAGGAATAAACATTTAATAATGAATTTATAATCCTATTTCGATAAAAACGATAAATACAACTGCAAAATTACTATAAAATGCGATGCGCCGGCCGTCCGAACTCAGCTTTTTCTCGCAGAGTGGAAATTTGTAATACTAAGGATGAATTTATTATTCGATAAAAACGATAAATACAACTGGAAAATTACTACAAAATACGAAACTGGGCATTTTACGCAAAAATCACAGTCGAGATGTAATAGGCCTCTTAATAATTAGTACTCTAATAGACAACCTTTTCTTTACCTTGTTGTTTATAATTTTTAGTTTACTTGAAATGTCACATCCCTACCTCACACGCGAGAAAGTTGTCAAAGGTCGTGCCAACCACGCCATAGTCGGGTCTTCCCGACAGCGGATGACTTCACGAACGAGATTAGTGATGTACCTTATTATTATCTGATTTATTCGTTTGCAGTTCTAATGTCTACTTTTACTTTGTTTAGAATTTTGTAACTGCTGTTAAATGATACGAAATAGTGTCAAATAAAGATTGATATAACGAGTAATATTTTATTTCAAAAATATGTGACGAATAGCAATTATTAAATTGGTTATTGACAAATTATCGATAAGATCGTTGGCATTCCTATTTTATTTGTAGGTATTTGCTCAGAATTTGTGGCTTGGCGTGGAAGGGGCGCCAATGCGTTTGCGCTCTGGCGTTCAAAAGGTTAAATATTCTGTTTGGTTGTAGTGTAGTATTCTAAGAAATGATTCATAAATAAAAATAGATTGATACTTCAATAATCAATGAGGGCTATCGCGTATGAATTCGCCGTTTGGGGCGCTCGTGTAGCGTGAGGTCTCCGAAATGTCAAAACCAGTGTAAAATTGTATTACATCAGGCTTTTCTTTAAGATTTACAATTCGAAACATGTTTAATGTGCTTTTTCTATTACTCTCATGTTCTGACATCTAGGCAGTATTAGTTATGCTCTCTTCACATTTGCATAAAGAGCATTGTACTGAGATATCTTTATTTGAATTTTCAATGTCTATTTTTTAAAATGTTTCTTCAAAAAACTGGAAATAAAAAATGTTTTTCATTTTTCACAATAAAATACTCCTAGAAACACTATTAACTATTAAGATACACAGTTTATGTCGACAAAGGCTGCTGTGATAGATGTGTATTTTCTCATTTACTTACAAAATGTTGTTCACATTGATTTTCCTCTGTATTTGAAGCAAGTGTTGCAGTTTCACGTTTCTTTTGACGTTGAATAGCTCTCTCGGCGCGTTTTCTTTTAATTTCCTTTCTCTCTTCACTTTCATAGGTTCCAGCAAAATCGACTAGGCACCGCTTTTGCTTTTAGTTTGTAAGAGAAGCTCGATGCCGCAGTGGTTAACGCCGGGTGCGTTCTTCTTGAATCTTCTTGAATCTTGAGCTTCTTGAATGTTTTTAATTGTGTATTAACATTAAATATTGTATGGTTTGGTAACGGCATACTTTTTTTTATGTAAATGTAAATATAAAATACTTCTATTAAAGCTGTGGAGGTTCTTGCGCCCATTCTTCTCCACAGCTCAAAAATAGAGTTCTGAATGGGTAGTAGGTAAAAAATGTATGGACGATTCAAAAGCACGTTTCTTTAGTTTATTTGAATAAAAAAATTCGATCACATATCGTTTTCTAAAGTTTACGCCAACACTATACGTTGAAACGAAACAACTTTTACGGATCTACACGCGTTTATTTTACACAGGGAGTCGCTGACCACGGACCCCGCAAAGGGTTCGAAACGTCAGGATAAACATTAATTAAAATTAATGTATAAAATAAACGCGAGCAGATCCGTAAAAGTCATTTCATTTAAAAAACAAGACTGACTTTGACTTCTTTGACTTTGAACAAATATTAATACATAGCTTAAACTGGGTTTGACCAGGTGTACAAGATAAAGACGTGGCTGCAGCAATGCGGCTGGGAGCGCGTGGAGGTGGGCACGGTGGAGGCGTACCAGGGCAAGGAGAAGCGCATCGTGATCGTGTCCACCGTGCGCGCCAACTGCGCGCTGCTCGACCACGACGCACGGTTCCAGCTCGGCTTCCTCGTCGACGACAAGGTTGGTGCGACAAAACAACAAGTCGACTTTCCGAACGTAAATAGCTTCTCACTCAGTCGGTTCTTACGAAATGCACGTAACTTAGAAAGCTCATACATTACTTTCACGTTCTGGACCAGCATGGGATCACATGCGTGCGTGCATGGTGCATTACAGTGTCGATTATACGATTTTGAAACGGTACGGCGCAACGTGGTCTCAAATTAAAAAAAGGTGGACATTGATGCTAGAGTCACCATATTTTTTTACATATTAATGCCGCTGTGATGACTAATAAGGGAAAAAACCTTATTAGCAAGACTATTTTTTGTAAAAAATTTAAACATGTTTTTTTAGGTATGGGCGAGGGTACATTGTTGTTATTTTTTGGAAACTTTATAGATGTCAAGATGGTAATCACACATGTTAGAAAACAAGTGATTTGGAGCAACTCCTTGCCTCAGTCTGTGTTTCCTATCAAATATAATATTGGGGTCTTCAAATCACGAGTGCATCGGTACCTTCTAGGCAAGCATGTTACATCGTAGGCTACATCATCACATCACTTACCATCAGGTGAGATAGTAGTCAAATGCAAGCCTATCGAATTATTAAAAAAAATCTATCGAAGATACTTTTTACTTATCTCTGCGTATTTCAGAGATAAACGCGCCAAAAATCAAGTTTTTTTACTAAGAATTATGGCTTATTTTGAGTTGCGGCCACTTTGCGGCGATTTGAAGCCGATTCTATCATCGAGTGCAGCGACTGAAAACTGTTGTCGATCACCGAAACTCAGCTAGACTTGCGCGCTTATGTCTTCTTATGTCTGGGGGTTTTTTTTAGGTTTGTGGAAACGGCTAGTTACGATTAGCCTGTTGCCGCAATGATGAGATCAGAGTGGCTCTGTATGCGGAACGCCATAATAGAACAGGCGTCGACGACATAATTATGTATTAAGTTATTATTAACGTTAAAATTTTATTTTTAATCATATCGATTGTATCTATTATCATCATATTTTTTTTCATTTATGAATACAACACACTATGAACATTTTAAATTAGCTTAGCAGTTTCTGAATCTGATCAAAACTGCTGAAAAGCAATATTCATTGCTCTATATATATGCTATTGAAATTAACTTGAAACTGCAATTCTTATGTTTAATTTAACTCTTGCAGAGATTCAACGTCGCCCTCACACGTGCCAAAGCGAAACTGATCGTCATCGGCAACCCCCTATGCTTGGAGAAGGATGAGAAATGGCGCAAATACATCAACATGTGCAGAGGATTCGGAACCCACTACGGGTTCGACTCCGAGAGTGCGGGCGGGAGCGCCACACAAAAGGAGGTGATCGACCGCATCACCCCCATGATGAAGAGTCTGAAGGTTGACAACAAAGGGAACGCATAAGCGCGTTTCGGAACAACTGTTTTAACGGCTACTTTCCATTTGGTAACTAACTAACTACTAACTTGGTTGGCGCAACGAACCAAAGTTGGCTTCCGATTACAATTTGGTAAACCGGATTTAAAGTGTGAAGTAAAAAAATTGATAAGTGCTGTTTAAAGAGAGGTAAGTAAGCCAGTAGCCGTTTTAACCCCCATTTTTATACTTAAAGCGGTTTGCACCGGATTATTAAAGTTAGATTTAAACAACTCTTTAGTTAATGTCAATTAAGATGGCACCGTCAATTGAACCTTATGTTATTACAATAAGATAGAAAACAAAGAAAATATAATTATAATATAGAAAGCTGTACCAGTCAATAGGGTTGAAACTAGAGATAAGACGTACTAGGCAAATTACGTACAGAGTCTTGCAAGTACGAGCACACAAAAATACTTGTTCCAGAAACCTGTTCCACGAGTACTTAGAAGTATGCGTTTTTACGTACCGGTTTCTTTCATACAATCTTTTCGGTAGTCCGTAAACACTTAAATCGAACATAATATTCTGAATTTATAACATACATTGCTTATATTGCTTGCTATATTAGAAACTATACAAAATAGCAAAACAAAATTCTCCCTGAAGTCAAATAAATAAATGCGCACACTCCAATCACCTTGTATCAAACTAAGGAATGACATACTAAAACGACTTGTGTTTTGTTGTGTCCCGACAATCCCAACACCACCAAAATCATCTGACCTTTCATGTGTACCTAATTAAAAGTATCTTCTTTAAAATACACATAAGTACTAAATCTTCTAACTAAACTATTTTTTATCCGCGGATAAACAATCGTAACGTAAACAAACAATGCCCCGAAACAACTGTCTGATGATAATTCAAATTTGCATAAAAACTAACGAATAAGTAAACAATCATCGCCTAAGAAATATAGACTTTATTTTTAATGAGATACAGTCTTAATGTCTAACCGCGCAATAAAGTGAGATAGAAAACACCAGACTCGCTTTCGCGCAGTGCGCGGAGACACGGAGGTACCTACTCATGGTGCATACAAAAAGCGGTTTTAATACCTCACAATAAGGTTGATCGTAAATACATGGAAATAAACTCACTCACACTAAGATCGAACGCGTCCCGAAGACGCGTCTTTGAGTTTCGGACTCGGTACTTATTAGAAGTTTGTGTGCGTATTTGAGTAACTGTCAACGTATGCGTCGTCGATACTTGTAAATACTCGGTACGCGTTGGACGCTGAATCGATACTGAGTATTTATACGTTCAAGCAAATACTTATTCCAGTAAATACGTCTCATCCCTAGTTGAAACGTCATTATAACTGCCAAAATACAAAGAAATTGAATTAAGTTGAAAAATTTAACCAAAACCCTGATAACTCTGGTGCACGTTATAAGTTTTGATAATAACTTGGTATCTTTATAATAACTTGGGCTCTTTATAACACAACTTAAATTTATCATATTTTTATCATTAAGTGTAAAATTTTAATTTCGTTGCGCTGTAACCAATTTTATAGTTTTCTGATGTTAAGTTGGCTTGAGCCTCCCTAATGACCGATTATTCACTGGTCTCAACTGTGATATATCAGCAATAGTCCACCATCTACGGCTGATGCCACATAGTGGTAAGTGCTATATTACTAACTCCTATTGGCGGTTAAACCAGGATAAGACTAAAGCACAGGTATTCTAGGCATACCTTTTTATACCCGACGTGTTGACCGAGTTGCACCGGCCATAGACACGGATTGACTGAAGTCGAAGTGAAGACTGAGTATGGGTTAAGATCCCTTATGCATTTCCATATACCGTACGAACTTCAAAATTCCTTTTTTTTTTCAAGACAATATTAAAAGTGATAGTTATTACTTGATTTTAATGATAAAGGTCTTTGCCCAGCAGTGGGAAAGTCATAGGCTAAATAGCCTTTTAAAATAGATATAAATAAATTTTAAAGATTAAAAGTTTCAAATTACGTTCAGTAATTTTTTTTATTTAAATAAAGTTTCATCATAATTGTGGCTTATTGGTTTGAAAAAAATTAACTTTGGACGTTTGTTATATTTAAAGGCTCCTAACCGGTTCACTGTCCTGCAGGCTATATAATCATAACCAGTGATCGCGATAGGTAGCTATTTTACGGGATCGCTGAACGTAATCTTAGTATGGATATGCCTTGAGAATTGCGGGATTTTTATGTAACGACATTATAATTAAAAACCGTTTTAGAAATGAGTACTTTACAAACAGATTATGGTTTGGAATGCACCCAGACCCCCACATTTCGATTTTCCTGTCAATCTGTCCTGTAACAAAAAAGTTCAAAATGGCGGCGACTTTTCCAATTACTGACAACTTTATGTCTTTAAACATAAGATTTTTTATGTTTCTATTAATGCCCTTTATCGAATTTTCAAGGTCGCGCGTCATTCTCATTATTAAAGTATACGTAATCCCGCAATCCCGTGATCATGTCCGTATTTAGCACTACCTATCGCGATCACTGATCATAACAATTGATTTAATCATTGTTTTATTGTAAGAATAACTATTCGGAACTTATTCTTTGTTTATTTGTAAGACACTAATACTATAAGAAAAAACTTTGTACCCCATTTTTAAGGCACATTGCGCAAACGTAGAAGTGAGATTTGGCATAGTCAAAGTTCATATGAAAAAGAACTGCTGAATGATAAAATTTATATAGGTATAACAATTTGTGTTTCATTCAGGGCTTTGAATACCATTAAAAGTTGGTATCTATACTTCTGTCAAAGGAAGATACCGGTAAACTAACTAATCTCTCTACGCGGGTTGGCTAAAGCGCAATATTTAAAAAGTATCGATACTTTTCTAGATAACGTTACCGTGCGATTCAAATAGGAAGGCAGCCGTGAATTTAGTCACAAGTCGCGTCGCAGTAGCGAATTTAAGGTGTCACCGGGACGTTACAGGGCTGTACCTGTGCGCACCGGCGCTCGCAGCATACTTTACAGCCGCCATCCTATTTGAATCGCTCTGTACTTGCATTACCGGTACCAAATTACCATTATAGACTTAGCGTTACTTACCGGTACTTATACTGGGAATTTGGTAACGATATTAAGCCCTGGTCTAGTCGGCTATTTCGACATCTATACCATAAACAAATAGGAAAATATCTCCCTTGTTATGTCACAAATGAAACGTGCTCTCTATGTAAAAACGTTAAAACGTTGATACCATTTTAAATGGGAGAAGTCGTGAAATCGGCACAAAACGAAACGCGGACAAATTTAATTAAAATATTCCTAGCGCTATATGATAGCATATCACTGATTTCCGACTTCCGCTGCGAAAAATTATCCAGGAAGCTACTTTTTCTACAACTTCGTAAGTTTGATCAAAAGTCTCCCGAGATATTCAGCGTCACGAAAAACAGTAAGTACCACGTGATTTTTTTTAAATATTTTAAAACATATTCTTTACACAAAGGTTCTAACGAATTTTTTATTAAACCGTTTTGGTGAATATTTTGCATACTGTATTGTATTTTTTTATAATAAAAAGATACAGCAGAGAGTTTAATACAAGTATATATTAGAGTTCAATTTGTACTTTAACCAACATAGATAATAATAATAATCACCTAAAAGAGACAGTTTTAGTAATCCCATTATCAGATGTGTTGTTATTGTCACTTCAGCCCTTTACGAGCTACCTGTATCCACGAAATTGGATTTCAGTTTTGGACATTTTCAATCTTGTACAAGCACAATGCCTATTAAAGTTGTAAGCTGAGTTACGGACAAAGTCAAAACACTAATAACCTGCCCTAAAACTAGACACTGGCTAAATCATAGCGAGAGCCATCTTACAAGAAATTGAATTGACTTTTTGGCAGTACATATATTTAAAAACTAAGCGAAGGCGTAGAAAAAATACCTACTGTATATTTTTCAAAAATGAAATGCTTTTTTAAAATAAACTTACGACTATAATTAACGATTTATTGTAATACGTCGGAAACGCGTCATGTGCCTTTTATATTATTATACTTTTGTACTCTTTGTGATTTTAATTAGTAGTACATGTCATTGCTGTAGTATGTTTACAGTGTTTAGGTTTAAGTTTAATTTGTAAGTCATATATTACAGCTATCTGTATTGGAAACCACCAAAAATATGTGTCATATTTTGTTACCTATGTCTGGGGGTGTTTTAAGCATTTGACAATTATTCTAGTTTAATATGAAACTGGATTTACAAACCTAAAAAGCTTTTATTTTACTTTTTTGATAACTGTATACTGATGTTATCCTCATTTTTAATTTTTATTATTAAGCATACTAGTGATTTAAGACGAGCGAGCAAATATATGCTTTATGTGTCAATGCCGATATGCTACTTTTGTTTGTGTTTAGCGACTCTAAACCATTTTGATTGGTTTATAGAATTCAATTTGGTATGGCATATAAGTAGCCGGTCAAAATAGTAACACTCTTAAGCCTGGCCATGAAAGTGTAAATGTCCATTAGTGATTACCTCATCATACGTGTCACGAACATATTATTTTATTATTATAATGTTTATATAAAAATAACGAGAACACCCTCAGATAGACGAATACGAAGTTATTCTCTATTCCGCCTATGTTACATTCTAGTACTCGTCCACTAGACCCTGAACTTTGCAGTTTGTACTATCCTCAAAATATATTTTGTAAAAAGATGTTTTATAACTTTGTTTTTAAGTCAAATACATTCCAAAACTAAATTATATATTATGCATCAGCTAAAGTAGTTAATCTGGCTGTTATGTATACTATCTAGTCATTATATATTGATATGACTTTCCAAAGAAGATGAATTTGTCTAGCTATCATACATAATGTCTAGTAAATCTTGGCAAAAGCAATAGAACGCATTTTTTAAATTGCTCTGTGGTACATACATTTAATTACGTTAAGATGTGTGGACATTAAGTTATGCCTGTAGCTAACTAGTTATTAAGAAGACATTGACATGACTATAATTATGTGCAAATCAACATATTCGATGGTAAAATTATAAAAAATATATATTAATTAAGTACTAAAAATTTTTCCTATGAAAATGGGAAGGTAAATAATGAATGAGTCAGGGCAGTGAGCGTGTTTATAACGAAATTCTCCAACCAGTTATGAACAATTACTAGATTAAGTACAGTTTACTTTGTACATTGATAACTATTTGGTTATTTTACGTAATAACTGAAGATTATGTATAATATCACAATAAGTGAATGCATAAATTTATATGTAATTATAATCAGATGAAAATTTAACTTTTATTAATTGTCGTCGTATGGACCATGGTAAATATTATGTAGAGAACGTGAAATTGGCTATAAGAGACTAAAAAGAACTTAAAAATTATATTCCAATATTCAAAGGTTAAATTTCAATTATCGATCTTTTACCGTGTCATGCGCACGCTCTATTTTCATGAAAAAATGGATTGTTTCCATGAAATATTTCATTTCAGATCTAAAAAGAAAATAGTTTACAGTGGTCAACCGATACAATTTCCGACTATCATATTAAAAAACAAAGACACAAACTACTCAAAAGGACATGTCAGTATTGATTTACTATTATTAATTAACCCCTTATTCATAAAAACTATTTAACCATAGTTTAGTTAAAAATTGTTTTGTCAACGTCATACAGACGTCATTTTGAATTTGAGAAAAAGAGACAAAACAATGATTAACTAAATTATGCTTAAATAGTTTTTATGAATATGGGGGTAAAATATTTAGAGACTAAGTTTTTTAATACCTATGTTTAGTATTATAAAATATAATTGGATTATGAAAAAATAATCCCAATATTGTCTATATAATACATTTATTCAAGTCTGGTTTTAAAAAAATACGGACAAATAGATACATAAATAAAATTAAAAACTAGTATTAAGTATATACTCGTATGTACTGTAACAGTCAACTGTATAAGCAAACGAGTATTTCAATACCTATACACTTTACAGTGTATACATACAAGAAAACTTTTTTTGCCATGTCATGCCATGTCGCTTATTGTCAAAGAGTGTCTATGGTATACATGGTATATATATATAAGAGACGCCAAATAGAAGAACAATGGTTCAAGTCACGATTAGCTAGTAAAAAGTACACAAACCGATCTCTATTAAACATAGTAGGTGTCCCCCGCAATCAGCACTTAGGTTATGCAAACAAATTCAAAAACACCACTTAATTTCTCTAGAATTATAAATATATTATATAAATAGCTTCCTATGAACGTTCGGTAGTACAGAACGGAATCTGCACGGGACATTATCATTTTGACTGTTGCTCTGAATCATGTATACAAGTCGACTTTTTTATCACCATCCAAACTAGAGATGGCGTTAATGGTTGAAAATATTTATTCGTTAAAAGTTAATTGATAAATATTTTTAACTGTTAATTTTAATGGTTGAAAATATCAGTTAATAATTTTATCGAAGTAGTAACTTTAACACATGTACGTTAAATTGAATAATTCTTTTAAAGTGTTACTTTAAAACTATTCAAAGAACTTTCCTTCATACTAATTTTAAACATTAATAATTATAGACTATATTGTATAATATTATAGATGTGCTTCTCATAGAAAAAAAGATGGGATATTAAAAACTTATAAATTAACATAAAATTTAAAAAAATATTAAATTATTTTCGAAGGATCGAACTTAGGCTTTCTCTATTCTATCACTACTACAGCACGATGCGTCGTCGTAGCCGCTAGGCCACCGAGCTTCTTAAGGAGATGACAAAAGTTATGGTTATAAGTAAGTTACTAGAAAATAACTAAAAGTAATTTATTAATTTAAAATGCTATCTATACTACCGCCATCTAGTGACATTATATGGATAACTAATTAGTAACTGAGGTTCCTCCTACGGAACATGGCGCTGCCGTATATGACTTTTTTTTGTAATTATTTAATGTATGGAAGATTCACCCCTCTATAATAATTTTAGTTCCTATAAATATTATTCTAAACAAATTTAAATACAGAACTTAACTTGAAAAAAACAAAGAAAAAATAATTAGAAATTAAAAACTAAAGACCTATAATTATAAATATATTCTGCAACATGCAATTTTGTCCTCTTCACTACATTTTTCAAAATGACTTCAAAATGACGTCTTGGCATTTTATTAATGTTAAAACCTAATTACCTACTTACTTAATCAACTAAGAACTGTATAAAATTAATTAACGTCAGCTAACAACATCGATATTGCAGTCGAATCGCCACGCAATCCTATCTACACAACGATCAACCACCGACTGCTAAACAATAAAAATATCATATCAAAATATCAGTTAAAAATATTACATGGCGAACGAACGATAAATCGTAATAAATAAAAAGACTTTTATTTATATAGTGAAAGAACATACAATCGAGTGCATCCAAAATTATTCAATAAATGACAAGTTGAAAAAAAATAAAAAACATATTAAAGAAAAATGTGCTTTAGCTAATAATAGTTAGGGGTCAATTTAGATTTAACGTCAACTGATAGCTGATGTCGTGTCTCTGTCGCTCGTCGTCTGTCGGGTGCCTCCGCGGTTCGCTCGGCGCCATTCGCCCCGCGCGACGTTAACTAATATTTTCAACCATTCAACTGATATTGTTAATTTCAATTATTGAATGTTAGTGATATTTTTTTTTATTAGTTTATTTTAATGGTTAATGAATATATTTATCATCTCTAATCCAAACGTCATCTCAGAAAGTTTGGATGGTGATAAAAAAAGTCGACCTGTATATTTTTTATAATATACTTTACTAGATATTCCTCTACTATTACTAGCTTCGTGTGGATCGACATATTTAATATGTCAAATTTTACCTATAAGAAAACACTGTTTGGTACCTTCTTTGGTTCTAAGCTAAATCGGTATATTGAAATACTCTATAGTGTAAGGGAATTAAAAATTTTCATTTCTTTTATTTTCGAAGATTTCTTTATCTTTGTAAAATCTGTATTTTTATAAATATTACAATTGGTATTGATACTATGTACAGGCGTCCCAAGACTATGGGACATGACATGACATTTTGCTGAAAGAAGACTTTATGTTATTTTTAAAAGTTAGTAATACTGCATTCAAAAATATTCTAAAAATTACTTGCTTTATCTGGGAATCGAACCGACTTAAATGTGAAAAAAAATCACCCGTATTTTTATGATGCCAAATCAATAGAATGAACAAAAAATAATAATTCTTCTTAAGTAACATAGTATCTTAAAAGAAAGGAACAACGTGAAATTAATCAATTTTAATCAAATTAAAAACTACAAGAATCTGTAGTCAATTGAGTATTTTTTGTAAATTAATTAATTAAATGCTCAAAATGTGACCCCTCTTGTCTTATGCAAATCGCCAATCTTTTAATAAGTCCGCTGCCTGTTGATTTATCTTATCTTATCATATTATGGTGATACTCGATATGATATGCCTCAATTCTGTTTGTAACTCGCCCACGTTGTCGTGGCTTTTTGTATAGCAAATCTTTCACGTATCCCCAATAGAAGTAATCCAATGGTGTTAAATCTGGCGATCATGTCGGCCATCTAATCGGTCCATTTGTACCAATCCAAGTAGGAAAACATTCATTCAGAAACTCTGCTGCTCTCCGACTATTATGAGCCGGAGCTCCATCTTGTTGGAAAATTAAGTTTTCTTGCTCCGCCGCGGAAAGATTTCTTATCTCATCTCTTAAAATTTTAAGTTTTTCTAAATATTTTTCTGTGTTCAAGGTTCCTTGGTAAAAATGGAAACCCGGTTTTTTTAATTTCAGCACCAACAGTTGAGTGAAAAACGCACTTGGTTATTCGTTTCGTTGACTCGTAAGGGATTTTCTTTAGACCAAATACGATTATTGTGGCGGTTATACATACAGTCATTGCTAAGGTTAGATTCGTCTGTCCAAATAATATTATCCAAAGAATTTGGATCTTCGAGTGTCTGGATATTACGACAGAAATTTAGTCTCCTTTCTTTTTCGCCCGGAAGTAATTTTTGAACCAATCGTCCTTCAACATAATTTTGAAACCGTATTTTTTTAATACACGGTGTATTTGACTTTTTGAAATTCCAATTTCTTTTTCACCTTCCCTCACTGAAGTCTTTGAAAAAGTCGAAAAGTAAATTAAAATGTCAAGTTCTTACAAATAATTTTCTTAAAATTTAAATCAAACATTTTAAGTTGTTCCATTCTTTTAAGATACTATGTTATTAAGAATTATTATTTTTTGTTCATTCTTTCGATTGGCATCATAAAAATACGGGTGATTTTTTTTTTCACATTTAAGCCTTTTTGATTCCCAGACGAAGCAAGTAATTTTTAGAATATCTATGAATGCAGTATTACTAACTTTTAAAAATAACATAGTCTTCTTTCAGCAAAATATCCTATCTACGATATATAAGGTACTTACTTTCCCTTCATGTCCCATAGTCTTGGGACGCCCTGTATATATATATAATATATACATAATATTACAATCAGTGATTAAGATTATATCTGCCGAAGATTTTTTTTTATAAAATGGAAGTTCAGAAATTTAATCTAACATTTACTATTGACAAAGCAAACTTGTAACAAATAATGAAAAAAAGAAACATATTTTTATTACTATCCCTTATAAATTGAAATGGGAGATTTCTTTAAATATTTTGTTTCTTAGATTTATTTAGTACATAAGAGAGCTCTTGTTGAACTGTCGTATTTTTATACTTAAGTTTTGAGACTGTGGTGCTCAACATTTTATATCTACAAATAAAAAATTTTATAATCGATGTTTGGTGTTCTCTCTTTTTTTAATTGTTTTTATTATATTACCTAAAAATACTTTATACTACCTAAAAATAATTGTACTTCGCAATTAATTTGTAGGTCTATCTTTTGCTAAAAATAGTAACACATCTATTCACAAGAAACTGTAATCTGTCTTTTAACAAATGCTTGCCCCGACCGGAAATGGTACCCGGAAACCTACAATGCACTGCCAGTGCCTCGGTGCTGCTATTTGTAAGTCTCAGTTCCCTGGCCTCAATTTCAATTGAGGCTATGAGACCAGAAGAATCAAGGCTCTTTTTCAGTTATCTTGAAGCACAATGAATTCAGTTTCAATTTCAAGTGAATAATCTGAAACCATTAATTTCTTGCTTTTTTTTGCTCAAACTCGAAGCTGGGCTTAAATAATAAAGACATCCTGGACACCACGTAATCTGTATACTCACAAACCAAATAAACCACTTTCTATTTTTTAGTTTTAGTAGTTAAATATTGAGTAGGTACGTAGGTCCCTCTGCACAAATGATCTCGACAATGGGTCTAACTAAGTGCTATTGGGAGCGAGAAACTTCAGCTGCCCCACTAAGAAAAGATAGTAGTAGTAGATAGACCCGTTTTGGTAGTAACTAATAACTAGTATGTTTAGTTTAAAAATGTATAGTGGTGGATTGTTAGTGTTATCCATTCTAAACGGGCCACATTAATAAATTGAGCAAAGCATTATTTTACAATATACAGGTTGACTTTTTTATCACCGTCCAAAACTTTGAGATGTCTCCCGTCCGTAATACAAACGAACAACTCTTACTATTGGACCAACTTCCTAACTCGAAAATAAAATTCAGCTGTTTCATACATTTTGGTCGAATGAATATCGATGTTTTGTATGGAACAGCTGAATATTATTTTCGAGTTAAGGAGTTGGTCCAATAGTAAGAGTTGTTCGTTTGTATCACGGGAGTCATCTTAGAAGGTTTGGACGATGATAAAAAAGTGACCTTGATCGAAGCCTGTATAAAAAAAATGTGTTACTGCGCTGTAATAATATGTTATACTGTATGTCTTTGTTCGTAAATAAAACGAAACTACTGTAAACAGTAGTTTTTAGTTAAAATTCATATAGCATATCCAAAAAGTCCTCGTGAGAAGGAAGAGGTGTAAGGTTTCAGCCTGGCATATTTGCTGAATCTTATATTATCAGACAGATTTGGCAGTATAAACTAGAACCCTTTGCCTTTTGTAAACGAGAGAACTCTGGAGTTCGGAATGTGTTTGTTTGTAGGGATACGCAAAATTTCAAAAGTATCGGAACAAAAGTATCGATACTTGAAGGTATTGAGTACTTTTTAATACATTTATAAAATACCTGAATGGAGGGTTGTTTGACGTGATGTTATGTTTCGCAAAAAAATCTAGGAAGAACGTGTATAAGATATTTAGAAACTGGTATGTAACGTACGTAAACGTAGGTACACTGAAACAAATTTTACACAAAGCTGTATCATTCAATATTTTTTTTAAATACTCCACATTTCGCTGGTTCCTCTTGGCGGCGGGCGGCATCTTCATAAGATTGATTTAATTTTAAATGCAAGTACGACTGTACGAGTAATATATTATTCGTTTTTATTCTGAGTAAGACGAGATGAAAGCAAAAGAATAATCTCGTGTACATACTACAAATAACTCACCTCACATATTTTGGTGGTTTAGTGTTGCTACATGTTATTTCAGGAATATGTCAGAGAGTACTTTCTTATAACTAAAGAACTGAAAGATGCAGTGCAAATAATGCAATAATACCATTAAGGGCTGCAATTATCAGAAAACTGAATAATTATAATAGTTTAAACAACAGAAACACACTACAGATTATTTAACCCGTAAAGGTTACTCGTAAAAGACTACTGTAACCGTTCAAAGAAATAAAATGGTAACACACATAAGTGCTCGACAATGAGTGGAAAGTTTTAGTAGTGTTGTAATAAATTAATTTTTTTAAATACCTGATAATATATTTTTTTCTTAAATCTAATAATTTATTACTTATTAGAAATGGATAGAAGGAAAGTATTAGTATACCTTAAAAGTATCGATACTCTGAGATATCGATGCTTTTTGCAGATCCCTTCCTGTGTCACCTGTCTGTGTTTGACTGACAGTTTCGCAGAAATATTAATTCATGTGTAGTGTAAGTTAAGTGTTTATGTGCTTGGTGTGTTGGTACCTTGATATTAATGTGTATATTAAATAATTATTAAATAATAATATAATTCTTAATTAAAAAAATGGTTTTTATTCTATTGTTATTAGTTCACTAATTACAGATTTTTATATAAAGCAACCTATTGCGAAAGTTCTTTGGTACCTATTGTATTATTTATTGAAGAATTAAAATTACTTTCATAAATTTGAAAACATGTGCGGGGAAGCAAATTTTATAGATATTTTAGTGGCAAGAAGAACACAAAGTGGTATATTTAGGTTTATGACAAGAGATTGGTATCCAAAGAAGACCCAAGAATTGGAAAAGAATTTTACACCTCAGAATCTAAAGGATATAGCCTCACGCTCTTTATACTTGGAAGCTGTAATAGAAGCGGTACATACTCTATTTTTTATTTTTTTTTCTAAAATCTTACCTAAAATCTCTAACCTAAAATGAAAAAATAAAAAATAAAATTAAACTATAAATTTATCTGGCTATACATTAAGTATAGTAAAGTTTTGCTAATGTAGATTATATAATTGTTGTTACAGGAAAGTCTCTATACTGGTGTTAGCAAAGAAGATTTAAAGAAAGAAGTTTTAAAATACATTGAAGAGATAGGAATGGACAAGAAGCTCCATGTTATTAGATGGCTGGGCATTTTCTCTATCAAATTAGCTTTTAACATGAATATTGGTATATTTGTCAATGAAACAGCAATATTGAAGGTGTGTCTTATTTTTTACTGGATAGATAAGCAGTGACAGTCTAATACATGTATATTTTAACCTGCCTGCTAATAAAATAAATTGTAACATTTACTTCCCTGCCAGTTTTTAATGAATTCAAATTTTGGCAGGGATGGTACATTTCATTACAAACATACATTTACAAAATATGTCATCATCAAAATTAATTTTATTACTAGTGGAATTGTATTTTTGAGAATCACTTATTAAATTATGCTCAATAAGACACCAAGGAATATACTAAAATAGTTTATTAAGTTCAGTGTTTGTTATTTTTAGGTCAAGTCTACAATGGGAAAGAATCCATTGTTATTCTTGCCTACACATCGTAGTTACGCTGACTTCTGCATCCTGACATACCTTTGTTATCATTACGACATTGAATTTCCTGCAGTCGCTTCAGGCATGGGTATGTGCAATGCAATTGTTTATTTACTTATTCCTAGGTGTATTCCTGTAACATATAACTTATGTTAGAATCCCTGTTGTATATAGATATAAAAATGTGTTTAAAAAGTCTTTAATTCAAAATACTTTTATATTATTTAATTAACACTATACTATACATTGTGTTGTAAATGAAAGACTAATATCAAAAAAGTCTTTAAGTTTATGAGTGTCTCTGTGTCGGTGTCAAGTGGTTGGTACAATTCCCTTAAGGGTACATAAGGGTATGTTAATTGTACTCATTTTGGTTGTGGTTGACAGCAGTCTGTGTTTTAAGTCCGCCTCGAAGTTGTATAACAGCAACATTGGTAGCAGTGTTCTGACTGTCATAGATTCGTTTTCTCCAATAGTTGAGGATAATTATTAAAATGTGCATTTATTTCCGTCTTTATAGTCTCTTACTAACAGGAGAAATAAAGGACTAGCTTTTCTTTAAAAACAAATAAATATACATTTTGTTATTCAACTGTGGCTTAAAAATTAAAACAAATTATGGGTTGTAAATATTTATTACTGACATAGTTATTAGGTAATTGGTTGATGATCAGTATTATACAAATATTTTGTATGTTTTAAATAATATAGTTATTTAGAGAAAGTACATGTCGCATAAATAATATGTAATCAGCTATGATTGATGATTTTCAATGTGTATGTTGTCCGCCTGGTTAGCTACCATCATATTATCTAAAGATGTCGCCAGAACATAAATGTTTATAGCATTGTTGTGTTCCGGTAGCTAGAGATAAGATAGCCAGTGCCTCAGTAGTTGAGGATTCCGGGTGAAGTGCTCGTCCACCATTGGCTTTATCATCATATATGTACGTATGTATGTATATATGTACATATATTTATTAATATTCATGGAACACTAAACTGTTTGCTCTCTTGTCTTTGTCCTAGTCTCAATCAATATTGACATATGTCTACACAACCTTGAGTATGCAACACTGATGTGAAAACTTACACATAATATATTACGTGCATATTGAGTCTGTCTAAGTACCTAGGCACTAATGTTTAAAATAATATTAATATTTATGAATGTGAGGAATCGTTTTATTACGATAATATATGCATTAATTAATAAAATTAGGAGTTACTTTGCATAAGTCTATGGTATACAAAAATGCAATTAAAATAATGTAATTTCAATAAAAGAGAAAGAAAAACTTCATACTTTTCTGGGCCCAAGTGGTTACTCTAATCCAAATAGCCTTATTTAATAAAACATATAATAACAAGTCCTCACTGAAAGATTGGTAAAACTTGACAATCCAGAAATAAAAAATAAATAACACCCACAAGTTATATCGCTTTCTATCAATGAAATATATTTTGGAATTGGACCAGTAGTTTCAGAGCTTAGCCCTGATAAACAAACAAACAAACAGTCACAAACATTACCTCTTTATTAATACGAGTAATATAGAATGCACGCACGGAGAAGTGTGAGGTTTGGCATAGTTACAAGTTCTTATGGAGAAGGAGCATAGAAAGATAAAATTTTATGTATAATATGTGTTACATTACATTGAATGATTTTTAAATTTCGACCACTGGGCGACCAGTAGTTTACTATCAATGTTCCTCATTGTTTTAAGATTTCTACTCCATGGCGGTGATCGGGCAGGTGCTGCGCGAGACGTGCGCGTTCTACATCCGCCGCACGCTGGTTGGCGCGCCGCTGTACGCCGCGACCCTCAAGCAGTACGTGCGCACGCTGGTAGCCAAGTACAGCGCGCCAATCGAGTTCTTCCTGGAGGGTACTAGGAGTAGGAGCAATAAAAGCTTGCCTCCCAAGTATGGTGAGTTCGAGACATTAAAAATACATTTTAGGCCAGCGCAGACGAGGTACTGTTTTCGGCGTACTTTCAAAATGTATCACTAAATAGTTAGGCGCGGTCTTTAAGTGCGTAATGTGTGTTACGCTATACAGTTCTAAACGATATATTTTGATGGATTGAAATGTACGCCGAGGACTGTTCCTCTTCTGTGTAGGCCAAAAGACAATGGGCGGTTTTGGTGCCTTTTTAATAATGCCTGCGCGTGCGCACGTATAAAACTTTGTTACGTGTGTAAAGGTTATTCATACGAATAATATTTTATATAACAGCTTAGCTCTAAACTGTAACAGTTCAAAGATATGAGTGATTTTATACAGAAAAATTTTGTATGATTCGAATCCGAAACTATAAGAAATAGCGAAAAATACTCAATAGATCTCGGGTCCGATTTTGATACAAAATAAAAATACATCATTCGATTTTACAATAAAAAAAATCTGTATAGGGATCGAACCTATTTCTTTAAAAAAAAAGAACACCCTTTATTATTACACCAGTCAATAGTACACTATGACTGAAGATTCGGTTCTTATGAAATCTCCGAAGTAAATTCAGGTGGCAAACTATAGGGAAGGTCTAATTTTTAACGTTAGTTATTTACTTAGAGTACCTCAGGCAGAGATTCGCTCTTATCACCGAAAGGTTACGGTCTCGAGCTAACTTGTCATTGCTAATTCTTGTTTGTTCGTTTCTAATTATTGATCGTCTAAAAGATCTAATTTATTAAAAAAAAGGCACCAGCCTTCCATACCAAATTCTCATTGCCCTTTTAAATCCATGGTTATGTAAATTTAAGTAACGTTCATAAATATGCTACCATAGAGACAAGTTGTCATATCTACTTGAATAACTTATATCTATAACTTGAAGTGAAACCCACTTCAAGTTGTCACACATTTGTGACGCTAGAGTTATTCACCTATGAATTTATTATTATATTTATCACAAAAATGAAGACAGAAACTGTTAACTACTCCCATTACCGTTTGTTGTGGTAGTTGATGTATTATGCTAACCCGTTGTGGAAGAAAAAAAAGGAGCATAGTAATCACAAAATATAAGAAACAATATAGGTACTTTTTATTGTATAATAATAAGGACGTTTTAGTTAATGTTCTTTAAGCCCTTTGACATTTTTAGGTATCGATATGCTAAATACAACACAATTCATAAATACAGATAAGCCTATTAAATTATATTATTTATTAATTTTATTTATGAATATATTTAAGTCAATAAAATTAAAAAAATATATTACATATTTATGTATCTAAATAAACTCAAGTAATGTAAGTATCAGTGTATCAAGTAAATTCAAGTGATTTTGAGAAAAAATAGTTTCAGGCTTATCTTTGAAGAAATCTGAAAAGTCCAATCCTAAAAACCTTATCTAAGTATCCACAAAGAAAGCAAAGTGCAAAAAAAGTGATCAAGGCTAGCGTTAAAGATATTAGCTAGCAGATAATAGTAGTAATTTGTATGATAAAGTAAGGCATTAGATAAAGATAAAATATCCTCTATCGATTGTTCTGGGCTGAATTAAATAGCCAATAGTGTAACATTTACGAGAAATGAAGCAATATTAAAATTCATTTACATCCTCATTTGTTTGGATAAAGAATGGACTTAAAGAAGTTAAAAATATCGATGGAATCCAGGCTGTCATACAGATTTCAGGTATTTTGAGCATGCTATTCATTGTAAACAAAAAGCGAACTAACTATTCTTGTATGTCCGACTGGCTATTCATATATAGATTTAGAGTGTAATCACGCTCATTCAAGTCATCATCATCATCATCAGCTCATATTATGTCCCCACTGCTGGGGCACGAGCCTTCCTTATGGATGGATAGGGAGAACGGGCCATAAACCACCACGCGGGCCCAGTGCTGATTGGTGGTTGTTAAAGACTGCTAATTCAGCCGGGACCAACGGCTTTACGTGCCTTCCGAAGCACGGAGAAGCTCGAGATAATAAATTTTTGGTCACCCATCCGATGACCGGCCTTTGCGAAAGTTGCTTAACCTCAGCACTTGCAGACCGGGCGCAGTAACCACTGCGCCATCGAGCTCCTCGTTCAACTAAATAAAAGGAAAAGTGAATAGCGTATAATACTGTTCCACTGTTGGGTAAAGACTTCCATCATTTATATCAAGTCATCTCTACAATTGATTGGTATTAGCTTAATCATCACGCTTGCTAAATGCGGGTTGGTAATCACAAATACGGGCTATATGCATCGAAAAATCCTAAACACTATTACCCCGACCAGGTAGACTACTCTTGACGCAAACTCAATCTCAATACAATTCCAATGCGATTAATTCAAAATTCAAAATTTAATTGATTAATATGTATCGATATTGGGATAAGTTTCGCAATTTCGATAATAATTTGTTCACTCAATTTCCATGCAATTTAATTGCAATGTAGCGCTATTATCGCTTTAAAGAGTGCCATTTGAATTTTTTAGATTTGGGATTGGAAATTGATTATTGCAATTGTGTTTCAAGAGTAACCCATCTAGGAGTTGAACCCGGAACCTTCTTTTATTCTGTCCGGCTATATAGATTTCGAGAACTTTAAGCCAACTACGAGTATTGTTCTAGTTCGCTATATAGCAACTATTATCTTATCTACGTTTGTAGCCATTACGACAATGTTTGTAGAATGGTGTTTCGATAGTTTAATGGTATGGCATTATCGGTGTTTACACTGGTGAGATAAGAGGGTCAGATCTTTCTCATAGCATAGTAAACCCATTGACAGGAACAAAACACGGGATAACTATTCGGACCTTATTCTTTGTGTATTTGTGAGGCACTAAAAGTATTGTATAATACTTTTAGGGGTGTTTGTTGTTATAACATCCTATCAGGCCAATTGGGTTGAAATCAGGCTTTACTTTGAGGAAATACATTAACATCATTAGCAATTGAGTCCACTGCTAGACATAGGCTTCTCCTTACATGCAACTAAACCTGAAATTCAGCTATTCTCAACAATTGCTGCACAGACACTGCGCATATCCTCGCAAATCCATGTGATACAACAATGCAAATATACAATACTAGCTGACCCGACTTCGTACCGCATTTTTTTTAATATAGCCTATGTTACTCAGCGCTAACGTAGCAATCGAATGGTGAAAGAATTTTTTAAATCGGTCCAGTAGTTTTGAGTTTATTCGTTGCAAACATACATACATACATACATACAAAAATACAAAGGTTTCCTCTTTATAATATTAGTTAATTCCGTTAACCTATTCGTTTACTAAGCTTTAATAACCTGATATAAATATTTGAAAATGCCTCGTGGCAGTAAAATGAAATTATTATTTATTCACATAAAACAAAGTATATTTATATTGGTGGCAGAGCTTAATACCGTTACTAAATACCCACTTTAAGTATCGTTAAGTAACGTTATTTCTATAAAGTTAAATTAATAGCGGTAATGCAGGTGGTATCTAGAAAAGTATTGTTACTTTTTTCGTTACCTAATGCGCTCTAGCCAATCAGCGTAGAGCGGTTAGTTAATTTACCGGTAAATGCCATCTAGGTAACGATAACAAGCATAACGTTACCTTTGCTTTGAACGGTATCTTCGTTTGACTTTTAATTTTAATTATTTATTTATTTAATTTTAGGGAGACCAACAGCTATTATACATAAATAAACATTTAAATAGCTACAAAATGCCATTAACAAGTCCTCACCAATAAAAATAGTATTAAATAAAATTATACACAAACAAAATACACGTATAAATCGCCGCCCGGCCGGCCGGCGTCTGCGTTAGCGGGGCGGTGTCGCGAACTATCATGTGGCGGCCCCCGCGCGTCTCCACCCGTGCGTGCAGCAGGGCTCGGCGCATACAGTTATAGAAGATAGAAGTATCATTACCTAATTTTTAATAGTATTCAAAGCCCTGATTGGTGGTAAATTTCTTTTAAACGTCTATTTTGCCAAAAGCTGGGTATGTCCGTATGAGGCCGTGAGGTCATTTGTTTTTTATTGTGTTAGGTATGCTGTCGATGGCTTTGGCACCCCTGTTCGCGCGGGAAGTGCCGGACATCACGATCGTGCCGGTCAACATCAGCTACGACCGTCTCATGGAGCAGAGCACCTTCGCCTACGAGCTTCTCGGCGTGCCCAAGCCCAAGGAATCTACAAGAGTAAGCTTGTCCTAGGGTGAACACCCATCATCATCATCATCATCAGCTCATTTTATGATGCTCCTGTAAAAACTTCTTATGTCAAAGAACAGAGTTATCCTTGGATAACGCAAACTATTAAAGACATGATGCAGCTAAGAAACGAAGCGCACTCAAAATTTTGCAAAACAAAGTTAAACCAAGATAAGGCATCATATAAAGAATTAAAAAAACTAGTCAACGAGGCTTTACACAATGAAAGAGCTGCATACTTTCGGTACAGATTAAAACGAAATTTCAAAAATCCACATGTTCTAATCAAATTAACAAAAGTTATTTTCTAGATGTCTCTGGTAATTCCTCAATAAATATTTAACAATTATTATTCTTTTGTTTAAATATTTAGCTTCTGTCCATCGGTGTTTAGTTTGAAACAAGTAGATATAGCAACGGTAATTAAAATCATCAAGCAAATTACAACGAATGCTCAGGGTGTGGATGGTATATCATTGGATATGATTATACTAACACTACCGCGTATATTATCCATAATTACTGATCTAGTGAACATGTCGATTATGGTGTTTTTCCAGACCTATGGAAAAATGCCATAGTTCAACCACTCCCAAAAGTCAGTAGTCCTAAAGATTATAAAGATCTTCGAGCTGTTAGTATTTTACCTTTTATGTCCAAATATTGGAAAAAATTATTTGCAAGCAACTGGTGGAATACTTGCACACAAATGATATCTTACCATCCAAGCTATCAGGCTTTCGGGCTGGCAGAAGTACAGCTACAGTGCTATTGGACGTGGTGGATGATATTTTGTAGGGAATGGACGTGGGTGAAGGTTCGATCCTCGTTTTGCTGGATTACTCACGTGCTTTTGACACAATTATCTCCACCTTGCTTATGGCCAAACTTACATATTATGGATTTGATGGTCGCACACTGAAATGGTTTCCTAAATAACTAACTGGTCGTTCTCAAAGAGTGGAAATTACTTGTAGTGATGGCACTAAATTAATTTCAAAAAATGAGCCTGTAACAAAAGGGGTGCCACAAGAATCAATATTGGGGCCGATACGCACTGGGCCCGCATGGTGATTTATGTCCCGTTCTCCCTATCCATCCACAAGAAAGGCTCGTGCCCCAGTAGTGGGGGAATTAACATGAGCGGGTGACTCGTTGCGGATGTATAAAAAAAGTGTAATTCCAGGGTCTACTGAAGTGGCTGACGTCATTGAACGACCAATTCGGCAACATGTACATAAACTTAGGTGAGCCGATATCCGTACGGGACTATGTGAAGAAGATACCTTACTCTGACGAATCGCTGAAGCCCCTAGACCTGCAGAATCTCTCGCCCGAACAGTTTAGGCAAGTGCAGGAAGTAGCGGAGTACACTGTCACACAGCAGCAAGCTAACACTGTGGCGACGATATCCAACCTCCTGGCTATAGTGCTGATGCAGAGCGTGGTCAACCAGAAATGTTTGACGTACGAACAAGTGCTGGAAGAGGTTGATTGGTTGAAGAAGGTAAGAGACCACTGAAGTTCAAAGTAAGGATGACTCAGAAGGTGAGCTTAATACATACCGCGCTCTAACAACTCACGCATAGACCCGTGCGGACACGGATCTCGGAACAGTCTGAGCTAGGGTTGCCACCTTTTTTTGTGCAAATAAAGTACGTTGATTATTTACACATAATTTTACGCAAATATTGTTCAAATTGGAATCCCGCTCGTGGAATATTGTAAACACTTTGCTTTTTTTGTAAAGTACGTTTTTTGTAAAGTTTTTTGTAATTGGTAAAGTACATTGGTTATTAAAATTTAGAAAATAAAGTACATAGGATCAAAATAAAGTAAGACTATTTATTTCACTTAAAAACATATCTATCATTGCTTTTAGCAACTTTTAACAAATAATTATCACTGCTAAATAGCTGCACAGCAACTATTTTGTGTGTTATATGGAAAAAGAACCCCAGAGAAATAAAATATGTGAAATAAAGTATTTTTGCGTACTTTATTGTTATTATAAAGTATAGAGTACAAGTACCCGAAGTAACGTACAATATTTTATAATAAAGTACGGGTGGCAACCCTAGTCCGAGCGCAGCTGTTGCGAGATTCCGTGCCCGTGAGAGGTTGGCTATGTGTGCGTTGGTCGAGCGCGTTTCTATGAAGCATGCCTTCTGCAGTCTCCTTCTTTTATGATTGAAATGACCTTTTTGCACTTGACTTGAGTTAAAATATGAACAGCATAGTTAATAAAATTTGTAAAACATTGTTATAAAAAGCAATTACGAATTTTAAAATCTTGAAATAAGATTGAAGTTGCATTACAATATTCATACCCCGTACTGTCAATCAAAAATTAAACTCAATAAATATCTACCGGCATTTTTGTCATTCCAACACCACTAGGAAACTTTTTGATAACTTATTTCGTTCTAAAATGAACTTTATTTATGCGTACCAACGTTTTATTTCAGGTATTACGGGATTTAGGTGGCACAGTATTCGAAGACGACGTGACTCGCAACGTAGACCGCATCCTGTCGATACACGCAAAAAGCTGGGTGTTAGACAAGGACAGACAACTGCGGCTCGTGTCTTCCGACGTGATTGACGTCACCGACGATCTTAAAAGGAAGATGAAAGGTATGATTGTTATGTTACAGGTTTTGTTACTGTGTATTATTGGTATGAAATAAATGATTTTATTACGATTGACAGTAGGTTTTACATTACATAGAATAAGGTCTATTTTCTAAGGCCTTAATGTTAGAAAACATATATTATATATATTATTCAATTCTATTTAATTCAATCATTTTCTCCCCATAAGTTGACAACCTGAATTATGATTAATTATCTTAGCTTTATTTCCCATTTATATCAAATAGGTACCTAACAGTAATATTGCGTGAAATTTAAGGGAATTTTTATACTATATTGTTTTCTAAAGTTTACGCGAACACTACACATTGAAATAAAACTACTTTTACGGATCTACTCTCGTTTATTTTACACATTAATTTGCTTTAATGTTTATCCTGATGTTTCGAACTATTTGCGTGGTCACAGGGAGTCTGAGGTGTTGGTCTTCTCATAATTAGTAAAAAGTAGTTTCATTTCAATATTCATACTATTTCAGGTCATAAATTGAACGCCGAGACTATGATGAACGCTATTCCTGTAATACAACTGCAAATCTACGTGAATCCGATGCTACATTACCTCGTGCCTTCAGCTCTTATCTGTTTGTTAGTGCAGCGAGGGTCGTTTAAAATGGGTGAGTTTTATAAACCTATTGTTTATCAATGTCTTAGTAACAAGTATGATGATGATGATGATGATGATGATGATGACAAGTATAATTTGTTTGAATTAAATTAAAATTTAAAAAAAAAATTGAATTAAAATAGTGTCGCATATTTTAAGAGCTTAAATAGGATTATTTCTACTCCAAATTTGTTTAGCCCGTAGATGCCCACTGCTGGGCATAATCCTCCTCCATGTTACGCCATTTCCTTCTGTTTTGAGCATTCAGGTTTTTCCAGCGACCATCTCTATATTTCTGGCCCATCTAGCAGGTGCTCGGCCTTACATGTATATTACATAAATATAGCTAAAGTGAATGCCAAACTGTTAATTTGAAATTGCTAAATCTAAATCACTCTTATATACCAGCACATGCTGCGCCTGCGCATTTGCAGTTTTTAATATTTGTGTATCGTAATTGGATGCATTAGGGAGTTTGTGCCTGCCGCCTTCGTTCGGAGCTATTCTGATTTGGACGTCCACAATTATTACACAATATAAATATTTTATATCGATTTTTGAACATTGAGACGACGCAACCGAAAAGAATGTCGAGTTGTGTGCTATATTCAAAGCGGCATTTTTAAAATATAACTATTTGCTATCGACGCAATTGTGTCTATGGCACGTCTTAAAGTGTAGCTTATAAATTCAAAAGTGATATTTCAGATGAGCTGAGCCAACGTTATCGGTGCCTTAGAAAGTTGCTCCGACACGAGTTCTTTCACATAGAGCAGAACGAAGAGAAGGTATGAAATCAATGCTGCTTTAATACAATCAGGGTGTACACGAGTAGCGCGGTCCGGTAAGATCACGAAAGCTGAGCAACTTTTGTTACGTTATATTTTTGTACAAATTGCAGACTTTCAAACAAGCGTTCGACTACTGCGTCCGGAACGGCGTGGCGACGGTCGTGGGGGCACGTTTGGGGGCGGGGGCGGGGGGCGGAGCGCTGGCGGGGGCGGGGCCGGGCGGGTGCGGGGGGCGGGGCTCTGCGGAGGCTTCTGCGGGGGGCGGCTTGGCCCGCGCTCACCACGCTCAAGATATGCGCTGACGTCATCACTGAGGTTATTTAGCCCCACAAAAAAATATTTTTATCTGCTTTTTTATTTTATAAATAAATAGTTACCAAATAGACACGGCACCTTTCACATGCTTTTGCATATGTTACAAATAGTAATAACAAAACATTTAATACAATAAAAAAAATATTAAAGATGCAAATGGCTTATACAGATTGTCTAATAAATAATCATAAATTTATTATATATTAGCAGAATGAAAGTTGTTTCTTTGTTTGTATGTATTTTGTTAAATTTGAGTAATACGCATAGTTGCATGCGCCGTGATCACTCATAAACTACTCAAAATCATTATAATAATCACAAAAATAATTAATTACTCTCAGTGTTAGTGACAATGCTGTTTTAAAATACTATATAAAAAATATTTATTATATTGTAAATTGACTTTACAGCAAGGCAGCTGCACTCACAGTGAGGTTGTGAAGTTAGTCCCAAAGCCGCGCGGAGAGCCAGCGCCGCCACCCGTACTGCCTGAGCCTGGACGCGGCGGCGCACTGCGTGCTCGGGCTCGCTGCGGCGGGCGCGCTCGTTAAACTCAAACGGTGAGCGCACTTGAATTGTGGATTTTAGGCTGAAGTTTTCATAATATCATTTCTGATTTGTTGTCGTTTATAATATAGGTAATATTAAGGCGAAGGGTAAGGCACACTAGCGCCGCTAATGGATTTAATTTGATAACTGCTAAACCGGATTTTTTTTTTCAAACATTGCGGACCGACACTAAGCAAACATCTATTATTTAATAATTGTGCACTACTTTTAGGTTTGTTTTTGTATTCATTCGCTAACACCAAAAGTGGCCATTGTTTGTGAATAAATGCGATAGCCCCGTTTTGTGAATAAACCACGCAATAAGTAGTAGTGCACAATTATTAAATAAATACTATGGATGCTTTCCTGTTATCGGACGGTACGCAATGTTTAAAAAAAGATCCGGTCCGTTAGTAATTGTCAAATTATCAATTGGTGGCGCTAGTGTGCTTTGTGTTGATAAGTTTAATACTTTTCAAATATCATTTCATAGTACACTAAACATGCACACTCGCTTAGGCCGAGAGACCGTACTCGTAAAATAAGGGATACCAAGTACCAAGTACAGACATGTACCTAAGCACTTCTCCCACCCCCACGACCCGGTTAACCCGAATAAAAATTAAACCGCCTTTATGGCCCCCGTTTCTTGGGCACTCTACTCCATCACTCCAAATTTTATCATATTGACGTCTATTCAAGAGCACTCCACTCCATCGCTCCAAATATAATAATACAAGTGGTCGCCCAGTGATCGAAATTCGACCGTAATTTTATTAAGGCTGCACGGATTGTGCAATGAAAAATTAAAAAAGATAGAATGTGAGTTTGGATTGGCATTGACAGATGTCGGCCGCATTAAAGACAAACAATACGTGTGTGTCAAATACATGGTAGTGTGTGTAATGTTGTTTTTGTTGATTTTATGTATTTTATATGCATAATTTAAAAATAATATTAACATTCGGATAACCTTCTCTATATGAACTATAAATTTCATACTCCTCCGTCCGCGTAATTTTCGTAAAAAAACGGGTACAAAGTTTTTGCTTCACGTACGTATATAACTTACTGGATTGCTTGGCATCACTCCGAGCGTAGGATTTCCAAATATTCTACAACGCATTATTTTAGAATGATGGAGTAGCGCGAGAGAGTGCCTGTGAATAGAGGCCATATACTCGTAAATACGAAGATTTCGTGGCATCGCTCCGAACGTTGGATTTCCAAACATTCCAAAATCCATTTCTAATTTGGAATGATGAAGTAGCATGAATAGAGGCGCCCTCGGGTTGTTCCACTCCCGATCCGATTCGAACCCCTCGGAGAATCTAGTAGCTAACGAGGACATGCTCTAGTGCATGGTGCCATTCTCTCTAGAAAAACTCTGACGGTGTTTCAATCACACGGCTTGAGGAGCCCTTTTTGTCGTCGCCCCCAAAAACGTCTAGTGACACAGAAAATACCGTCGGAGGGAATCAGCACCAACTCTCTCCAAAAAAAAAGAGTATGTTAAAGAATAATCGTCGCACATCATAATTGATTTGTTTGGTTCACTTCAAATTTTATTTAGTTTTTAACGCGAAAGTTTCTTA
This sequence comes from Eudonia mercurella, assembly GCA_963082485.1. Taxonomy (NCBI): domain Eukaryota; kingdom Metazoa; phylum Arthropoda; class Insecta; order Lepidoptera; family Crambidae; genus Eudonia; species Eudonia mercurella. The sequence continues at coordinate 6,968,400 of OY720041.1, read as the reverse complement.
ACTTGCAAGATCGCAACCCTTCGAGCTCCTTGTTCAGCCATCGCCATTTATCAATAAAACTAATAATATTTATTCTCTTTTCAGGGAAGATATTACAGAATACCATCTGGTGCCAGACGTCATGGCCAAGTGTCGTGAGTTAGTGGACTCAGTATTACCGGATATAGAAGCGGATTTCAGTTCGAGAAACCCAGTCATCCTAGATCGTAGAGCGAAGAGCCGACTGTAGTGAGGAAATGCGTAGAAATGCCTTAGCCAATTGTCTTCGTGTCCTCATATTGTTGATTGCTGACGTGTGACGCGCCTCGAGTTCAGGACTACATCGAATATGTTAAAGTAGGTATGCGTAGGGAGTTTTGTATCGAACAACTGTTTGGCAAAAACAAGAGATTTTTTATAGATAAGGTAGATTGCGGATGAGTTGAGTGTAGGTCGTTTACGCTAAAATAATATATATAATATATATATTATTTTAGCGTAAACGACATTATGAGGCCAATAACAAGTATAATTCATACGCTGGTTTTCAATAAGTTAAAGACTATAGGTTACAACTTTTTAAACTGACACATTCACTTTGTATTTATTTGTGTCTATTACATATAAATTGTAGTTTTATAAAAACAATATAATTTATATTTTAAATACCTATAGTGCCACCAATGCACAGTATGTTTTTTGACACAAAAAACGGACATCTTAATTGAATACGCTTATTCGATAGAACAAATCATTTGAAAACTACGAGTAAAACTCCCGTGTGCCAATTTTGCTTCTAACCGGAGATATAATTTTCCGAAACAATTTATATGGTTTCCCATAGTTACCATAAAAATCGCTTAAACCAAACTTAGACTTAGTTTTTACTGTGGCTCTCATTGTATTTACTTGAAACTTCAAGTTATGTGTATTACTAAATAAACACTGAAAGTTTAGCAGCCACAGAAAACGAGATATATGAAATATTACATATTTTCGATTTTATTTTTTTACAGACTTACTTAAACATATTGGGATTCAATTTCTATATTAAATGCTGCTTTGACATCAAGTAACATCTATTTAAACAATCAGATCCAAATCTCGCTGGATGTAGAAGTTATGTGGTTCTAAAATTTTATCACTAGGTTTATTTTTTAATAAACTTTTCTACTATTCGTTTTCGTTTTGTATGCTTTTATATTATATATTATATATATTTTATATATTATTTATAGTGAATATTGAATCCCAATGAGTCAGGATAAAGCAATGAAAAATTAAAAACTAAAAACACAAAAATGTGAATAGTTCAGTTTTTATAACGATTTCTCCACCTCTTTAAATTTTATTAATTTCCTAACACAAAACTTAAACATATTTCATTACGTAAAAAGAAAAATTACGCCATAATTTTTAATTATTATTAAATTTTAAAAATCACCCAGAAAATCTCTTTTTTTAATATTCAAATTTTATGTAGTTTTGGCACACGGGAGTTTTACTCGTAGTTTTAAAATGATTTGTTCTATCGAATAAGCGTATATATTGAATTAAGATATCCGTTTTTTGGGTCAAAAACATACTGTGCAATGTTATCATTAACAACAAAAACATTGTTTTAGTTCTGATATTCATTACTTTAATTGAATTAAAGTTAGTTACAGAAACACAGAAAACATCGTACTGTGCCTACTAGTAGCTAATTTGCGCGACTTTCGCAATCAATAAATGAATGATTGAATTGGAGTGTGGGTAAAGTTTAGAATAACAGTAATATAGTTTATGTATAAATCATTAATGTGTCAAACAGATAGGTATATGAAAAAATGTTGATGATTTTTTCCCCTCTCTCGCGACACAGTTGCATTCGGCTCGATAAATGTAGTCAAGAAATGGAAAGTACGTGAAGAAAGTTGGGTCGTGGAACCTCAAACTAACCAACAACCACGACGGCATGTAAGATGCTCTTTACTTTTTTAAATCGCAATCTATTGTTTCAAAAGAAGTCGTTAGTTAAAACTTTTAAGAGGCCTTGTTATTACTGGCCGTTAGGTGTCAATTTTACGTTGCAAATAAGTTTTTATTGTGAAAGTAGTATACTTTAAAGTTACGCTTTACATGCTGACCTACGATAACAAAATATTTTACTTTACAGTTATCTGATTTTCTAAAAACAACCAGTCTTTTATTGGTATGTCGTAAACGTAAATGAAAATAGCTGTACAGATAACTCTTATCGTGCCGTTTTAAAATTAGCCTATGGATTATCGGGATGTATTTTGGATTGATAAGAATGTATTAGCTGTCAGTAGGTAGGTATTTTTAATGATATACACATATGTAGAATTTGAACTGCCGTGACGATTAGATATGGTGGAAACGTATCTACAGAGTCACAGCCTATCTTATGCATAACATTACCAAGCATAATGTTTACGAAACTTTAAATCCAATGATGCCATTTACGTATTTAATTATAGAGGTTGTCTTTTAATATGTTCAGACTATCTAGTATTTTATCTAGTCGCGATTTCTGTCTTTGCGTCGTATAAAATTTGTAAAAAAAAACCCTGTCCGACCCGCAAAGGGGTACATAGGTATATCAAAATCAATAACAAAAAAAATATAATTCATGAAAATAAAAAAGTTATCGTAATTTAAAATGCAAGTTTTTGTAGGTACTCACATTGCTCAAATTACCCCAATCAAGCAAATTTTTATAATATGACAACACTTTCCATCAATAGCGGCGGCGGCGCGGCCAAAAGTCCTACGGAAGTGCCGACAAAGGTGTGACAGCGCCCGCGTCGCCCGCGCCGCTTAGTGTCCTCATTTAATAAAATTTTGTTCAATTTTTATCGGGTAAAGTTTGTTCATTTATAATTTTAAAAAGATTAAGTACGTCAATAGAACCTAATCTCGATACCTAATAATAACACCTTTACGGATCGGACAGGGCTTTTTTTTTATATTTTGTATACAGTTACAATTAAGAAGTTTGATAAGCCATTAACCTCGACATAATATTATAATATTAAGAAAAGTTTTCCTTCCTCGAAATAATTCGTTTGTTTTGTGATTTTTTAAAATCTATCAAATAAGTTATAATGTCAATACTACAAGTCATTTTTGTAACGTTCTTAGAAATCATATAATAATATTAATGTAAGTGTCATCATAATATAATAATAATATAGGTAACCGCATAGTTATGACTTTAATCATTATCATCACAGCCTAAAGACTTCCACTTGTGGACAAAGGCCTCCCTCAAGGATCTCCACAACGACCGGCTTTGTGCTGCGGCTACTCGCGACCTTCACCATATCGTCGGTCCACCTTGTTAGAGACCTGCCCTCACTGCGTCTTCCGGTGCGCGGTCACCACTCAAGAACTATTCCGCCCCAGCGGTCATCAGTCCTGCGAGCGATGTCCCCTGCCTACTGCCACTTGAGCTTAGCAACTCTTCGGGCTGTCGGTAACTTTGATCTTCTACGGGGTCTCCTCATTTTATTCGATCCCGCAGAGAATCTCAAGCATAGCCTAGCATATGCATAGCTCTCCATTGCTTTTTGTGTGATCTTGAGTCTTCTTGACTTCAATAATTAAGTTAAAATAGTAATTATAGTACAGATTTTATGGGAAGCATAAACAAGAGTTGGCAATATACTCAGATTAGTTTTGTCATCATCATCATTGTCATCAGCCTATAAATAAACGTCTTAATGTTGGATTCAGGCCTCCCAACTTGTGTATGAGATCAGGTCACACCCCACCACGCTATTCTGTCTGACATTCTGGTTTGATGACCCTTTCCTCTTGGAGTCCCTTCCAAAGCACATGAGTTGTTGTCTATCTGTTTCCTGTTGCCATAAAGGATGGAAAATAATAGATATTATGTTGGCGTAAGTGTAACTTCTCACGCTATGCGCTCCTGCAACTTATCCAATGGAGACGCTACGCACTCTCCTATATATAATCTGACACGGCGCGCTCCTAGTTTGCGAACGTAGCCATCACCAGGAGCATAGCAGGTTTTTGCTGCAACATTCCAGGGTCTCGAATATTCCTTAATAACCTTTAAACTAGTCTTTAAAAAAACATACCTAAAATACGATTGATTCAATACATGAAACAGCTAGGTATGATATGATTTTTAGTAGAATATAATTTTTATGTCGCAGTCAATAAGATACTTAACCTCTCGTTATCCATAAAACCAGACACAATAGAAATTCAATTGTTCTATGGCTCCATATGGAGCCACTGGGAGATAAAATATTAATCAGTTCATTAGAATTTAATTGTGCTGTAATTTATTGTATTATCGAATTTACAATCGAAACTTCAAATAACAAGTATTACTTTAATTCGGGTATTTTTTCAGTTAACATTAATTTAATTAACCATTTATATTTAGATTTATTGTATTACCTATCGAATTTACAATCGAACTTCAAATAACAAGTATTACTTTAATTCGGGTATTTTTACAGTTAACATTAATTTAATTAACCATTTATATTTAATTATTTTAGTGTTTTAATTATATCGGCAATCAGTCGGACTAGAACCTATTTCCTTTCACCATCCTGGCGACCTATTCATTCTTTCAATGACTTAATCGAACTAGTCGCCCGGATAGCGAAAAGTCTTGGGTTCAAATCCTATCCCAATCTTAGAATAATAACGCATAGAAACCGAGTAGACGCAAGAAAAGTGAAGCAATTCAAACCAAGCCATTTTGGCTCAGTCCGCCCGAACGTCACGTCAGTTGTCAAGATCAAGCGCTAGTGCAAACATCTCCGACAATTAATTACATTATGACGGTTTGTGCAATTAATGGGTGTCACAACGCATCGCATAAGGACAAAAAAGCTTTTAACATAACATTTCATACGTAAGTATTACAAATTGACTTGTATTGAGCTAAATATTTACTACTTTTAAAAATAAAATTACAAGCCGCGATTTTATGAAAGTGTTACTAGTAAGAAGAAATTATTTTCCCATTATTCATTGGTGTATGTTAGTTATAAAATTAAATCTTATTGAAAATATTTATTGAAACCATAATATATTTTAAGTGTTGCCCTTAAGTAAGATAATATCTTTCCCTATTTAGTGTAATGGTATAATGATGAACAGTGATCGGAATGAAGGTGGCTAATTTAACTAAAGTTGCCGGCAAGACAACACTAAAAGTGGTTAATATAATAGCACCAAAATGTTGTTTATTTATTTTTATTGAATCCCAGATCTTGGAAATACTTTTATTTCTAAGTAGTTTTTCTTCTTAGTACACATGAAATTACTTGTATTGTAGTATTTTAAATCAACGAAACATAACCAGCATAAAATTAAAATGCCGATAATTTGTTTACCGTTCAATTAAAGCTGATTTCTTTCCGCTCGTCGACACCTCTTTATTAGCCTTTGTTAATTGGGTTACACTCCACGTCGAATACATGATAAGTAATTTTTTAGCAAATAACTTTAGAGCGAAAAACAACAAATTCACAAAATGGCGAATGTTGAGAACGGTCGGCGATGATGCCATCTATATCGATCTTTGAATACTTACCCCATTGGTTTAAAATAAATTGTTTTTTTCAAATTATATTTATTTTCATTTATTAGTCATACCTAAAGTTCCTTACAAATAAGCAAAGAATAAGGTCCGAATAGTTATTTCGTGTTTTGTTCCCGTCATGTAAACGTCATTAAAAATTAGAGTAAACGAGACAAAACACGGAATAACTATTCGTAGCTTATTTTTTGTTTATTTGTAAAACGCAAAGTGTTTTTATTGCGTAGGTGTATAAATAATATAATAAAAAAGGACCTCGTCATGACATATTATGACTTATATTATATATCATCCTCCTAGCAGTTCGTTCCTTTCATGGATTCAAACTCCCAACGACGGATATGAGGCGCGTGACTTCGATTATTGAGCTACATTATTGAGCTATTATTGAGCACTCCTGATTTTTATTACAAATTTTAGTAAAGAGAAAAGCTAAATACTTGATTTCGAGGTCCTTTTGATTATTATTGATTAATGTCATATAAACATTATCGTATTAAACTAAATTATCAACAAAAAGTATATAAGATGTTAGACATTTATTTTCTTACTTATCTTTTAACGACATTATCATGAACTACTGTACTACTTATACTATTATTTACGTAAGTGTAAGTATAACATTTCCCCACTTTCGGGGAAATTGCTCATTCACTGTACACATTAAAGTTTTGTTTGTGTGCGTGTAGGCGACCGTAAGCACGTAATGCTCACACCTACATTAATCTGCTTTTTGCATCACTTTAGGCGATGCGTTTGTATGAAGACTATCTATCTAGGCGTTATTAATCTAAGATCCCAATGTATTGCAATATAATATTGTATGATTTGATTTAGACTTACGAACCGATGGCAGTGACATTCATAAGAGCTACTTGTAGCCTAAACTGAATAAATGATTTTGAGTTTTGAATTTTGAATTGAATTTTGAATTTTGGTAATGACATACTGTTTGTTCGTAAATGTCGTTACCTGTATCAAAGCTGTGCAGTTTCTAGCGCCCATTCTTCTCCACAGCTTATAAATACACGTCGTAATGGGTAGTAGATAAAAAATGTTTGAACGATTATTATTGAAAAATGTTGACTTTGAATTTTTATGAAATCTTCAAAAAATATGTATCGTTTCGATTTTCTGTTCACGGAGTATGCACGGAGAGGCTTCAACTACGCAACGCTTTCCGTTTTAAGTTTAAAGATCAATACTGATCTATAAAATTTTAATTAATTGATTGAAAACATGTCGTAGACAGTAGTTCAATATGGCTAGCAAAATACATACACCGCAGTTAGGTTGTACCTTTTTACTATAATAAGGTTTACGGTATTTTGTATGTAATTTGGTTAAATTATTTATAAACTAAATCTTGTAAACGTAAGGCGTAAAGCTGCGTTTTGTTGCAATCAGCTAGGAGTAGTTAGTATTGTTGTCGGCTATATTTGTAACCTATGATGATGATGATGGTTGTGTTTATTATAATAGTAGGATAGTCGCACAGGGCCGTAGGTAGACCTGAATTTTAGGTAGGGCAGCTGTGTTTACAGGTAGGGCGGAAGTAAAAATGTTCTGGTCAATCGAATTTTGGTGTCCTTGATTTGTGAACATGTGCGAGTCAGGTTAATATTTATGTAATTGTCGGGGTGATATACAGGGTGTAACAAAATTCCCTTAAATTGCGATTTCGAGGTGCCATAGTAAAAGTTGTTCGTATTGATGGGTGGAATGACCCCCATTCGGCATTTAAGGGAATTTTGTTACACCCTGTATTTTATGACTGTAAGACTAGATGCCACTATACGCTAGTATTTTTTTTCCGTCTTAAATCTGCTTTACAGTAATTTACTTATTTGATTATTATGGTATTTTGTTAAAGTAGGGCATTGGTATTTTAAGGTAGGACATTGCCCCACAATGCCCCTCCTTCGCTACGGCCCTGTAGTCGCCGCACCAGTGTTTGACAAAATCCGGTGATCAACACTTTTTTACTTTAGCCATAAAATAGAAGTCGTCAACAGATTTTTGGCTTTACGATTGACTGAGTTTTTATTAGGTAATGCTGAATATATAGCGCAGGTGGCTGCTTCCTAGTTGTCATCTAGTAAAATACCAATAAATTCTCAATATTATTTTTCGTCTAAGAAAACTGTTATCTAACCTTGAGTTACTGTTTCGATCACTGGTGCAACTTCGATATGTGTATGTGTGTATTAGTAGAATTAATAAATAATACTTTGCCAGATGGAAAATTTACTCTCAACGATTAGGATATTGTACAGCTATTATTTAATGTACTTATTTTATTATGTAATAGGGCAAATGGGAAACTGTATTTGTTACAAGCCTAATGCATTGCTATTTAGAATGATGCGGTAACAGTTACCATTAGGCCGGACCGTTTGCTAGAATGCAGACTCAGGCGAATAAAAAATCACTACATATCTAAAATAAGTATTACCTAAAGTAACCATTGTTATTGTTATTGTTATAAGCCTCTAATTGCAGGGCCACTAGAGGCCAAGGCATCACTACCCTCTTTCCATCTTGTTCTATCAGAGAACCATAGGTAATAATTATTTTAAATATGAAGGGAAGACTTCATAGCCGCCTCCCACTCGCTTTAAAGTAGCTTAGCTAAGACGCAACATTCGGTCATGTTTTAATTGAATAGCGTACAAGTAAAATTATACACTATAAACGCTGAGTGTTTGTCCTTTAGCAAGTGATCCTTGATCATGTTTTAAAAATGTTATGTTACGTTTTACAATTTGATTTCTTCATGAATTTTTATTATAATAAATTATTATCAACTGTTTGTTATTAGATAAAAACTTTTTAATGCAGATTCTCTTTTCATTATTTTACATTGTAAAAACATTGTGCAGAGGAGATTGTCATGTAGGTACTGTACTCACACCATATCTATAACCTGCGCACTGCAGTTTTCACCTAAACATAATATACCCACGTTGAGGACAATCTTTTGAAAACTATTGTTGATAACGATCACGTCGGGGTCACCAAATGTTTACGACGATGCCTAGTTAAGTAAGACACCGCAGAAACAGACAAATTCCTTTATTCGGAATAAAATACAATTTATAAAATAAGGACGCGCGTACGAGCTGAAAACAGGTTGATAGATAACAGTCATTGTCCGGCAGTCGCCGGTGTCGTCGGTGTCACTGCGTCGTCCTTGCTCCCCCCCCCCCCCCCCCCATCGCCGTCAGTATGCTTAATATTAGGTTACCTAATTGCTCTAGCATTTTTTTAATGAATAATGTACATTCGTACAAACTAACACGCAACACAAAAACCGAATAGATAGGAAAGAAAAAAGGTATCTGAAAAAAAAATCAAATAAAAATATACATATTGAATAATTCATTTAATTCAATATTTACAAGATTCCTACTAACACGCTAAAATCATTAAATATTATACAAACTTAATAATAGTTAAGTCTCGACATACATACTTGATTTCATTACAATATCCAAAAGTCGATAAATAATAAACCTGTCCATTTGCGTTTATATTGAGAGATCGTTTCTTATAAATAACTTTATATTTGTGTCCAATAATATGCTAATTATGCACAAAATTCAAATATGTACATTTATACAGCATGAGAACTATAAGTCACTTGAGTTCTGTAAGACAAGTTTGTCTAACAAATGAAATGCTAATAATTATTTAAAAATTGTTATAATATAACACATTTTATATGTAACATATTCATCTAACATGAAAAAACCTCTAGTAACTAATTATAAATTGCACTAATAATATTTCTTTTCGAAGAATTAACTGAAATGCAATTATGTTTTAGTAGCGTTCATACAAATAATATGGTTAGTATCATCATAACTTAATCATAGTTCTCATTCAATAGCAAGGAAGACACCGCAAAGTGATAGAACAGCAGATCGCATATTATTGAAACAACTAAATAAAAGAATTAATATCAAATATTGATGAATTTACTTTGTTATTTCTTACATTTTATCAACAAGATTTACGTCTATTCGACTATATTGGACATGGAACATTATAACATAATACATAATATTATTATGTACCTACGGAATATGTTTTCAGTTGATAACTTAAAAAAGCTATTATCACAATAAAAATATTAATATACTTAATAAAATAGGTAAGTATATAAAATGTAACTAAATGCCAAACGTGACTATTTCATACGAAGTTATGTGGTGACCACAAATAGCTAAATAGTTCGTGATGTTATTGCACAAAGATTGTTTGATGAAAGGACTTTGGATCTTGGGAAAACATCTCGTTTCTGTGACAGACCGTATTTTAAGCGGGTGAAGCGGCGCGTCGAACCTAGTTGTATTATCGTCATCATCATCATTATCTCAGCCAAAAGACATATACTGCTGGAAAAAGGCCTAGTTGTATAATAGCATTAAAATTAATAACTTCACATTGTTTGAGTAGTATTCACGCTTTAGAAAACAATATAATTATAATTGACAGATAACTATGAAATGTAAAATTACAGTAGTAGAAAATTGTGCGTATTTCTTACATTAAACATTTTTTTCGCACCTCATTAAACAAAAAATAATCCAAATTAATAAATTAAAGAGACACTTAATTTGCAAGACTCAGTTCATATCTTAGAAAACCACGTTAAAATGATTTATTAAAAAAACATTTCGCCAGATCCAGTTGACATTAGTAATGGTAACATGAATACTATTTTATTACTGGCAACATGTATATCAAGGTATACATTTTAAGATAAAAAATAACCTTAGTACTTCACATTAATCCGATCATCGTCACCTACAAAAGACCTCACATAAGAGCGTCATAAGCTTGCTTGACACGCGTACATAATTTCTATTTTCGCTGACACCTAAACACTACATAGCGCAATTTGCTCTTACAAGTCGTCCCTACAAATTACAAGAACCCGGCCACTGTGCAATCAGTCGAAGCGGTTCCGACAAAAACGAAAAGCGTTAAGTTAATATATAACACTACAGTGTTACATATTTGACATACATGTCAGCATCAAATTAATACATGCAACAGAAGTGGTCAAGTTTATCTTGAGATTAGAGAAAACAATCCTTTCTCATATTTGGTTAAAGTATGTTTTTGATTAACACACAGCAACAATTTGATTAAATCTTATTTTACTTAATGTGGAGAATGCATGACCATTTAGTATATTATTATGCTCTGATAAATTTTATTCTAACTACAAGATAGGCTCGTTAAAACATTTTTTATATTTTATTTTTGTATAACTACACACACCCTTTATATTTGATGTAGATTCAAAATACAAAGACTATTAAGATATATATCATTTGAACTGCAATTATTTTGGACAACATTAATTTTTAAATAATTCACTTTGCTATTTAAATTGAATTATTTGGTGATTAATTGTCCACGGAGCAGGTAATTCTATCATCATTTATCAAATTACTATAATTAATTAATGTTTCATTAAACGTGGTCAGAGGACGCTGTGCTTGCACTCTGAGCAAACAATTGTACCGCTGTACCTTCCTAAAACATCTAACATTTACGACTTCATACAACTCCGGTTCATCATGATAGCAGTCCACTTTCTCCCCTAGAAATAAACTTTAAATGTATTTAGCTGATTTAAAGCTGGATGAAAAGTAATGATGTTTCATTTTCGAAAACGATGTCAGATAGAGATCTCAAATCAGGTTTATTCCTTGTTTATTTGTAAGGGGTATCTACTTACGTACATTTACTTTGAAGTGACTAAAGATTTTTTTTAATATGATTTCATGTCAATTTTATCATTTATTTTGATTTATTTTGTGTCAGAAAACATGTTTTAAATATTGTTTGCCAGAAACATACTAACACATATTGACACTGGCTTTTAACTTCCTAATGGTTTTGTAAATAAGAAAAAAAAAACAAATAATGCAAAGCTAAAAACAATGGTGAGAAAAGGACTAACAAAAACGTTTTGTTCCATTTTCAAACGTGTGGAACTCGAAACCTTTTCTTATCAGTGGGCCTAACACGAACTTCTATCAAAGCATGACTAACAGCCGAAATTAATAACCTATCCTCAGCAAGAGATAGGCCTACTAGAGATTTGTTGCTTAGTTATTTCTGTTATTTGTCGGAAAATAACAGCGGTTGCTAGGTTATTAAACTAAGATAGGCCTATCTCTTACCAGAGATAGGTTATTAATTTCGGCTGTATGTGGATGTCAGTTTTTATCGGAGTATGAGGTTGACGACCAGGAACAATGTCTGATACATTGGATAACACTGAATCTAGGGTTGTCACTTTGCAATCTTTCTCAATATCAATATCGACCATTTGTTGCTTTTCATGCATGTTTATAATTTTATAGAGTTCATTAAATACACGGTTCCGTATTTAGTTCCAGAATTATACAGGTATTACCAAAACAGCTGAATGGATTTGGATTAACGAAAATTACTTTTTTTTTAAAAATTGAAACGTTGTTTGAAAACTCTGTTCTACCTGATGTTGAGCAAAAGCAGAGTCCAGATGAGAAGCCAACTGGACAGTAGTTCGTGTTACGTCCACCGCTGGGACCTCCAGCCGGGCTAGTGCGGCGTGGGCTGGTCTATGAACACGGAGCGCACGTCCATGGGGCAGAGCGCTAGCGCTGCGGGTACCGCGAGCCCGGCGCGAGTGAACGTTAAAGTACTGCGTAGGATGCTGCCCGGGACTGTCGGGAGCAGGTCTGATACCACGATCTGTGGATAAGGTAAAGGTAGGTAAGTATAAGTTAGTTCTTAATTAGAAAGATAGATAGATAGATAATACTTTTATTGCAACACTATAAAACAAAACATGAACAAAAAAAAAGTTTACAAAGTTACAATTTGGCGGTCTTGTCGCTTTCAAGCGATTTCTTATGGAGAGAGCTAATAAACTAAGATCAGAGGTGAAACTATTAAAATATAAGTACTAGAATAATGTGTATTTTATAAATGAAGCAAAATAATAAGAATAATCAAGGGTCAGATACAGAAGGCAACACTCCTGGACACGGCACGCATTGTCAGGAGGTTTCTTACTATGCAGTCTTAATCGCCGGTAGCTTGAGTCCTGCTCCGCTGCTGGCGGCGTTCTAGGTTTAGGTTTTTATAAAAGTTGTATTTTTGTATGATATTTTGTTGTTTTACTTTTTATATATTTTTTTATAAAACCTAGATCTAAGATTAAAAATAAATAAAGAGTATAATAATGATAAATATATAATGATAATGATAATAATGATAAATATATATATAAATACTATAACTCGGCAATAGAATAAAATTGTATTTAGTTCAACTAATGACGAGTTAAATTCGTTCGAAAACGCATCCAACGTGCGGCCTAAATTGAAAGTGCCTCGCTTGAGTGACTGGTCCATTTTTCACTTCCACACAGCTTGGCTCAGCTCAGCTCAGCTTCGATGGAGTGTCACCGTGGAATGGTTTGATGAAGATGGAGAAAAAGAAATAAGTCTCCTGAGTTTCTTGCCAGCTCTTCTCGGTCGAAGGCTCTCTCAAAATTCGAACTGGTGGCACATTTAGTAGTTAAATCTAAATTAGTTTTTTAAATTATTATTTGGATTTTATTTTGCCGCTAATAAGTGCTGTTCACAGCAAGCCTTCAGGCTTATGTTGAATAAATGATTTGACTTTGACTTTTGACTTTGACTCTAAGCGTTGACTTGACAGTCGACTCACAATCCACCACGGAATATTGAATAATAATAATAATACAGAATCTACAGAAGATACAGAAGGCAACACTCCTGGACACGGCACGTATTGTCAGGAGGTTCCTCACTCTGCAGCCCTGACCACCGGTAGCTTGGGCCCTGCCCCGCTGCTGGTGGTACTCTAGGATTAGGTTTTTATAATGTTTTATATTAAAATATTGTAAAAATCTAGTTTTAAGAAAGAAAATAAATAAAGGAGATAATAATAATAATAAACTTTCCTACACTCACACCAATTATCTAGCCCAAGAAAGCTTCTTTATGAAACTCATTAAATGCTAGACAACGGATAAACATACTTAAAATACTTAAATATATACTTATTATACGTAGAAAACACCCAGACCCGAGACAATTTAAAAAAAACAATAATTTCTAAATTGACCCGACCGGGGATCGAACCCGTGACCTCAGAGATGACGGATTTATCGCGACGGAAGCTCAGCGAGGGAGTTTCCATGTAATGTGGCGCTGGCCTAAAGGGTCTCTGCTATATTGTATGCGTTCAGGTTATAAAAGGATATTTGACTACAATTAAAATATAGATCAAACTGTTGTTAACTTAATAGTAAACATTTTTTAAACCAATTCAGTCAGCACATAACTTTAAAATAAGTATAATTTTTATAAAAAATCATTTATAAAATAATTAAATTTTTAAGATTGACCACGTGATCGAAAACGAACGGGATTGGTCACGTGATGTGACGTCATTTGCTTGATGTTACTCGAAGTTTTGTACGGTGTGATTTAACAGCTAACAGTTTGTTTACATGCAACTGACGTCACGACATCACGTGACCTGCATGCATCGTTTTGGCGGCTATTTTATTCATTTGAATTTTAATAGCGATTTTCATAAAAAATAAAGAAATTCACAACGTATTAATAAAATTGCAAATATAATATGCTATAATGATGAACCATTAGACATATTTTTCTAAAACCTTTCAAATACCCTATTCTATTCGCTTTGAATCTGATATCCTCCATCGTTCTGTGGCCTCAGCCAAGCATTCAACAATTTATTCCTAGTCATAATATTGTGTTTCGTTTTTTATCTTTTTAATATTTGTTTCTTCTTATTAGTGTACTTAGTGTGACCGAACTTTATGTGGAATATACCTTTGGAGCAAGATGTGCTTACGTCTAGTAGATCACAATGTTAATTGTTTAAGTTCAAAATTATTACTATAATGAATTATGTCAAATTTATTTATCGATCTTGATATTGTTTGTGACGTGTTTATTACTCGTAACCATAGTGCATGCGCAGACGCATTTTATTGGGTAATATAGTCCGATCTACCAATTCTAAGTTCTCCAATATTAATGTACTCCCTGACTGTAATCTTTTGTGTTGTAATAAATAAATAAATGTAACGAAAGCTTATTTAAAATACAGAAATGTATAAGGTTGTTGTTATAAGTTACCTGTCCGCCGGAGGGCGGGTACCAGCGGGCGGTGCGCGGATGGCCGTAGCAGGCGTCGAGCGGCGCGCGCTGCAGCGTCAGCCCCGTGCCGTGCAGCGTGCGGCTCTCCGCGCTCTGGGGATCGACGGAGAACGCTTAATATATTAACCAATAAGTAGAAATTATAAGAATGAGGTCATCAATATCGAGTAAAAACCAAACACCTTAAAATAAAATAAAAACCGAAGACCTGTTTGGAGCGAAACGATTAAATAATAATAATAAAATCATTTATTTCGGACAGGGTCCATATAGTGTTAGTAACAATAATCTTATAAGCTATGTTAGTACAAAAAAATTATTAAACGTAATTTTACTGTCTTTGGCGAGCTGGACGCGAATCCAGTGCTGCATTATAGCACTGTCTACGTCCAGTCTCGCCGCGACAGTCTTCAGGAGGCTGTTGGTGCTGCCACGCACACGCCGCATCAGGGACGCAATGCTCAATGATAGCGGAGAGGCTATCAACCTCTGCTGTAGCTAGCATTCCTGACGCGCTGCAGTGTCGCGGCAGCCCCATCAGCCCCCTGAACGCATTATGGTACTGGGTACGTAGGGCCCTGTACGCTCCTTGGGTGTAGTTTGTCCACAAGCTGCAAGTGTACAGGGTTTGGCAATATGCTTTGAAGAGTGCAATTTTTACACTCTTCGTGCAACGCGCAAACCTCCGGGAAAGCATGTTAGCCCTAACGCACAGCGCCCTACGTTCCCTTTCTAAGTCAAGGTCATCCTTTAACCTTTCGTTTGCCGGAACGTGGATCCACGCAATCCCGATATAGTGCCGGAACGTGGATCCACGCTGAAACGACTTCACGCGGTTTTTTGCGTGATTCTGAGTTATTTACTGACAAATAAGGTCAAAAGTCCTATATATAAGTTCCTATTGAATGAAGTTATGTTAAAAAGCCGTCAAACCATTCGTTTTCGTTCATAGATTTGAAAAGTGATCTGTGAAAAGTGATTCAATAGTTCGGTCATTTTAGCGTTTCAACGGGTTTTACGATTGCGACAAATAAAAAGTTTTTTGTGAGTGTTATAATAAAATAAACGTAAGTAAAACATTATTAGTTAATGTTGTAGTAGAATTGAACAAAAATATTACGATATTAGTATGTAAAATCATCTGAAAATCGATATAAACCTCGTTACCGACCGTCGGCACCAACAAGTGTTGATTTGAACAACATATTATCTTAGTATTATTGTTTTACTAAGAATTCGGTTTATTTATAGTTTTGAAGGTATTTTTATGGAGATTTCAAAGAAATATAACATCGGCACCGAACACGTACCATTTTGCCAATATTGTTGGTGAAACTTGTATGAACCGATTTCAGCGCGGATCCGCGTTCCGGCTTTTACAATATTTGGATACAGGGTGTTTTGGGCCTGATATGTTGAACTGCAGATTCGCTAATTATTTTTACTAAGTAGCAGTATAACTTAGTAGGTACTTACCTACCTAATACAGATATGTTTTTCTAAGGTGTTCATAATTTTTGTTCAATGCAAGACGAGTTGGTGCCAAATAGACACTATGTGATTATTGAAAGTATCTCTTTGTGATGATTCATTTTCAACCTTGCTTCTAACCGCGGCTTCGTCTGCGTGGCAAACACGTGTATTATGATAATTTTAATTGAAGACTGTGTTTGAGTCAATCGAGAAAAAAAAGTTTCACATTGATATGCACGTTTGATTTGTTTTAGGTTATAAACAATGGTTATCTATCTAGATATCGATAATTATCTAAGTAAAGAAGACTTCCGTTTGTGCATTCACGATATGAAATGGCCATGGAAGGAAACTCACTTCGTGAAAGTAAATGTTTGTGTCGTGTGTGGCTTGCTTACTAATCCGAGGCTGCTTCATCATTTTTTTTGCCGTACTGACACTAATATTACTTTTCAAATGTTATCTAACGCTAAAAATTTTTGGTGCGCAAATTGTAATTTCGCTATTTATGAGCATTACCCAAGCGATGAATGCCAATTTTGTGCTGTGTAGTGCTTATAACATATTAAATATTTTCTCTATATAAAACCTAACAATTTATTTTAATTTAATTATAATATATCCTCTATATAATTTAGCTTTCTATCACTGAACCGATTTTGAATGATCAAAATCGGTTCAGTAGTTCTGAAGATCAGGCATTACACAAATTCATCCAAACATTCACACTACCTTTTTACTGATAATATATGAGGTTACTAATATTTTACACTACTAAGTCTTCTGAACTAGCTTCACGTTTTTACACTAACACCTGTAGATGGGGTCAAGGGAAATGGACCCTAGCATGACAAGGGCATCACCGCCGGGGACACCACCGCCACATGCTATCCCGGCAATACTGGCCTTGCCGGTGCAAATATCGCCGCATGGAAGTATGCGTGTATCACCAAATGATCAAGTTCTGTTACACAGAACTGACTCTGGAAGAATTCAGGTAAACTTTTGTCTTATTAATAGCAAAGTGTACCATTATGAATCGTTCTCCTGGTGGTAAGAGATAACGCCTGCCCATTACCAATACAGTTATGTCCAGGTTTTGGGTTTTACAAAATCTAAGGCATAAGATAAATGGTCATAACGAAATTATTTTAACCGGCAGTCTCGCAAGAAGGCTGAATCTAATCGCGTTTGTTTTGTTTTTGTTTAAAACCTGACGTTTCAAGAGCTTTGTAGCCCTCATTGTCACAGGCAGATGAGGGCTGCAAAGCCCTTAAAACTTTAGGTTTTAAACAAAACAAAATAAACGCGATTAGATTCAGACTTCTTGCGAGACTGCCGGACCATTCTTTATAACGGACTACATAAAGTTCGCATCTTGTTTTAGCCTTTGCGAAATATAGTAAATGAAGGATTTGAAGCCCGAAGACTCGACTTGAACAAAGAAGTGGATTCAGTTTCAAATTCAACTGCGGTAAGTTGTAAATTAAAAAAAATAAAAATAAAAATAAGTAAATAAAAGTTAATTTTCTGAAGTGTAGGTACATACCTACACATAAAAAAATCACATAATAAAAAACTCTAAACTAAATGTAGTACAACGCCCAGAAAAAAGGTTCGTCCTCAGCACGATGCTAGGGCAGAAAGCCCCAGCGCTAAACCGTTGAAATTGAACAGTTTTTAAATATTATTAACCAATAAAATGTACGTCTTATTAACTTTTTTTTGTTTCAGATGCGTTATGATGAATATTTACCTCCATCGTTGGCTGAAGCCTTAGCGGTGGATGATGGTAGTGAAATCGATGAATGGGAAGACTTAGATGAAGATGAAATACGTCGGATTTTAGAAACGGACGATGAAGAAGAAATGGTCGCAGATGGTCATGGTCATGCATGGATGCCTGAAAATCAACTATTGACTTGGTCTGAAAATTTTGACGATTTTACTGGTGTTGAAGAGACTTATCGAGAACAATCTGGCCCCGTTATCCAGGAAACGTTTCCCATAAATATATTTAAATCTATTTGGAACCGGGACATAATGGAACTAATAGTAAAACAAACTAATAAATATGCTTGGGACATTATTGCACGTGCAAGTGAAAGTGAAGAAGGGATTACCAACGGGTCGCGTCTTAACGATTGGGAGGAGATTACGGTGGAGGAATTGTATAAATTCTTCTCGATATTAATTTATATGTCATTATGTTACAGAGCTAGACTCGATGAATATTGGACAACAGGAGTACTAGGCATGCCCAGCTTCAGAAAAATTATGAGTAAAAATAAATTTTTTATAATATTACGATTCTTACACTTTGTCGATAATGATTTTATGACAGACTTCGTTCAAGGGTATGAGCGAAAAATATATAAAATAGCTCCAATCATAGAGCACTTCAATAAAAAATTCGCTGAAATATATGTTCCTCGGAAAGCTATAAGCATTGATGAGTCACTTTTACTATGGAAAGGTCATCTTTCTTGGATTCAATGCATAAGAACAAAAGCCGCCAGATTTGGGATTAAATCCTATGAACTTTGCGAGGCGCAAACGGGCTACCTATTAAAATTCATAATATATGCAGGAAAAAATCAAGATTCGGGGCAAGCTATACATGGCTTCACAAATGCAACGTCCAAAGTTGTACTTAAATTGGCCGAGGACTATCTTGGAAAAGGTCATTGTCTGTACATGGACAATTGGTACAATTCAGTTAGTCTAGCACGTTTTTTAAAGAGTAAACACACAGATGTGGTTGGTACTCTAAATCGCCGCAGAGTGGATACCCCACCTAACATTAAAAACCTAAACGATCGACAAATGCAACGTGGAGCTATTGTGGCTGCGCACTGTGGAGATGCTACAGTGTTAGCTTGGAAAGATGTGAAGTTGGTATCTATGATATCAACTTTCCACAAAAATGATGTAGCTCCAGGCCACAGAGCAGGCGTTGAATGCGACAAACCACTTGTAGTCCACGATTACAATAAAAACATGGGTGGTATAGACCTAAAGGATCAAAAGTTATCCATGTTTTTAATGGAACGTAAAAGGGGTCTCAAGTGGTACGTCAAAGTTTTTAGGCGCCTGCTCAATTGTAGCATTTTGAATAGTTTTATAATATATAGATGTAATGACGAACACAAGAAAATGGATCACAGACAGTTTAGGTATGCTTTGGCGGAGGCCCTTTCTTTAGAAAATGGGAACAACGCACAACGTATAAGGTCAGCTGCCAATTTAGGCTCCGATCGGTATAGCGGCGATCACTTCCCTGCTTATTTCTCTGACAATGTTGATAGGAGTGATCGGCCAAATAAACGATTGAACCTTCACAAGAGAGGACGTTGCGTCCATTGTACGTCAAATAAAAAACGTAAAGAGACCAACATAATATGCACAGGGTGCAACGTTTTTCTTTGTGTTGGTCAGTGCTGGCGCGAATACCATACCCCACCTAGTCCTACCTAGTAAAAACACATTCTAAAATTCGTGATCTCCACATTTCCAGCTCGGTTCAAAACAAAATTTGAAGTTTGGAATGTGTTTTCAAAAAAAAATTAAGTCGGTTTTTAATTATTTTTTTTTTGGTCATTTTTAGTGCGTATTAGATTCTCATCAGATCCCTTTCCCCCCTTTCCAACAGAAAAATATTCATCAAAATCGGGTGGTAAAGAACCAGTTATGCGCGAACAGCCATAAAAAATACATACAACCGAATTGAGAACCTCCTCCTTTTCTTGATGTTGGTTAAAAATAACGCCATCTATTATAATTAAGGTTATTTGTACCTAAGTAATTAAAAAAAAATGGATCAAAAACTTAGATCTTTCGAAACACATACCATCCTGTATATGAATGGCGCAGTCATTGCCGTAACGCGGATCCGCGCTTGGAAATGCTACATTTTTTCTCAATAAATAAACTTGTGTCTTTCTAAAATATTTCATTAGGGTATTATAATATATTCTGTAATCGGGTACACCATATATCTAAGTATAAAATAAAACAAGAAAATCTCAAATTAAAATAAATATTTTTATAATATCTGTGTTTTACTATATACCAACAAATTTTTCCCGTCTCATAAGATAAGAATGAGTTGTAGTAAATACTCGACTTATTATATTCCACTAAATTATGCACTAATATAAACTAGATTTCATTGTCATTAAAATCATAAATCAGATAAAAGGTAAGTTTTATATTCTTGGCGGAATTTGATTTTAAAACCGTATGTTGCGCGGCTGCGCAACAGTCGATATTTCTCGGCATACAGCGGTATCGCCACTGCGCCAGTCGTGGCAAACGAAAGGTTAATGACTCGGTGACCCAATGTCCCAGGTACTTAAAGCTCTGTACTTGTCTAAGAGGAGTGCCATTGAGCTTTACAGGAGGAACTTTATAGGTTTTACTCTTAGCTTTAAAAACCAGCAACTCACTTTTAGCGCAGTTGTACCTGAGACCGTGGGTCAGCGCATATCTCTCACAGATACCAAGTAGGCTGTTTAGCGCACTGACTGATGGGCACAGCAGTACCATATCGTCGGCGTAACTTATGTTGTTGACAAAGGTACCGTCGACAGAACAGCCAACTCCGGCACTGCTGAGCTCACCAATCAGCTTGTCGACATACAAACTGAAGAGCGTCGGTGAGCTACACCCCCCTTGTCTCACCCCGCTCTCCATCCTGTACATACTTGACAGCTCCCCAGACCACTTAACATAGTTTTCCTGGTGAGAGTACCAGTACTTCAAAATAGAGAGATATGCACCAGGCAGGTCAGTATCTTCCGCAAGCTTTTTCCAAAGGACCTCATATTGAACCAGGTCAAACGCTTTTGACAAGTCCAAAAACACGGCATATACATATTCGTCTCGTGAGATCTCGTCTATACGTAAAAAAGTTTATCAGGGTTTTTATTAGTTGAACACATATGTAACTTTTAAAATCCTTATTTTTAAAATGTTTAATTTGAAATAGTATTATTTATTTAATATGAATAACGTAAATATGCATAACGTTTAAAAGACGTAAAATTATAACATATAATTTTAAAACTACAAAAAATTAAAACCCTTCGTCGCATTATGTATATTAAGGTATACATAAAGCCTGATTCCCTAAAACTTTAATTTTGTTCTGGCTACTTTTATATTGTTCTCAAAACTTTAATAATTTTCTTTTATGTCCACCTAACATGCTCGTCACTTCGCTCCTCGCAATCTATTATTTTTATGTACTCGTAATTATAGCTCTTGTTATTATGCCATGGCACCTAATTATGTCGTGAACGATATTAGGGTTACAAATAAAATACCTGCTATACCAGGCTATCAGAAGTTAGGTATTTTAAAATTATAGATTTTATACTATTTATGGATTTTAATGTTATAACTATTAAAATTATGGATTTTCATAAATATGTCAAATAATAGTATGTATTTTCACATTATACATTCTAATAATAATTGTGATGCGAATTAACTATGGCATTTTTTTATGAATTATGAAAGTAGGACAGTCAATAGACAAACGTGACCGAAAAAGGAAAGCGTTCTTTTAAGGCAGACTGATGATAGGCGAGTTCCTGATGGATGGGAACGTTGGTGCGACGCCCAGCACCACATCAGATTAATACAGAATTTAAAAAAATACCAATGAAGATGGAGCCCTCGTAGAAGCCAGTACTATGTCAGGAGTGCTGGACTTAGCTCTCTTATATTATGGTCGCGGCGCGTCGAAAGCCGCAGTGTGATGTAAAGCTACCAGCGGCTGCAGCAGCGTGTGAGATGATACGTGAAAATCCCTACGATAGAAACCCTCTGCTACTCCACAGTAAATATTTTTTTCTATGTCGAATCCTCATGATGATGGTCCACGGTTGCGCATTGCAGGTTAAGGCTTCCAGAATAGCATCCGCTTACCGAGCGGGCGCTCTAAGTCTGCTTCTTCTTTCCTCAACGTGGCTCAATAGGACAACTTCTCTAAATTACTAGGCTCCCGGCAAGCGACGTGATCGAATGAGTTCTTTCAAGGCATACTAATGATAGACGAGTTTTAATGGCTAGTTTTTGAACAATAGAAACGTTGGTGCGACGGGCAGTTTAAGGAATACCCAGCACTTTCCGCCAGCACCACTTTTAATTATACAGGTGTTAAAAATGATATATTACCAATGAAGAGGTATACATTCTTGCCTATGGCAGTTGCAACTGTTTGGGAGAAGCCACTTGCACTCTGCAACAGGAACCTGGCAGAGCTAGACTACTGCAGCCGCCCGGATTGCGGAAGACCCAGGTTCGATTCCTGGCTGGGCGTTTAATTTTTTCACTGTATTTTATAAATATTTAATTCAGCTTCAGTCTTTCTTAAGTAAAAAAGAAGACTACGATGATTATACAAAATGTTACAAAAAGTTCGTTACCAATGAAGATGTGTGCGCCCTCGCTGAAGCCAGTACTATGTCAGGTGTGCTTGACTTAGCTCCCTTGTATTCTGGTCGCGGCGCGTCGGAAGCCGCAGTGTGGTGTAACGCTATCAGCGGCTGCAGAAGTGTGTGATGTGACACGTGGGCGCCCAATGTTAAGAACCCGGCTGGGTGGTCGGCGGCCGGCTTCTGCTAGACAAGAGAGAAGCATTACATTCATTGTCACAATTAGAGAGAGAAAGAGAGAGAGATATAGAGATTTATTGACATCACACAACAATAAAAAATATAAATAACAATTGGGCATATACAGTTTGTTAGTTAAACCAAGGGACATATTAAGGGAGGACATTAGGTATTCGATTCCAGAACCGATTCATTAAAAAAATATATTCTTATTTTTTTGCATAATTCTAATAAATAATTTAGCGTATACACTAAGCGCGGGAAAAGATCAAATATATGCCGACTGACTGCGCCAGCGGAGCGCAGCGCCGCCGATAGATCATGCAGAAAGGTCACTTTTTGCTTTGCACATCGCACGCACCCTGCGAGGCGACGCCTTCATCCCAGCCTCGCGGCTCGTGCCCCGGCGCGTACCCCGCCGCGGGCAGTCTGTGCCTTATTTTTAATTTGTTTATGTTTACCCAGGCATATTACACCATAGGATTAAATATGTCCCTCGTGTTACGCTATATAATTTTAAACAAATATTGTTGCGAACAAATTACAAATTGAAAAAGTGTAAAATAAAAAAAAAAGCCTTTTGTGAAAGTTTTTAACACTTTTCCAATTCATAGTTTTGTTCTTGCATGGTAACAGTCAAAAATTTCGGAAAGCGCATAAACCGTTTGGTCCTTACTGCATTAGAAGTCGTTCCAACAACAACCAATTTGGTTTATCTATAGCGTTCATTCTGTATTGTTTCCATTCATAATGAAAGCCTATGCCCTTGCAGTGGGGATATAAAATGAGCAAGTGAGTAAGCAAGTGTACCGGGTGCACAAGTTGTCTAGCACGCCCTGGTTCATGTCGCGGTTGTTTTAGCTGGTGGTGATGATGATGATGATGATGGTGATGTCGAGTGGTGGTTACCGTGCAGGGCGCGGCGTTCTTGTGTATGAGGCGGAAAGTGTACCGGGTGCGCACGTTGTCCAGTACGCCTTGATTCATGCCGCGATTGTCTAAGCTGGTGGTGATGATAAAGATGATGATGAGTGGTGGTTACCGTGCAGGGCGCGGCGTCCTCTTGTATGAGGCGGAAGGTGTGCTGGGTACACAAGTTGTGTAGCATGCCCTGGTTCATGTCGCGGTTGTTTGAGCTGGTGATGGTGATAATGATGAAGAGTGGTGGTTACCGTGCAGGGCGCGGCGTCCTCGTGTATGATGCGGAAGGTGTGCCGGGTGCGCACGTTGTCCAGTACGCCTTGGTTCATGCCGCGGTTGTCGTCGCGCGATAAACGACGGTCTTGCATTATCTGTAAGCATTTCATTAGTACCTTTAATTTAGAATTATGCACCAAAATGTATCTAGTGTGCAAATGCAAATGTATAGTATGTAATTTGATTGGTAAGCCTTAAAAATAAATAAATATTATCGGTGTCGGTGACTTAGTAGTAGAGCGGTGCTACCGAATAAAATAATTTGAAAATATTTAACTTCAAAGTACAAACTCTGTTTGAATGATAATATAATTAATATAACTTTTAATAAATTTTTTTAACATTTGTGTTTTTATAATTTGTTTAATATTTATAAATAGCTTGCTTACTTCTTAACTGATCTTTAATATTTGTAAAAGTATTATGATCGGATGTTAGTGACGGTAGTTGTTGACATTGAACGGGCGCCTTTGGCTTTCAAAGTAAAAAGTGTTAAATAATTTCGGCGGGCTGGTTAGAACCACGATAGCTCAATTGGAAGAGCACCTGACCCGGAATGTAAGAAGGGTGCAGGTTCAAATCCTGCTCGTGGAAATTTTTTCAACATTTGTGTTTTTATAATATAACTTAATTATTAATAAGAATAATGCATATTATTATATTGCATATTATGAATAAACCTGCATTGGTTGTAAAAAATAATAATAAATAATCAACAGTCTAGTTACCTCGATCTGCCCCGGCAGCAGGGCCGCCATGCCGAGCGGCGTGGAGGTGAGCACGGTGAGACGCGCGGTATCATCCTGAATGAACGTCGCCGCGGGCAGCGGGTAAAAGTTGGCCTGTAGCGGAATCTTGTCCATGTACCGCCGTTTGATCATCTAACGAGTGAACGAACAATTACAATCCAGGATCTTGTCCTTGTACCAGCGTTTCATCATCTAACAACTGAACGAATGAATGAATGAACATGTTAATTGTTTATTAGGAACACCCAAGTCCTGCAGCGGGATCATATCCACGTACTGACGTTTTATTATCTAACAATGCAACACCAAAATACAATGTACCGCCGTTTGATTATCTAACAATTAAACAGCAAATTACAATTGAGAGAATAATTTAATGTTTTTTTTTTAATTTAGAACACACAGACACAAGATACTTATTATCTATACTAATCTATACTAATATTATAAAGAGGAAACCTTTGTATTTTTGTATGTATGTATGTTTGCAACGAATAAACTCAAAAACTACTTGACCGATTTAAAAAATTCTCACACCATTAGAATGCTACATTAGCGCCGAGTAACAAAAAAAAGATAAAAAAGAAATGTGGTACAAAGTCCGCCGGGTCAGCTAGTTTTGTATAAAGAAACAAAATGTGTCATGTTAGAGACTACACTCAGCATTTGTTGCAGTGAGTAAAACATCAGAACTAGATAATCTATACTCAAAGCTCAAAGTCTATTAAAGAAATTTGACAGTTTGTGGTAGTTTAATGTGCACGCGTGTGTACATTGTTGATCGAGGGGGCCATAGACAAATTCTACTAGAAAATAAGCGTGAACAAACAGCCTACGAACCTGCATGCCGTTGACGTCGGTGTAGAAGGTGTCGGCGTTGCGGATGCCGGTGGCGAAGCGCATGGCAAGCTCCACGTCGTCCACCTGCGGGTCGATCAGCAGCGTGTTGCTCACCTCCACCTCCGCGTGTCGCAGCGACGGGTTGTTGTACACGGATATCTGGGCCGGGGGAATATTATGTACTAGGGCAAGGTTCAAAGCAGGACTTTGAGCACCGTTTCTGTCAAACGTCGTGGTGGTGGAGAGAAGCGCGAAGGTACAAGTCTGTACCTGGTATAGAGGGCGTGTGAACCGGCTCATCGCACCCTTGTTCTACTAGTACGGTGTCTTGGGCCTAAACTAGTGTGCATGTTTAGTGTATTCTGTATATGTGTAGTGGCATTTAGAGGATCGGGCGGGGGGCTTAAAGGTCGTTCATTAAATCATTATAACGATGAAATGTAAATCAGGATACGAGTTTCTGGTGAAGCATGGTACTATAGTGATCGAGCCTACTTGCTCAATCGGCGTCTCTGGCAGGCGACGTGGCTGGCGAGTTTCAAAAATAGAAAGAAATAAAAAGAAGGGCTTCAAGACGAAAACAAAGGATGATTCTTGGCGGGAAAGTCAAGAGTAATGTCTGCGGTTTTGTTTTATTTTCTAAAATTTGTGTTATATCGAATATTAATGTGAAATAATGGTGGATTCCTCCGTGTGGTGCCGGGGGTAAAGAATTGCACCACCCCATCTCTTCCCGTGGGTGTCGTAGAAGGCGACTATGGGACCATTCCAGAGGATGGGCAGCAGCGTCTCTCTGTGATTATTCTCACCTTACTGCGATCGCCAACCCGCCTGCCAAGCGTGGCGATTATGGCAAATTCCCCTCAAAATTATTAATCCTTGAGGGAGGCCTTTGTCCAGCAGTGGACGTCTTTTTGGCTGAGATGATGATGATGATGATGAATGGTGGATTATTAACCGTTAAGTGTTCGTGAGTGTGCATGAGTGTGCAACATCACTTTTCAAATTCTCTCAAGAAGTCCGCCCGAGGACTTAGTAAAGCCTCACATCTTTACTGAGATACTCGAGGGGTTGGGGGTATATCATTTCTATTATCATTCATCATCATCAATATCTTCAGTATCATCACAGGAAAGAAATACCTATTGTTTATTTATGTATTACTTGTAAGAAAAATTACTTTGACACTGACTAAATGTGCTAATCGCACGAAGCCATCAACTAAAATAAAATAAAACAAAGGATGAGCGGATTCCTTGTCACCTTGCGGCTACGATAGGATTTGTTTGATTGATTGTTATTTAAAGTTATTTGCTTGACAAAATATATAAAATAATATTTAACCGCCTCTTTATTTAATAAGTAGAGCCCCTTAGGCTCTACAGTACTTACCGCGAGCACGATCTCCGCGGTCTTGGCCCCGACGAGGCCGGCGTACAGCGAGGCCTTGTACAGGCCCTCGGTGACCACCATGTCGGGGAACCCTTCGATGGCCAGCGGCCGCGCCGGCCCGTCCGGGACGAACAGGTACGCGCCGCTGTTATTGTCCTGGCCTCTTTGCGTGCCATATCTGAGGTTAATGCAAAAGGCATGAGCTTCGGCATAACAAAAGACTTTTTAAAGTGTCATGTTCACTTGCAACAGTAATTGTTAACGGCATTCTTACCATGTAACCATTACCATTTGTTCTGTTATGTTATTATTATTTTTTGTTTTTGAACTAGTTTTAAATGAGAAATAATAAATTGATCCACAAAAATATAGTAGGCTAGCACCTAAAATTGTAAGTTAGCATCTAAATAGTAGTTTAGGTGCTAACTTTGTATTTTTAGGTGCTAACTTAGTATTTTTGTGGGTTACGTTAGGTTACTTTGGTGATCGATTAAATACAACCCGTTTTAAATTAATTTCCAATTTATTTGTGATAGTGACCTTTTTGTTTTTCTATTTGTTTAAATGTAATATTTACCTAGTTTTACTTTTATAGATTTTGTTTCTTTTGTACTGGCCGTCATTCAACATAATGTTTAGAAATTTAAGAGAAATCTGTTATTAGCTTTTCTTATCGTCATGTATGAAGTTATACTAATGATTATTCTGTAACGCTGTTGGTTTCTTCAATAAATAAATAAAATAAATGTTTATTATTTTTGAGTATATAATGAAATTTCGGCACAACTCCATGCGCCATGTTTAAGGATGTACTGAATACATCCGTACCCCGTACATCGTAAGAATCCCGTAATAATTACTCTAATGACAAAATAAACCACTTAATTTAAGCAACAAAAACACGATTACAACACATACATAAATGCTGTGATAGAATCGCATGCAACCTAGTACTTTGTAATAAAGAAACAGGAGTAAGCGTTAGGAGCCATAAAAAAGCACTAGATCTAACTCCAAAGCAATTAGATGACAGCACTGCTTCAGTTCTGATGTTGAAATGACTTTAATTAAGTGTGTCCTACACAAGTAATTAGAGAGATTTTTAAACTTGATTATATTGTTAGTTATTAGTTATTATTAGTTAATAGTTATTACTTTTTTTTGTGTAAAAATGTAATAACTACTGGCTTTATAATTACTCGTGTAGGACACACTTAATTAAAGTCATTTACTTATTACTTTTTTACACAAAAACGGGCTACGCCTTGGTATTTATGGTAAGTGAAGATTACGCCAAGAATGGTAACATACTTCACCCAGAAACCTCAACCAGTTAGGAACTTGCTTGTTGTTGTTATGGCCACATAGAGATTAGGTAAGATGGTGGTAGCTAGCCAGTCTTACTACCAACCAAACCGAGAACAATTACATGTACGCCTTGCTGCTAAACACAAACCGCTAGCACACAAAGACAAATAACCCGAGAACGCTGTCTTAAGAAATGAACTCTTAAACGTAACCAAGTCAGCTGCTAAACACGATTCGTATTTCGTGTACCTAGGTAGGCGTATGTAGGAAAAGAGGTGTTCGGCCTTGGTTGTGTGTATGTATCGGGAAGCTTGTCGAAAGATGTCGCTTCTTCTTGGCGGGAAAGTGAAGAGTCATGTCTGCGGTTTTGTTTGATTTTCTAAAATTTATGTTATGTCGAATATTAATGTGAAATAATGGTGAATTATTAACCGTTAAGTGTTCGTGAGTGTGCATGAGTGTTGGCAAATGAAACAAAACAGTGCAACATCACTTTTCAAATTCTCTCAAGAAATCCGCCCGAGGACTTAGTAAAGCCCCACATCTTTACTGAGATACTCGAGGGGTTGGGGGGTATATCATTTCTCACTTCTCATTTCTATTATCATTCATCATCATCATCATCATTCATGAAAGAAATATTGTTTATTTTAGTATTGTAAGACTTTTTCATTGGCTAAATGCTTGTGCAAAGCCATAAAAAAAAGAGAAGGATATCATTATCATCTATAGCTCTACTTCACCTACAGTTGAGTATGTAAGTCATCTTTATGTGCGCGCTTTTCTCCACTATACAATGCTGATAGGTTGGTAGGATCACTTACTGCACAAAGTCCATGTGAAGTGGCGTGGTCTTCCCATCGGGCGAGACTATAGCTTTGATGAATCCGTTCATAGTGGCGACGACCCTCGTGCCGTTCGCTGCCTGGAACGTTATGTCCTCCGAGAGTTTGGCCAAGGGCTGTTCTATTGGGAACATCTTCGGAAGGTCCACGGACCAGTAGTCGTTGTAAATTCGGACGCGCGAGTACGAAGTATACCTAGGTAAAAAGGTAAAAAAAATTAACTCCTATAGTAGTTAAGTAATCTTATAGTAGTAAGTTTAGACGTTTTTTTATATCTAGCTGCTCGGTAAGTGACTCCATTCTATTTGACGTTAAGCGTAGACGCTAAGACAATAGGGTATTTGACTACAATGAAAATATAGATCAAATTGTAGTTAACAGTAAATATTTTTTTAAACCAATTTATCTAGCACATAATTTTAAAATAAGTATAATTTTTATAAAAAATCATTTATAAAATAAATGATTGACCACGTGATCGAAAACGCACGGGATTAGTCACGTGATGTCGTGACGTCGTTTGCAAGCAAAACAAAGATGTCACTCGAAGTTTTGTATGGTGTGATTTGACAGCTAACAGTTTGTTTACATGCAACTGACGTCACGACATCACGTGACCTGCATGCATCGTTTTGGCGGCTATTTTATTCATTTGAATTTTAATGGCGATTCTCATAAAATATAAAGAAATTCACAACGAATTAATCGAATTGCAAATATATTATGCTATAATGAACCATTAGACATAGTTTTCTTAAAACTGTCAAATCCCCTATTGGTGCAGTTTGAAAACAACGCAGCATCAGTCACCATTACCCTGCCCGCCTACAAGGCACCGCTTCGCGCTAAGTCCACTGAATGCGGGTATGAGGGTAAAAGTGTACTGGTACAAAATTTCATCTTTTGGAGGTGCTGCACAGAAGAAAGGAAAGGTAGTTTTGTGTCTAGTAAATAAAAAGTTACCTGTCGTAAAATGGCAATCACTGATTCAAATGTGAATCTTACATTGTTTTTGGATTAAATATATTATTATCATCATCATCATCATCATCATCATCATCATCATCATCATCATCATCATCATCAGCTCATTTTATGTCCCCACTGCTGACTGCACGAGCCTTCCCTATGGATGGATAGAGAGAACGGGCCATAAACCACCACGCGGGCCCAGTGCGGATTGGTGGTTGTTAACGACTGCTAATGCAGCCGGGGCTAACGGCTTTACGTGCCTTCCGAAGCACGGAGGAGCACGAGCATTTTTGGTCACCCATCTGATGACCGGCCTTTGCGAAAGTTGCTTAACCTCAACACTCACAGACCGGACGCGTTAACCACTGCGCCATCGAGCTCATCTATAATATATTATAGAGTAGATATATTGCGTCAACTCTTTAACCTCATCCCACCTCTCTTCCTCCATAGGAGTACACGTGCTGCTCTCCGGAGTCACCGCTTCACTGTCTCAAATATTCCATCGCGCACTAAGAAATATGGTGACTCGTTTCTTTGTCGCACCTCTAAAACATGGAATAGTTTGCCTGCACACGTTTTCCCTCCTTCCTATGATATGGGGTCCTTCAAACGAGGCGTGAAGAGGCACCTTGTGGGCCGGCAGAGTGAGGGTAACTGATGCTGCGTTGTTTTCACGCTGCACCAGTTGTCGTCGCATCTGGATCCCATATTCACTTAACATCAGGTGAAATGGAGTCATTTGCCGTGTTACGTATAAAAAAAATATATTTAAACAGAAGAAGCAATCCAAATGGATTTGTATGGAAAAGTCCGAAACTGTAGAGGAAATAAGTCGACTTTTTTAAAGTTAAGTTAAATTGCATTAAAAAAAAGCATAACCTCTTCTTACTCAACCGGGAATAGTGATGCGGTCAAATCTATTAAAATAATCACAAGGTAAATTTATTAGTAGAGTAAATAATTTTTTCTATGTAAACCCTTGCCTACATTTGAAAATATTGCTCTAGCCAGCCGCACTTTGGATGCGTTATCATACGAACACGCACGATTTATCTCGATTTTCCGTCTACTATGACAGGTACCTCGCACATTACCTGCTGTCACGAGCATTTACATATATACAATTTAAGTCTTAACACAATGGAATAAGAGTTAAAACTAGTCAAACATGTTATTGCTCGTGACTGTACGCACACGACTTGAGATAATAAAAATAAAATAAATTTATTAAACAACATTAACACTAACATTTAAAACGGATTCAAGTTTGTACTTAAAATTACTTATAAAAAGGTGTGCTAACATTGCACCGATGAATTTTTTTAAAAATGTCCGGGCTAATAAGTCGGAGGATCGGAATGTAACGTGCGTAATCGTATGTTCGTACGAATAAAATCATACTAAAATACATTAAAACTGTGACTAGCCCAAGAGTCAAAATGTAAAGTTCAAAAGTTCCTACTGCCTTACTTGTTAATAGCCATGCTGTCTCTAAGGGATATGGTGTAGGTGACCAGCGCCAACGGCTCCACCACAACCGGGAACGACAACTGGAACTTGTTGGCCGCGAACCCGAGATGCTTCTCCCCTGCCACCACCGGCGACACCTGCGCCATCATGGGCTCGCCTTCGGGGTCAAACACCTGGGTAGAACATTCATTGTTTAGAGAACTAATTGGACTAGAGAAAAGACTAGAGTCGGGTATTTAATCTGTCATCTGCTGTGAATACAGACAACAGAATTTTAATTGTTTAAGGCACTAGTTAGTGTCCACCGCATATGAGAGGTTAACCTTTGATATGCGCAAGCTCTGATCAAAGCCGCCAAACAATTAAAATTCTATTGTGTCTGTATTCACGGCAGACGACGGATTAAAACTCGTTATATGTACTAAAATTGAAAGTTAGCTGGGCACAGTATCCAAATTTAACGATTCTGGCTTAAGTTGACCGTCTTGGAGAGTTATGATACCTACGTATTATGGTCAGGCACATGTATTGACATAACGGAAGTCAACGTTAAAAAAACACAAATGTTGAAAAAACTTCCACGAGCAAACAAAACTTGCGTTAAAAAATTATTTGAACATTTGGAAGTCAACTTTGTTAACCACCTCAGGTTAATCACTAAGTGCCTTACAATCAAACAAAGAATACGCTCCGAATAGTTATTCCGTGTTGTTCGAGCCGATTATTTATTAACAGCAACCCCACGAACTATGACGCGATACGGACCGGAGCCAATGGATGGACACCGCCATCACGCGATACACACGGCCACCAATCACCGTCTTCATTACCTGTTGTGTCATTATGTCAACCCTATTCTCAACCGCCATCCCATTGTAACAATCGAAGTAAAGCACTTCAACAGCAAACACCTTTCATTAACACGTGCTTTGTTCCTGTCATGTAAACTTCATTTCAAATTAAGAGTAAAAGAGACAAAACACGCAAGACTATTCGAAGCTTAGGTATTTTCTGTTTCTTGGAAGTTTATTCTAAGGCCCTAAATTTAAATTACAAGGACTGCCATTTGGCATAGACTAACGATTACATTTTGGTGACCATTGCGCCATCATGGAACGCCTACTGGGTCGAACAACTAATTACCTTTAAAAAAATAGTTATTGATTGCAAACTACATGCACCACTACTTTATACAGTAAATAATCGAACCACTCCAGGGGGATTTCTTAGCGAAATAATTAACAGCGGCGACACCTGCGCCATCGCGGGCACGCCTTCGGGGTCCAACACCTGGGAGGAACAACAACTTCTCATTATAGGACTTTTATGGATGCTACCAGCTCATTATATGTTCCACCGAGCTGGGGCACGAGGCTTCCCTATGGATGGCCCACGCATAAACCATCTTATGGGTAAGCTTAGTGCCTTCATCTCACCTGATGTTATGTGACGATATGGCCAATGGCGGAAGCGCACTTCACCCGGGATCCTCGACTACTGAGGCACTGGCTATCTTATCTCTAGCTGCCGGACCACAACAATGCTACAAACATTGATGTTAAAGCGATATATTTAGATAAGGAGGTGGTAGCTAGCCGTGCGGACAAACAAGCACTGCCACCAACTGAACTGGGTACCGGTGGTCTTAACCACTAGAGCACAGAGGCGGTTAAGAGTGCGCTACACCAGCTATTCCTAAAGCGGGTGCCGTGGAAAAGTCAGCAGGGTACCGCGAATCAGTATTTTTTTTAAATTACATTGTATTCCATTTCGCTCATCGGAAGTTACAGAGACGAAACTGCACAATATGGGTTATGGTAATTTCGTCTTTGTAACTACAAATGAGCGATTTGTTATCATTCGATTGGAGTCTCAAAAAATAATAAGGATTTGTTGAGTGTTCCTTTTTTTAAAGTTTAGGAACCGCTACGCTATACTACAGGGGGGATCTACTACAAGTTGGGACAGTTGAACCAGAGACGCAATCAATTAACCTCTAGTGGCGACACCGTGACATAGGTGACAATAAAGAATCTCGCAACAGCTGCGCTCGGATTGGTTTGAGATGGTCCGAGATTCAGTGTCCGTGAGAGGGTCTATCTTATCTTATCTTAGCGGCGCCTGCTGAGGCAGTACCACTTCGACCCATCGGGATCTTTTGTGCAACCCCATCCTTTCACTCTTCTTCCTCTGTAAAGATGGATGCCATAAGTATGGCAACGTCCTTAAGAGCGAAGAGTCTGAAGTCCCGGTTTCGGGTAGGCCGACCCCAGGAGTCCCATTCTTTTCCTAGCCAGAGAGTGGCAGTCACGCAATAGGTCTGCATTGCCTCCGTTTCCTCTCCACATACCCTACACAAGCTATTTGCTGATAGATGCATTCTGTGAAGCATTTTTAAACTATCATGGTCACTTACATTCACGGGATTCCGTGATCATGGCGCATGCAACTGTGCCGAAATATCGGATACTCAAACACAACAAAAAACATGGTAATAATCCCGTTAATAATATTTATTCTAATGTGAAGCATTTGTTTTGTGGCATAATGCCCTGTCAAGGCACTGATGGTTAATCGGGCCTGCCTTCTACTGCCTCCGCATATGAATTTACTCCGTCTTAAGGCGTTTTCGCCTAGGAAGAATTTGGAGTGTTTCATACCCGGCTGCTCTTTCCATTCGATGCTGTGCCTGTTTAGGATGTGATCTTTTATGCCGGGCCGCATGCTCCTATGGCCGCCGCTAAAGTGAATACTGGTGATTGTGTCAAACCGGTGGCGGTCTTATTCACCCTATTGGCATGTGAAGGGGATGTACAGTGGTTTTAGTGGGTAGGCCCCTCCTTCTCCCGCTGTCGAGATCTGGCCTGGGCAAGAGGCCTTACGGACGCGTGGTACTAAGACGAGTTTTCCACTGTCAAAGGAAAACGGGCCGTATGCTTGTTAGTGTCAACAAAAAACAAGTAAGAAAAGTAAAGTAAGTAGCTTTTACAACAGGGTTTCTTAAACTTTTTGCAGCCACGGACCACTTTCACAATTTAAACAATCCCGCGGACCCCTGTCTAAATATAAGTAAAAGAAAACGAGCCTTATTTATATTAAAAACCACTTTTATTGGTAGTTTCATTACCCTTACTAGTATATCGAGACCTACTGTGGACCCCTGATACCATTGCTACGAACCCCTAAGGGATCCATGGACCCCACTTTAAAAAACCCTGCGTATACCACAGCTGAGCCAAGGCTTCAATCATTGAAATCAAGTTATCGCTACAATTGATGGGTATTAGCCTTAGCACTACGCTTGCCAAATTTGGATTCATGATCACAAACCCGGGCTATGCATCTTAAAATCCGAAACACACTCAGCTCGACGACCGATAAAACAAGCTACTTTTAAAAGCTTTTCGTGGTGAAACTGACACCAAATAAAAAGATATTTTTTTAGAACTAACCTCCACATGAGGAGTAGATACTATCACAGTCAATATCTCGTGTCTGCGGAAGGCGAGGGCGTTGTAGAGCACTATCCTTCTGGACGGCGAGACCGTGTCCAGAGCGATGGTGATACGAGACGGGATCTCGTCGTGCCGCCGCCAGATGTCGTCCACGTCGAAGTAGACGTCTTCCTGCGTCTGCTCCAGGATGGGTGGCTGCTTCAGCAGGTAGTAAGCGGCTTGCTGGATCGCCGATTGGCAGTACTTGATGGCTGTCAGCATTCTGGAACAAGTTTGAGGTTGATGATATTCATGTGAAGTAAATTTCCCTCTTATTTTCATTATTTTTTGTTTTTGGCTGTAAAGAATTTAAAATGAAGATACTGTGCATGTGTGATATTATTTTATTTTATTTATGTATAACGTTCTTGTATTGTCTTTGTTCTAGACAGTGAGAGGTCGTGGGCGGCCATGGCCTTCGCCGCGGAGAGGGTCCGCGAGGAATCTATCCATGCAGACCTCATCTGACGCAGACGAAATAGGAGAAGGAGGCGTCAGTATGCCCGCCACATTCCCCTGCATTGGTGTGATGGTCAAGGACGGGTAATCCCTGGCCGTCTACTAGCCTCAGGTGTGGAGCGCGCTCAAACATCCTCGGGCGTGCTCCTTCTGGCGGGCCTCCGCTAGGCTAGGGTGAACACTGGTGACTGCCAAACAGGTAATCCAGTCATCCTAGCGGCACGTGAAGGGGATGTACAGTGGTAATTAGTGGGTAGGCCCCTCCCCCGGCCGAATCCCTGTCGAGACCTTCGGGTCTGGGCAGGGAGGTGGGAGCTGGAAGGGAGAACCCAACATAACCATCCGCGCCTCCCCGGGCGCGGTGGTACTCAGCAGACGAGTTTTCCACTGTCAAAAAAAATGTGGTAAAAATGTCACTGTCTCTCTCTCTCTTTTGACGTGACAACGTCTTATAATTCGATAGAGCCGGCTGCACGCACGAAAAAGTTCGGCGTTACCTCGCTCTGAGGCGTTCCATGTAAGGCTTGAAGTGCAAGCGAGAGCGCGGAAC
Organism: Eudonia mercurella; assembly: GCA_963082485.1. Taxonomy (NCBI): domain Eukaryota; kingdom Metazoa; phylum Arthropoda; class Insecta; order Lepidoptera; family Crambidae; genus Eudonia; species Eudonia mercurella. Next base: position 6,932,220 of record OY720041.1, on the reverse strand, counting down.
GAGCGACAAAGAAGCACAATCGGCTGAGTAGAAATTTAGCCGTGCTGCTGTGCAAGCCCGTGTCCGGCATCGCCACCGCGGTACTTACCCCCAACACCCCCCGACACCTCCCGACACCACCAACTCCTCCCGCCTACCTGTTCGACGGGCTGCTGCTGCTGTGCAAGCCCGTGGCCGGCATCGCCACCGCGGTACGTACCCCCAACACCCCCCGACACCCCCAACACCTCCCGACACCCCCAACTCCTCCCGCCTACCTGTTCGACGGGCTGCTGCAGGCTGCTGTGCAAGCCCGTGGCCGGCATCGCCACCGCGGTACGTACCCCCAACACCCCCCGACACCCCCAACACCTCCCGACACCCCCTACTCTTCCCGCCTACCTGTTCGACCGGCTGCTGCAGGCTGCTGTGCAAGCCCGTGGCCGGCATCGCCACCGCGGTACGTAACCCCAACACCCCCCGACACCTCCCGACACCCCCAACTCCTCCCGCCTACCTGTTCGACGGGCTGCTGCAGGCTGCTGTGCAAGCCCGTGGCCGGCATCGCCACCGCGGTACGTACCCCCAACACCCCCCGACACCCCCAACACCTCCCGACACCCCCAACACCTCCCGACACCCCCAACTCCTCCAGCCTACCTGTTCGACGGGCTGCTGCAGGCTGCTGTGCAAGCCCGTGACCGGCATCGCCACCGCGGTACTTACCCCCAACACCCCCCGATACCCCCAACACCTCCCGACACCTTCTTAAGACGTTGTCACGTTCAACTATCGTCAGTAAACCGACTTTACAGACAACCAATTTTTTCACTTTTTAGCGTAGTCCTCTCGCATCTCATCGCGCGACGTGCTCGTGACGCCGGCGCCGTCGTGGTGCCGGAACAGGGAGAGAGCTCGCCGCGCCTGCTCCACGCGGTCACGCAGCTGCAGCGACGATATAAAAACCAGCGGTGACTCGGACACTGTCTAAGCTATGATTGTTAGAGCTAGACTCATTTCTTTGACCGTGTCACCGTCGTCGTGGTGCTGGAAGGAGAGCAGCGTGCTCACTCCACGTGGTCGCACATCTAAAGCATCGTCACGACGACTCAGACACTGTCTAAACTGTGATAAGATTCTAATAAGAACCAGATTTGCTTACCAGCATTGTTGCACCACGCCTCATTCTCAACAACACAAGCTGAGGCGGGGGTCTTGATTGACTGTCACTGAATTACGATGGAAATTTTTATAAGTGTGTGTGTATATGTTTGTGTGGTTAACAAATGTCTCTCTCTCTCTCTTTCTCTCTCTTTTACTTCTTAGCGCAGTCCTCTCGACGTAGTACTTTTTTGACGTAGTATCTAATCGCGCATGTCGTCGGTGCTGAAAGGAGTAAAGTGGCGCGTTCACTCCACCCGGTCGCGCAGCTGCAGTACGTCCTCCTACCTAAGACCTCCTCGGACAGTCTGACCTGTGATAAGGTTCTAATAAGGAACCGACTCACTTCTTAGCGTAGTCCTCTCGCACCTCGTCGCGCGACGTGCCCGTGACGCCGTCGTGGTGCTGGAACAGTGAGAGAGTTCGCCGCGCGTGCTCCACGCGGTCGCGCAGCTGCAGCGACGTCATGTGAGAGACGGCCGCCTCCGCCACCGTTTGAGCGGTGATGATCTCTGCTGCCCTGTCAAGACAAGACAAGTCAATTTTTTTACAATATAAAATTTACTAGAGAAGGTCAACCAGTCTCAGGAAGCTTGACTGGGAATCAAATTTACGACCTTTGGATAAACAGATCAATGCTTATTTTAGTAAAATTTTATCCGGTAACTATATATAGCATTGTGAATGCAAAAATTTAAATTTTAAAAATATTTTTCTTAATCTGAATAAACTTAAGAAAATTGCTTTAGAATCGTCCAAACATTTTTTTACCTACTGCCCATTCGGATGTCTATTTTTTAGCTGTGGAAAAGAATGAGCGCAAGAAACTGCACAGCTTTAATAAAAATAAAGACATTTACAAAAAACAAGTATGACCTGGTATTATACAGGTTGACTTTTTTATCACCGTCCAAACCTTCTGAGATGACTCTCGTGATACAAACGAACAACTCTTACTATTGGACAAACTCCCTAACTCGAAAATAAAATTCAGCTGTTCCATACAAAACATCAATATTTATTCGACCAAAATGTATAGAACAGCTGAATTTTATTTTCGAGTTAGGGAGATGGTCCAATAGTAAGAGTTGTTCGTTTGTATCACAGGAGTCATCTCAGAAGGTTTGGACGGTTATAAAAAATTCAACCGGTATGCAACCCCTGCTTTCTACGCGCAGCACGAAGCTTCTCAATATTTTTTTACTATCATCATATAACAAGAGGGTCTCGATGAGATGCAGTGGTTAACGCGCCCGGTTTGCGATTGCAAAGGTAAAGCAGCTTTCGCAAAAGCCGGTCATCGGATGGGTGACCAAAAATTTATCATCTCGTGCTCCTCCGTGCTTCGGAAGGCACGTAAAGCCGTTGGTTCTGGCACCATTAATAGTCGTTAATAACCACAAATCCGCACTGAGTTCGCGTAGTGGTTTATCGGCCCGTTCTCCTTATTCATCTATAGGGAAGGATTGCGCCCTATCACGACTTAAAATACATATAAGACATAGTGGAAACATAAACTAGTGAAGATAGAGTTGTGATGATAGTATTCAAAAATGCAATCAAAATTATATGTAGTGTGAATTCTGATAACTTAATCCCGATCGTGGAATTTTTTCAACACTTGTCTTTTTTCAAACTGCTAACTTAAGTTAATTGCAATTTTATACGAAACTAGCTGACCGGCGAACTTCGTACCGCTTTGACAGTTTCCATGACAACAAAACAAACAAATCCTTCGTCCGCTTAAGAACACCCGTATCCCATGATGGACCCCTATAGCAGCGCCACCTACCGGGTTCAATTGTAAATCTAAACCATTCTCGAATCCACTTGAACACACACAGAAAATTTCATTCAAATCGGTCCAGTCGTTTAGAAGAAGTTCAATAACATACACACGCACAGATGATTTATATAATATAAAGATAGTGACGTCATAGTTCGCCCATCAAATACCATTTATATAAAAAAATATCGCTTAAGAGCGTTTACTCCGCACGCTAGCGCTGCCAATGAAAAAAAACATATTTAGTAATTAGAGATAGATAATCAAATTATGCTCAACAAACTATTTAAATGAAGTAATTTAGCATTTTTACGTCACCTAATGAACATCTGACATGTTATGGTTTACTTAAATACGGCGTTATAGTTAATAGTGGCCGTTTTTAGCTGTAACGTCTTATTTAACTTGTTGAGCATAATTTGATTTTCTATCTCTAATTACTAGATGTTTTTTTTCATTGGCGGCGCTAGTGTGCGGCGTAAACGCTTCATCATCATCATCATCAGCTCATTTAATGTCCCCACTACTGGGGCACGAGCCTTCCCTATGGATGGATAGGGAGAACGGGCCATAAACCACCACGCTGGCCCAGTGCGGATTGGTGGTTGTTAACGACTGCTAATGCAGCCGTGACCAACGGCTTTACGTGCCTTCCGAAGCACGGAGGAGCTCGAGATGATATATTTTTGGTCACCCATCCGATGACAGGTCTTTGCGAAAGTGGCTTAACCTCAGCACTCGCAGACCGGGCGCGTTAACCACTGCGCCATCGAGCTCCTCCGTGCGCTTAAACTGCTAAAAAGTTTCTCCAAGTCTACTTACCTGACATAAGCCAGCAGCACCCTATCCATGTTCTTGTAGAAGGGTCGCGAGGTGTAATACCCGCTCCAGTAGTGCTGGTTCCTGTCGGCGTACGTGAAGAAGTCACCTGACAGCACAGGGAAGTCTTCAGTTTTGGTCTCCGCGTGCACCGCCTTGAAGTAATCGTTGAGGGTGCCGAATTGGACCTGGCGGTGGAGAACAATAGTGTTTTTATAATTTTGTATATTATGCACTCACAATGCTTTATTATTATGTAGTTACAAGATAAAATTTAATTTCAAAAAAATCCTACCATACCTACTTATTACGTGCCAATGCTTTGATCGCTGAGCTACCGAACCTGAACGAGTCTTCTGGGGTCTCGGTTTTTTCCTAGTAAAATTTTATTTTGAAACAATAGTATTTCAAGTAAGAAAATATTTTTATATTGATTTTATTTAAGGTACCAGTTGTCAACCGCGACTTCGTTCGCGAAGACTACACTATCCCACTTCCCGGGATAAAAAGTATCCCATATTCTAGTCCGGGTCATGGTTTGTCTATGTGCAAAGTTACATCCAAATCCGTTCAGCCATGGACCGACGTGTAAACCAACCGGTTGCAGCAACCGCAACTAGTAATAGTCGCGTTGCCATTGTGTTGCTTTTTTGCGGTAATAAGTCTGAGGAAGACACCAGTTCGGCTCAGTTACCTCAGCGTTGAACCTATCGTTGTTGTCATTGATGTAGTTGATGATCATCTCGTAGTTCTCGAACTGGTTGTCCCACTCGTTGGAGCGGTCGTAGCGGAAGTCGTCGCCCAGAGGTATCAGCACTGCGTTGCTGCGGTACAACTGGGCCTTCTTACGCCACTGGTCCAGGATCAGGCTCGTCCTGCGAAACGTGTCATGTTTTTTTTAACATCAAACAACATCATATATACATTGTTCTGTTCCAACGACGGTACACAACCACCAAGACCTGATGCAATATCGAAAAGTTCGTTTTCGATATTGACCCGACTGGGAATCGAACCGGGACCTCAGAGTTAAAAAATAATCTGAACAGCATCGGTATTTCGGTGTCTCCGATAAGTGTCCGATAAGTATTGAACGCGATGATTTCAGAATACGAAAAAGTTTTCATTTAAATTTAAAACTCCTCTGAGCATTTAATTCTCATCCGCGTAGTAACAGAATTAGTCATTCACGCTTATTTGAAATAAGCACCTTTGAGACCCATTAAAATAACATAGTAACTGATAGTAAAGATTTCGAAACGAAATCAATAAACAGATAACTCCTTGCCGTTGTTGTACTGATAAAATTTACTTATCGCGTTTCCTTCCTAAGGTTCTGACGTAAGTAAGTAAATATGTATCATATCGATAATTTAAAGATATAAAGATGTAGTGTGTTAGAGCTAATTACAAAAATAAACAGATTAAGGTAGATAGGTAGATATATTGATAATACTCTTATTGCAACACCGCAGAAAATACTTTGAAGCACTATGAACAATTTACAAAGTTATAGTGTGGCGGTCTTATCATTTTAAAGCGTAAAAAATATTTTACGAGAACCGGATACTTAAATGACGTTTTATTCTCTGAATCGCGCTATAGAAGTGTTTTGGTGCGTACTATATAAGCTGCCCAATGTTTTTAATATACAAGCTCAACCGTACATCTAACAGTTTTATTTTATTAGTACATGGTTACTACCAGTAGGTGAAAAAAGGATATTATAGCACATGGTTACTACTACAACAGTGAGACCTAGGGTCTTTTTAACCTATATCATTAGTACAGCTGGCACATGACTCACTGTGAATTATGCTCTAGTACATTAACTTTTCGAGGAGCTCGATGGCGCAGTGGTTAACGCGCCCGGTCTGCGAGTGCTGATGTTAAGCAACTTTCGCAAAGGCCGGTCATCGGATGGGTGACCAAAAATGTATCATCTCGAGCTCCTCCGTGCTTCGGAAGGCACGTAAAGCCATTGGTCCCGACTGCATTAGCAGTCGTTAACAACCACCAATCCGCACTGGGCCCGCGTGGTGGTTTATGGCCCGTTCTCCCTATCCATCCATAGGGAAGGCTCGTGACCCAGCAGTGGGGACATAAAATGAGCTGATGATGATGATGATGACATTAGTCTGCTTTTCCACTGGAACTGTGCAAGGTAAATTTTACTTTTTTTTAAGTGCTAATTGCTGCACTGAAGCTGAATTAAATATTTATAACATATTTATAAAATACAGTGTAAAATTTAAATAAGTGTGCAAGTTATCTAAGCCGTACGTGCAATTCTATTGGTAGACTTTTCCTCACCCGCCACTTAGCTACCTCGCACAGCTCTGTTAGAAAAGCAGCTCTACTATTGGCAAAACGGGTGCCACTAAAAACTGTACCTTAATACTATTACAATAAAGGTGAAACCATAATTGATTTGTAATAAGTAACTGTTATCAGTTATTCGCTGTACCGTCCAGGGTCTCGGCTAACATTTCGCTCAAACGTCCACATTAATTACCGCCGCTAATTGCATTGCAAAGTGCGTGCGTTGCATTTTTCTAATTAGATCTTTACTTTCTTTAGTTGAAACAAAAAATACGTATGAAAAGCTTAAAAGTATATAGAAATCAGGAATATTTAATCATTTCTTCTATGAAAGCTAAAACAAATGTAGTTTTGCGAAACCATGCAAAATTGCAACGGCACGGCGTGTAGACCATCATTGTTACTTATGTAAATACTTTTTACAGCTTGTGTATTTTTTTTCATTGCATTAGGAACTGAACATACCAAAGATGTGTTTACATAACTGTGCACTGTGTGTGCACCTACCTTTAGAATTTACGTAATTGAACAGGTTGACCGCGCCGCTGCCGCCGGGCCCAGACACAATAGAAATTCCATTGTTTGCCGGTCAAATGGCGTTTAAAGTGATAATAAATTCAAAACTAGTGTCAGTAGATGTTTATCTATATATTAATAAGTGAAGCAAAAACTTTGTAGCCCTTTTTACGAAAATTCCTCGGACGGAGGAGTATAGATTGCAGAATGATAAATTTTAAACGGAACATACATGGGGGTGTTTTGGATACACCTAGGGGTGTTCTATCACTGGATTTCCTCTTGACACTATTTTTTGGGACACCCTGTATACTCTTTTCAAAAATTTCAAAATTGGAAGAGGAGCGTCCGAAATCTGTCAATGCCAATCTAAACTCACATTCTATCTTTTTAAATTTTTTATTGCTTAGGATACAATCCGTGCAGCCTTAATAAAATTACGGTCGAATTTCGACCACTGGGCGACCACTAGTCAGAATAAATAACACATAATATATTTGTTAATTTAATATTAAATATATTTTCATTTTAATTTTTTGTATCATGTGTAGTTATAGTCTATTTAACGAGCTCCTAAGCCTATGTAGTTTTGCATTCTAGAACATATTCTGTTGGGCAAGTGCTGTGGGTGGAAACATGTTTGTGTTTATACTAAAATAATAACCAAAATATTAGACAATAAGAAAACTTTATACAATACGCTGATTGTGTTCCTTAGATAAATAAATGAATAATTGGCTAAGAACTGACCTTTCCTCAACATTTTTTTTAATTATTTTCTTGGGCGGCACCCCCCATGGACAGGCAACGCCATTGCCGGGCAATCTTTTGAAATCAAACTGGCAGCACACCTAAACAATTAACTATAACTTTATATCAAGAAGTATACAGAAAAATATTTAGTATAAGCCTTAAAACTGTCTGACAGACAAAAAACTCTAAATACTAAATGCAGATTATAATATATTTAGTAGATCAGTTAATAATAATAATATGTTTTTGATGTAAGGTTAAATGTAAGCAACTATCGAATTGGATTAGTCTATAAGGATAGTTGTGTATTGAAATATAATAAATAAATAAATAAATACATTTTAAATAATAACATTTCAGTCTAGCTAGATGATTAAACAATGACATCGTAAAATAGTCACTCGTTAAGAATTAATAATATGATTCGAATTTTGCATTGCAGCTGTTTGATAAATTTCTATGGATATTCATGAAAATGTTTCACAAAATTGTTTGCATATTTACCAACACATGTTACAAAGAATTTAAACAAACATTCGAAACACGTGTACAATGTACTCGCGTTTCATTTTTACATTTGATTTTAGCTTGACGTTTTGAAACCTTAGAAGGTTCCGTTCCTCATTATTGACCGGCTACAACATAAGGACAAAATCAAGTGTAAAAACAAACATTTTTATTTCAACGTGTAACAACACTACGAGTGTTATAGTGTTCAAGTAAACTTTTCTAACATTAATAGGTACTACTTTTGTTTTTTGTAAAAATAACATATTTCTACAAATTTAAAATACATACCTTAGGATCTGGCCCACAAGTATGGGGCACGTCGTAAGAGTAGAATGGCATCAGGTGTGTAAACATATCAGTCACGCCGACGCCATCTACGAATTGATCATTGTTTGATTATGCTAAATTAATGAATCTATACATATATAATTTTCCTTGAGTCTTTTTAACAAAATATTAAATTACTACAATTAAATAATATATGAGTAACTGCTGCACTCATAGACGTTAATTATCATAAATGATTACTTAACACCTATAATTGTCTATTGTAAAATAGCCTCTAACAGTGACGTTATAAGCACATTTATCGACTGAACAATTTATTGTAGTTGCTAAATTTTCCTTGATGGCGAGTATGGATGGAAATGTTGGTAGGGGAAGGCCTCGACGCAAGTACCTGGATCAAATCGGGGAAGTCCTTAAAAAAGGTCAGGTCAAGAGTACCCTAAACCGACGAGCGTGTATGAAGAGACTTATGAATGTGGATGAAGCGAAAGATGTCTGTAAGGATCGCAGCAAGTGGAAAGAGGTGGTCTCTGCCTACCCCTCCGGGAAAAAGGCGTGATGTATGTATGTATGTATGTATGCATGTATGTATGTATGTATGTATGTATGTAATGATTACTTAGCACCTAAAATTGTCTATTGTAAAATAGCCTCTATCAGTAAAGTTATAAGCACATTTTCGACTGAACAATTTATTGTAGTTGTTTAGTAAAAATCATTAATTATAATTGACGTCTATGAGTGCGGCAGTAAGACTTTTAACATTATCATCAGCTACATTACACCTGCGACTTCGTTCGCCTAATATTAGTTTATGAGACTCTGAGGATTTACCAAATAGGTAACGAAAACTTTACCGAAAAAAGCGTCGTTTTAAAAAACTAATGGCTTAGCTTAGGTCTTACCCACATGATCAATTAATATTACATAGAGATCAGTCCTTTACCCACCAAGTTAGCCCAATGCCGAGTGGTAGGCTGTAACGACTGTCATTTTACAAAGTCAACCGATACCAACGGCTAAGTCCTCCGTGACATATTAAGTAGCTAACTAACGAGGTTTTGTCCATCCATTCAGGGCCCCAGCAAAAAAGTTGCTTATCTAGCACAATCGCAATCAGAAAACACAAAGCCGTTGCGCGAGGTTCTAAAGTTTTGACGACGACAAAGTTCTTGTCGTGGTCGACAAACACATCACATCTGTAATATTAGTAATTTTTTAAGAAATAGCAAACTTACCCCACAGCTGTCTCCATTTAAATTCCAACTGCCTATTAAGAGCTAATTCTTTCTTGATTCTGTAATGCACCCTTTGTATAAGAGTGTTATCTATACCAGCTAGTTTCAGCAAGAGCGGTTGTGCGCTAGAATATCCGAAGGGGTCGATAGCCCACCCGTTCGACGGTATAATGCCCAGATTCTCGAGTAGCCATTGGTGGCCTGTCGTCAGCTGCTGTATGACTGACAGCCAATGAGAGTTGGCCTCGTCGTTCATTACCCAACCACCGGTGACTATTTCGAGTTTGCCCGATTCTAATAATCTGAAAAATTAAACAACAGACTGCTGAGTACCATTTGTATGCAACATTCGATTACGTTAAAGAATACTTTTTTGTATGACATTGAAACAGCGATTACTGTTGACAGACGGGAGTCAATGCAGCACCATTTTCTCGCTAGGAAAAGAATGGGACTCTCAAAGACATTGCCATATTTATATCTATCTATATCTATCTTTACATGAACAGTGAAAGAATGGGGTTGCACATAAGATCCCGATGGGTCGCAATGCTATTTGGAGAGGGAAACCTCGGGAGGCCCCACTAAGATAGAACAAACTATATGAGTTGCAGTTTTGCTATACTTTTAATAGTGAATAAAACTCGCACTAGGCGCTAGTATGATTACAAGTCTGTCTATTTATGTAAATAAAACGAAATGCTGTTCGTTGGCAAGCACATCACTTGAGAATGGTTAGACCAAGTCGGCCTTTATTAATACAGCCCAGAAAAAAAATTATTCAGGAAAACTGAATGTCTAGTCTTAAGTCAAAGTTAAAGTCAAAGATATTTATTTGCCAACTAAGTGTACATAGAGGTCTTAAAGTATTTGGTGCTTACAACTTAAAATGTTTACTAGGATGCTACATTGTTAAAATTGAACTAATCTGGTGTTAAGCTTTTCTAACATTATAATTATAATAGAATGTGGTGAATTTAATAACAATTGTTTTTTTTAAATAATTGATGTCGTTTAAAATTATAATGGTAGTTTTGATTGTATGTTTTTCTAAATAGAAATTCTACTACTCGTTTAGGTACAACTTACTGTCGGAGAGCAGCTTTTTCCTTATCTGTAGCATCAGAATTCCACCATAGAGACAGGTAGCTGGTTTCCGCCCATATAAATTTCCTGCCAGGTGCAGCCAGTTTTTCTACCATATTTGTAAAAATCGCCTTTGTTTGTGTCTTGTAATAATTCTCAAAGGTCTTTAGCCACCCTGCACAAATGAAAATCATATGATATTCATAAAATATTTATAAAATACAGTGAAAAAATTAAACACCCACCCCATTTTTTCACTGTATTTTAGAAATATTTAATTCAGCTTTAGTGCTAAGTTAGCACTTAAAAATAAAAAAAGTAAAATTACATCAGATCTAATGAAAAAATTTGGGTAGCAATCACAGCATTGGACCGGCAATCCAAGGGTCGAGGTCATGTAGCATTGTGAATGCCAAAATTAAAATGTTATGAAGAATGAAGTAAGATAAAACAAATATTTCGAAAAATATACTATGCATCAATATATAACTAGCTGTGCCCCGCGATTTCACCCGCGTTAATTAGTCATAGCGTGATGTAATATAGCTTCTAGCCCTCCTCAATAAATGGACTATTCAACACAAAAATTATTTTTCATTTCGAACCAGTAGTTCCTGAGATTAGTGTGTTCAACCAAGCACACAAACAAACTCTTCAGCTTTATTATATTAGTACAGATGTTTTTTTTACTGTATAAATTCTTTTACAAATAATTTTATTGGTAGTTTTAGACTATGGTGACTGCTTAATGAAGGAATTAGTACCCAAATGTGGCTTACGAACCATCAGATAATAGGAACCACATAGGTTTTGAAGGTGCCCTGTTTTAAGCTGCATGTAAGGATAAATATCACTTTACATTACTGCTATTTTGCTGTTGACAAAGTGTTGTGAGTTTTTAAATTGTATTCTAATATCAAAGATTTATAACAGGGGATTATCGCAAACTTGTACAAGGTGTCTTAGACATACCTTTATACCCAATGTTCTGACAGAGTTGCAACAGTTGTGGTCATGGCAGTTCAGCCTGCGATCACACCGGTGCAACTCTGTGGTAAATGTAATGCAAAAGTTTAGTTTATATAGTTTTCTAATAACTGTTACCTGGATCATTGTGTGAATGTGGTACTATAAACACTTTCAATTTGTTCTTGGAGCTCCATTGATCTTCATTATACTCAATATTCCAGCCCTGCTTCCATACACCACCATCATTGTCATCAAATGTTATCCTATCATACAAAGAGAGCATCTGTAAAAAAACAATTTATTTACACAATGGCTAATTTAACAACAATATTTTAGTACGATTATTACATGCAGCAAGCTTATGGTAGGGGAGTGAAACCATTACCTTGTCTTATCTTATTTCCACATTATCAACATTTAGAATTTTATCTTTTTACTATTTCAGTATAATAATTCAATGTAATACTTTAATGAATCTGGCTATTGCTATCAATATTATTATTCAACAACATTATCATCATCTCAGCCAAAAGACGTCCACTGCTGGCATAAGGCCTATTCCAAGGATCTCCACAAAAATATATTCATAACTGTTTTTTTAATTTACCTGTATATCTGTTTTAGGCACAGTTTGCATTTGTATAGAACATGTTGAAGCATTCATCTTCGAAAGCATTCTCGGAGGTTCATCACCAACTGCTTTGAAGTCTCTTATCTTTGCATCTCGGTGCCGAGGCTCTGGCAGAAATGGCTTTGGTCTTATCTGGGGTGGGTGATATTCGGACTGGTCGACTATCTGATCAACCACAGACTTGATCTCTCCAACAACAGCATGGTGTTGACTAAGCTCTTCTTCAATGTGATGAAGCTTTGATTCAAAGTTGGACCATTTAATCTAAAGAATATTTTTCAAGTCAAAGTGATTTTAATTGCATTACTAAACAAAACTATCTACATTTACAAACCTTGTACAATTAAAGGTAAATTTAAAATAAAAAATAACATCTAAGAATACTACATTTAAGAATAACTATTATATTTACTACTTGATGTTTATTTATTTATCATAAAAAGACTTAAAGTTTTCAGTAAGGTAGGTAAGGTATACTTACATCATCTATTTCTTGAGGTGCTGGTTTAATACTGGGTAGTTTGAAGCTCAAGTCAGTGACGACATATAGTATAAACAAAAATGCGAGGATGCATGTCATCCAAAACACTGCAGACAGCCTCCTTATCCTCATGTTGGGTGCTTTAACAAAAACAATGTTTTATTTTTACAAAATCGCATCTTTACTTCAGCAAACATTTCGAATCAAAGCAAGCCAGAATGTATTTAAAATTTATGACTAATAAAAACATATAATCAATTAACAATAGTGAAGTTGGTGAATTGGTATTTTAATTCTAATAGCTTTACATGTTTCTTTAGAATTACTTGTACTGCAAACGACGCAATGCTTATAATTTTATATGTTTTACTTTATTTTTAAGTTTGAAGATTAATTATAATGTAAATATTAGTAAATTATGAAATTTACCGTGTAACCGGAATAATCTGCAAATCTTCTTATGATCTTAATTTTAAACTTATATTATGCTAATGTACCTTCTTCAGATTTAATGAGATATTATTTTTTACCCATTATAATTTCTAAATAGTCTACTTAACTGTAAAAACAATTTCTGAAATTATTAAAAATAACTTCTTCGACACTTCCTTTCCTTCATTCACAAAGCAAGCAACAAAGCGCAATGTGTCAAATAAAAAAAATTGTAATGACGTTTCGTTTTGTTTACAATTTTATCACTGACGTGTCCATAGACATGACATAAATGCGTCTCAGTAATGTAAATAACTCTAAATTATTAAATATGCCTTGTGAATCAAGATTAAAATATTTATTTAAATGGTTTCAATATACAGCGTAAACAAAGTAATTATAAGCAATAAAATAATTTTACCAATTGTATAGTGCGTATCCAAACGCATGTTAGCGACTTGTTATCGATTTTCATTAAATGTCAAATTGTTTGTGTGTGAAACATGGCGTCTAAGGAGTCTTTGGATGTAAGTATTCGTTTTATTCACTTTAATTGTGTTTTTTTGCATTTATATTTGAATTTTGTATGTATCGCATCACATTGTTCTTGTACCTTGTAAAGTTTTTGTATGATTGTATGAATTTATTGAGTAATAGAGGGAGAAGACGACCACGCCCCAGGTTTTGGTTTCAAATTTGAATTCTTTTCGTTATTTCCGGCTATTTTATTTCTAATAAAAACATTATTACATGTTGTATAATAAGTTCTGTTCCTATAGATTTGATGTGTAGGTACTGTAACCTTATAACAATTAGTTTTAATTCATAAAATTATTATAAATGTGCTCAAGTATTAGTACTCCATTTATTGTTATAATCATTTTGCGGCTTTTTTACAATACAATATCTAAACCTTTTACCTTTACTTACATAGTTTATGTAAGATTTTTAAAATCTCATATGAAATTAATAAAATTAAAACACCTTCCTATAACATTCCTATCGCTAAGCATTTTGAAAAATGAATGGAATAAATAAATATGATATTACAAATAATAAGAAATAGAAATAGAAATAATCTTTATTAACATTGAAACTTACATACTTTTGACAAGTAAGTAACATATATAACGGGATAAAAAATATTATAAAAATATATTACTTATTTTAAAGCAAATTATGTAACTGTGGTGAAAAAGATCTGGGCGGCTTTGATTATGCTATTTTTAAACTTGGACAGGCCTAATTCTGACATTTGGACAGTGGGAAAAATGTCTACTATTGATTAAAATTTTCATAAATTTCCTAGCGTACAGTTAAGACAAATTGTTGTCAAGCATTTTTGGATTAAGTTTCAATTTGTTGGTTTGGCCCTTATTCTTGTCTGAATGTAAATGATAGGCACAAGGTATAACAGTGTATGTAAGTCTGCAATACCTTAACATTAGCAAATCCATGGATATATCTTAATTTTACCGGACCTCGTGACCTTCAAACTGGAACATAGCATTTGTAGGTCACTGCTTATGTATAGATCAGCATCGGTCTATAGAAGTTCCTCTTGAGAAGGGATGAGGCATTCTTAAATGTAAAATAGCAGAGATCGATCAGGCTATTACCCACCATGCTGACACAATACAGCTATATAGGTAGATTACAACAACTATTGTCTTATAACAAAGTGCCTGTAAGGCAATCTGGGCCCATGTAATTGGTCCCAGATTGCCCCCTACATGCACATTGTCTTAAGAGGTTCTCTGGCTCTTATTGCTAACCTGCAATGTCTGTTAAATCTAAACTATAATTATAATGTCGACATAAAATTCCTGTGCATACTGTCTTTTGGCTATCACATGCAAGTCTGTTTAACCTGATATAGGTATTTGCATTACATTCCAATTTAAGATTTTCTAGATTGTATAAATTCTAGATCTAAGAAAATCTAGAATACCATATATTTTATATTTGTCTTCTTCATAGCATCTTCAAAGAACTTTACTTTATTATATTTAATTATTGCGTTTTTAATTCTTAATACCAAATTATTGTGGTAAAAATATCAGAGAAGAAGAAGAAGATTTCATAAATAAGCAAATGTGATCCATTAAAAAACCTATTATGTTTCAGTTTTATTCAATTATTATCACAGAAGGATAGCTAATTAAGATTTTAATACAATAAAGACAAATAAAGATTTTAAGACTAAGACAGTGGTTACATGTATTACTTTTTTTATTGTTAAGGCCTTTAAATAATATAAATTATTAATATCCCAGAAATAGTTTATTTGTAACTGCTTTACTCATAATAATTTACATAGTTAATTACTTTTACTACAATGGCCCCTAACGGTATCGTGACGTATTACCAATAACCTTGTAAGCTATTCAGCTGAATGTATTTTTTTACTCCCACACCCAAAAACCTGTGCGCTTTTCCCTTCCCCCAAGACACGGCCAACCCCAGCGCCCTCGGGTTTTCTGTTCTCGATAATTATATCAGCTAGGTATATAGACATATATCTACGTAATAATTAAAGGACATAGGTAAATTAAGGTATAGAACGAGCGAGATACAGAGTAGAATTTGGACTGTTACTATGGCTCGACAAACTACCTACTCAGCTTTTCGCCGCCCACCCGGTTGTTCTTAACGCCATACCTAGATGGCCAACAACAATTTTTTCTGCATTAAATACTTTACTGTAACAACGTTTTAAAACATTTGTACTGTAAATGTATGTATTGTTTGAAACATTACCCTTGCCATGACCTTCAACAGGGACAAGGGCATGTCTCTGTTTCATCCGAACTGTCAAATCCAGAAGTTCAAGCTCAAATCTCAAAGTGATCCTTGACTGTTACATTTAAGCGTATCGCGTCTTTGTTCTCAGTGAACTTAAAGAACGCTCTAGTAAAATCTATTCATTTACCGCGTCTGCCTTACTTAATCTGAGCTTTTAATCCTATTTCAGAATCTTTGTATTAGTGGAGCCCTGCATAATTGCTGCATTGTACTAATTTGACTGGTCCCACTTGCGCCTAGCAACAACGGGTGAGCGTGCCGTGTAAAACCAATCGATCGCGATCGGCGCCGAGTCTAGGCTGCTCGGTAGCCGCCAATACTGAACTGTTCATGCACGACGTTCGGTGCACAATTACGATTACCGCATCATCCATCAGTGAATTGACGTCACTTTTTTGAAGGTGGAAATAGGGTTCCCGCTCTGTACTTGTTACTTACTCAATTTTATTTCTGGCACATAACAGCAATGTCCTTTATGAACGTCTTCTGATAGAAAAGGTATGAGATACTGCCCTTGATACCAAACCGACCATTGGAATCCTTGGCGTCGACATTTCGAGTGACGTTCAGTTTCGCGGTCGTTTGGAAGGTAAAACTAAATTAGCTTTGAAAAAGCTGGGTGTGCTCAATAGAGCGGGACAGTATTTCACGCCGACCCATCGCTTACAGCTTTACAAAGCACAGGTCAGGCCTCATATGGAATACTGTTTCCATCTTTGGGCTGGTGTGGGGCGCCCCAAAACCAACTCCTCCTATTTGACCGCATTTAACGCAGAGCTGCTCGAGTTGTCGACGACGTGGGATTCACTGGCCCTTCGGAGAGACGTTGCGTCTCTCTGTATATTTTATCGCCATTATTATGGGGAGTCCTCTGAGGAATTGTTCGGTTTGATCCCTGCCGCTGATTTTACCGCACTACACGCAATCGACTGTCTTTCCATCCACACCATCTTGATGGATGGCGGTCTAATACTGTGCGTTTCTCACGTAATTTTTTACCACGAACTATAGTGCTGTGAAACCAACTCTCAACGGCCATATTTCCGGACCATTACGACTTAGGGATCTTCAAGAAACGAGTTTATTCCTTCCTTAAAGGCCGGCAACGCATCTGTGATTCCTCTGGTCTTGCAGGTGACCATGGGTGGCGGTGATTGCTTCCCATCAGGTGACCCGCCTGTTCGTTTGCCTCCTTCTAATATTTAAAAAAAAACAGTATGATTAGCATATTACTTGACATGTCAAAAAAAAGCTTGTGTCTCCGATGGGACCCGTACAAACGACCTGCGCAGTCCTGAGACAAGTTTCAGACTGGTGTCCCTACCTAAAGCTTCATCATCATCATCATCAGCTCATTATATGTTTCCACTGTGGTGGCACGAGCTATGGATGGATATGGAGAATGGGCCATAAACCACCACGCGGGCCCAGTGCAGATTGGTGGTTGTTAACGACCTAATGCAGCCGGAACCAACAGCTTAACGTGACTTCCGTAGCACGGAGGAGCTCGAGATGATAAATTTTGGTCACCCATCCGATCTTTGCGAAAGTTGCATAACATCAGCAATCGCAAACCAAGCGCGTTAACCACTGCGCCATCGAGCTCCTCTAAAGTTTAAAAAAGATCAACGCAGGAATAATACCTACCAATCGTGTTGCGAATGACTACGCTTATTTTCTTTGTGACGGGCTGTATATGCTTTTTGCCGGCTCAGATAAATAAATAAAAAACTTTCGTTTGTCAAAGTGTAAAAGAGTGCGGGAGTGCAGCCTTGCTGGTGTTTAGCGCGGTTCGATAACGACCATCGTGCCAATTGAGCGCATCCGCATTTGTGTCAAAGGACACAGCACGCGCTCCAAGACGCGCTCATCTCCGCCCAAGGTTACCTACGCATCCGCAGGCGAAACACCGTCCCGGCGGCTCATGTAGGTTGTACTTTATAGCGGCTCTGATTCTTCCAGACAGTGATAAATCACGCTCAGCATAAGTATCGGACATAGTACTAATGGTCGCAAATGCTAGTCACGTTTTTATGGTCTTGCCCCGCTACGGGAGCGACACAAGGAGCGAAGAATTCAATCAACCTAATGTAGTGTAGATTTTATATCTAAAAATGTCGTGGGTTACCTATACCGATTAAAGGTTTCATTACTAAAATGATTGTATATTACACGTAAGAGCAGTTACGGATTCGCCAGTTCCGGACTGACTGCAAAAAAACAGTATATTCTACACAAATGAACTTCTTCATCGTATTATTTGAATAGTGAAGTTACCATTGCCAATACATGAATAGTTCCGACCTTCCCCGCCCATGCCAACATTGTACAACCTCGCATTATGGCATGAATGAATATATCTGAATAGTAGATGCGTCTCATTTTTCAGCATCGTTAGCGGATGTACTGCCTTTTCAGAAGATTTTTATACTACGAGTATTATGGTGTTGTAAGCGTCTATACTACGGTTCATCTGGCGGGCTTTATACTTGCGTGCCATTTTTGATTCCAAGGGATTTTTTTTAACAAACTGACGAATCATTACTTACAACAACCCAGTAATGACTTCGCTCCATATTTCATGGATAAAAATTTTTTTATTCTTGTAACAACCGAGCATGTCCCGGAGACTTAGGTTCCTATTTCTATTTGCCTAATCACTAAGACATAATGCTTCAACTGAACCTCTGAATTTTGAACAATCAAGATTACTACGCGTTACCAACGAGTGTTGATATGGAAGCACTGAAATATTTCCCATCCTTTTACCGAGGACCTGCGTGAGCTACATAGAATCTTTAATTGTTTAATGGCAAACCACAAGGTAAGAACTATTTGCAATAGCGTCAATATATCTTGGTAGGATTCGTCTGACAGATCGTCTGCGGCCCGCCGAGGCTAAGGTCCTGCGCTGACGCAAGTGGTCGCGCTTCCCGCAGGATGTCGGGAATGAGAGCGTGTCCTCATAACTCCGCTGTCGTGGGTCGAGACATTGTGTAACTCCTACTTAATGAGGATATTATTCAGCCACGTCTAAACGCTGACTGCGGTGTGCTCGGCTTTTTTGAAGCGCTTTAATTGCGTCGTCGTCGGGAGCCACCGCGCTCTCCTCGAAGCAAAGACAAATTGTGAGCCGTCGACCATTCGTTACCGTTATCAATCGTGCTTACCCAAGATTTTTCCGCGTAAGAGAAATGCGTTGAAATATGATCAAAATACATCACTGTTGGCTCATGTTTTTTATTTTTAATAGACTGTTATAATTTGAGCGCTGTTATTTTTTACTGTTTCCAAATTTCGAAGTCCTGAGAAGTGTCTTGGCGGAACTAAGTTAGTTCAAAGGCAAAAGTCCTTATCTTCGTGGTCAAAGTTTTGCTATGAATATGCTTTAAGGCTCTGTTGTAGATGAGGCTCGACAAGTTGCATGAATCATTTAATTCTGTTCGAAACTAATCCTCTTGTTACTGAAAGCCTTACCAGTTGGAGAAATGAGAAATCACAAACCGCTACTTGACAAACTTGACTTTGCTAAAGCGTCTACTTAGAAATTCTAATTGGCTCTTTAATTATGTGGCGGAAAGTTACAGTCTATTATATTTTAATGCGTAATTTAATTTGATGTACCATAAAACGCTACTGAGCGTTACACAATTCTTAAACGAGGTCCACGTTCAGCACTGTGTCGAGTCCTAAACAATAAAAGCAAAAAATATTGACTAGCAAACAGTTTTGAAGACAAAAAAGACATTCAAATCGCATTTGTGATATTATCAAATAGGTTTGATGTTTAAAATTGTTTTGTAACTAGATATATTCAAACAAATCAATATAAGTGTAAGTAAGGGTCTCCCCCAAAATCCCTCCATGACTGTTTATGATGTATTTTTAGAAAAAGACCTAGTAATATTTAGTTAAAGCCAGATAAAGTAACATATCTTAAGAAATGTACGGACGGATGTAGGTGAGACCCGTAAATATTGCTTTTATATTGAAATTGAAAGAGGTAACGACACAACACGTTGCGTGCCAGCCTCGCGAAGATAAGTCCCTAACGACAAGGAATATTTCGCAAAGGTTACAGGGCCTTGAAGGAAATTGGACCGTATCTATTGGGTATATAGAATTGAGTGCGGCAGTAGGGTTCGTAAAGATACAGATCTAGATTTCAATACCTAACCGTCTGTTCGTATACTATGTTACTGGAAGAAAATAAGAATAGCAACCTCTTCGATTTGTTTTTTTTCTTTACCTGCTATGCCACCTGCCACCGCAAAGGTTGCTAGTAATATCTTTTTTCAGCTTTTAATACACAAGCAACGGGGGAAGGCTTACCCTTTATTAACATATATTCTAGCACACTTACCCGAAATCCCTAACTACTAGAAACTGGCTATATATATATATATAACTAACTGCCGGAACACCGACAGACTCAGATTAGCGTAGCTAATAATACGAATCAAACAAGTGTACCACAAACTCCACCGAGTAAAACCTGCTGGGAATGGAGCCCGTAGGTAAGCTCTGGGTCTAAAACAAATCTACCTACTAGACAACAGACGTCGTACTCCCACTGTAAACGCTATATGCATCTGCATATCTACATACATCGAACATACTCCCAAAAAATATGCATGAGATTATAGTAAGCAATAATAGAAGACAGTTAACATAATTAATTAAATGTCGTGCCTATTAAAGGCTACCTAGTAAGTGCTACAGACAGATGACGGGCTCGCTTGCTCCCCCCTCCCCTCCCCTTTAACCTACCCATTTTCATTTAACGCGTATCGATTTTCAATTAATAGGATCGTACCTCGTATCCAATATCAGTATGGAAAATAATACCTTGCTTCCTAATTACAAGTGTCAACGTATAATTTCGATTCAAAGTTTAAATATACTAGCCAAATGTTCGGATGGCGTTTTGTTTAGGTAATAGTGTAAGATAGTATATTGATAACATATAATAATTGAAAAAAAAGTCGTACTGTAACAAATAACTAATAATCATTGTTTCTACATACATTGTCATCGGCTGATCATGTCTAGCTGTTTTTATTAATGGGGGCCATGGACTACTGGAACCATGACGTAGTAGGTGTCCTAATTGATGTATTAGTGTGATGATTATTATAAAAAAACATTTTACAAAAATAAAATATAGAGCTTCATATTAAAATAGCAAATATTAAAACAGCTTGAAGTATTTGCATGAGTGATGGATGAGATTCTGATTTTTCTGCACAAACACAAGCACGAGCGCTAGACAGGTTGTGTGAATATTTCTCACTTGTGAATTGCGATTTAGCTAAGTAAAGTATGGACAGATGACGAAAAAGTTAGATCAGTTAACAGAACACTTCGTTTCTTGAAACGTGACGCATCTGTGATTCAACAAAGTAAGTGGACTTAAATCACTTGCCACAAGTTTGCAATCGCGTCTACTGAATTCCAGAAACACGTAGGTGGATGTTTTTTAATACTATCTATCAATGACCTTTTATATAAAATATCATTGCTATCTATGCTGCAGTTAGCAGACAAATTATTATATCACTAGAGAAATCGTAAACGACAGAAAAATAATATGGACTCTCATTTACCGCATGTATTTACTTTTATTAATACGAGTAATAATAATAAAAACCGTAAATAAAACCGACTTCTAGCTGGGAAAAAACAACACACCAATTATAATAATTCTTCAATTCCAGTAAACAATGTATAAAGGTGTTACAGTAGTTTTATAAGAAGGATAATCATCTAGACTCATGTTTCAACAGTAACCTTACAAACCTAACTAGCAAGGTAGAACATTTAAATTGTTACAAAAACATACCCCTAAAACTAGCTGTTAACTGGTTCTCAAGACCTATTAAGGATAATATTAGATTTAAATGAAAAAAAAATTAAGAGGATTAAATTTAAATGAAAAAGTTTACAACATTTTAGATAGAACAACAACCTGGCTGACAGAACACAACCTGCAAATTAATTTATCAAAAACAAAATTAATGTCCTTTCATCCCTATCAAAAACCACAACTAAATTTAAAATTAAATACCAATAGCATCACATCAGATACAGTTAATGAACACACATTATTAGGACTTGTAATAGATACCCATGTTAGTTGGAAGCCCCACATAGAGAAACTACATCGAAAGTTGAGCAGCTTTATGTATGTATTACGAGAAGTAAAAAAAACAATAGATGTAGCAACTGCAATAACAACTTATGCTTATGCATACGCATGGCTAAGCTATGGCGTCATACTTTGGGGGGGTAGGGTGGTACAGGCAGAGCTCCTAGTTTATTGATAGTACAAAAAAGCTAATTAGAATTATAGTTAACATAGAATAACAGAAAGCTGTAAGGCTTACTTCGAAAAATATAAAATATTAACGTTACCTTGCATTTATATCTTAGAATTGTGTAAATTTGTCCGCAAATACCCTAACTTCTATACAAAGCGCGACGACCATATAACCAAACACAAACTTAGACATAAAACAAACTATCATTTTAACATAACATAACTGTCATTTTAGAAGCAGCCCGCTAGTCATGTCCATAAAAAATTTCAATAAGTTACCCGATTCAATAAACATCATTAGCAATGATAAACCTTTTACAAACAAGTTAAAAGAATTACTTTTAAAAAGGTGCTTTATAATATATCAGAATATTTAGAAAAAAAAATTTATAAAAATAAAAAATATAAAACTATGTATTCCGTGTAATGCTCACACCAATGTATCGATCCTAAAAAAAACTCCAAAGAAAGACTATCGATGACTGATCAAATACGAGCTGTCTTTGGGCACATAACTCGCAATGAACACTATGAGGCGTCTTGTAAATCAGGGTAGAAATTTTATTCATCAAGACCTTACCACGACCACTCTGCCAAGAGTGACTGACTAAGAACTCCTGGGATCCTGGATCTCTATACTCCTGGGATCGGCTTAACCGAAACTAGAAGACTTCAGGCTCTTCGCCCTTAAAGACGTTGCCAAACTCATGGCATCTATCTTTGCAGAGGAAGAAGAGTGAAAGGATGTGGTTGCACAAAATATCTCGACGACGGGTAGAAGTGCTACTGCAAGAGGGAAACCTCAGCAAGCCCGAATATTTATTTATTTATTTATTTATTTATTTATCCTGTAAGGATAGATGTAAGATTTTGATAAATAAATAAATATGATAAGATAATATAAGACTAACTAAAACCTGCGTGAGACATCTACATCATATGAATTATAGAGAAACTAGAACTTTCCGTAGTAAAGGAACAATAACACGTCTCTTGTTATTGCCGATGGAACTTCCAAATTACGTGTGTGACTTCAGGCAGGAAATCTACTTTGGAAGTAAAGATGAATTTCAGTAGCATCGTTGTCACTAACGACTCCCAGTAAACAGTTTTATGGGATGATCGATACATTATCCGTAGCGGGGAAGATAAACACTTTATTGGTTATTGACACTTGAGGTGTGAGTGACATACAGTTAGCGATTCCTAATGGCATTAATGATAGCCTTCAAGAACCCAATAAAACTTTATTAAAAACTAGGGACGTACCAAAGGAGCATCTACAGCGTTTTCTGGGTCATTAGGCGGTCTGCCTTCGGGAAACGACGGGCTTAGGGCACGTCAGAAGACTAGTGCATACCTATAAGGCGTTTATTAATTGATTAAAGTGTCATTGTTAGGGCGTCCGCTACGTGAAGCAGGTCCCGCGCGCGGACCATACAAAATCGCCCGTTGCGTGCACGCGCGCAAGTTATTTTGTATGGTCCGCGCGCGGGACCCGCTTCACGTAGCGGACGCCCTTAGATTTATTTTCATTGAAAATTTTACGCAAAAGAATCAATCATTTGTTTATTATAATGATAAAAATTATAATCTGTTAATTGTTATTAATTATTAAACGGGACAATGAAATGAACGATGTAATAGTTGGTATTATTTTGTAAAACCAATGTAGTCATTATGTACATGTAGCCGTTCTAAACGCAACTGCCTCCACAACTAGGTAAAAATAACAAAGACTTACCTTTTTTTTTATATAAACCTATTAAAAATATACAGATCCCCGACGCGAATCGAAATCGGCAGATTTGAAGCACCAAGTAAAGTGGGGTGAGACACAATATCTCATAATAGCTGATTGTGCTGCACTAATTCTGAATAATTGTAATAGTTGGCGCCATGTTTTTGTCTGTTATGTTTTATTATCTTAGGATAGAGACGCTGCGTAGCGTTGTGTAAAAGCACCGCCTCGTCTCATCAGAGGCGTGGTTTACTAGTAAGCACTTACAGCCCTGACGCAAGAGTCCACTTTCAGCCTAGCGCTTCCCTTCAATATCGAATATTTCCCTTTATTTTGTAATATGGCTTGCCGGCCTTCATCCACCCTCGCAGCTTGCCTTTGTATCGAATTACGACGATAAAAGTCTCGCTGAGAAATATCTCGCGGTTTTCCATTCCCTTTGAGCGAACTAATAGCGGAGAAATTATCGTATCGATTTAATCCAAGAATAATGGTGCGAAACGAACATTAAATGGATGTACAGCTCCAAGTTTAAAATTCATTATTGAGATTCAGCCTTGGCAGCAAAGGACAAAGGGTACTTTGAGCCTAAATGTAACAGCTTGGAATAATGTTATTAAATACTAATGCAAAATAGAAAAATCAGCCCAATCCACAAACTAGGAAATGAGAAATTAATAAAAACGGTCAAATCTCTGAACTAAATGGAATTCGATCAATAGTAAAACACACAAAAATAAAGGTTTCAAACGGGAAACTACCAAACATTAACATCTTATCTTATGTTATGAACTTCAAAATATATAATATCATGTTGCTTTGTATCTAACCCATATCGGAACGTGTTTGAAAGCTATGCAGTAGGAAGATTTATCAACAAATACGTAAAAATCCAAAAAAACTTATTAATTAAAACATTTTTACATTCTATAACGAGGGCAGTACAAAATCATCGAGTCAACTAATGGCCACTTAAAAACATAATGAGTAGATACTGTCAGACTCAACATTTTGCTAACCACAATAGACCGGCCTTTTTTTCAAGTAGCCAACATTTCTATATTGTGCAAACTGGCTGTTTTTTTACCTCGGTTAGGGCTCGGAAAGTTTCGTCCCGGGCAGTTCAGTGCATTGCTCGCTAAGGGGGTCGATCGATCGAGCGGGTCAACTCGCCACGCGTTCCTTACCGTGATGCACTGACGCGGACTGATAGCTATTACATAATCAACAGTGTTACGAACGTATTACGGCACAATCCTTTGTCTTTCTAGGTAAGGTAATAGTAACTTTGTCTTTTCCTTTGTCTTTCAGGTGTAGAAAGTCTACATTTTTTATGTTTAATATGATGATTAATAAATAATCATCATCATCCCGGTCTTCTATTTGTTATGCTATGGTGTATGTTCCCAGCATAGATTTACTCTATAAGAACTGACATTCTTAGTTGAAATTGCAATTGTTATCCTGTGTCTGTAATAAAAAGATATGGAATCTAAAGGATAATGAATGACTCATGAATTTTTTTTTAAACAGTAAGTTAGTATTCAGGATAGTTGATTTTTCTACAAACTGAATTAGAACTCGCATTATCTAATATACCCTATAGATATAGTAGAATAGTATGTTTTGCAAAAAGTATTACATAGAATGCTTGTGGTGCAGCAGTAGTATGCAGCGGTGCAGTTATGGCGTCGGTTCAACCCCAGTCTGATTTATGGCAAATCGACACTGCCGAGGCACGGCACATGTTAGCGAACGGCGAACAAGCCTATGTTGCCACTGTTCTGACAATGGTTAAAGAAAATGTTTCGGTTATTTTTTGAGTAATTGTATGTGGTATTTTGTTTGTTTATTACTTCAGTGCAAATCACTAATGCTGAAAGGCGACTGTATGCTACCTATTCTTTCAAAAATAATATTGCTTCCTTTCTACAGCATTATTTGCTATTAAACTAAATGCAATCTTCTGATTTTTCTTTAACAAAGTGTATTATAACATTGTGAAATTGAGAATGTAAATCTTTACCTCATTTGAATAAATTTCCAGTATTTTACATAAAACCAGGTAGAGAGAAAACCATTTAGCAACGAAAGCAGTATTTTCTCTTACTGTGACGTAAAGTTCAAAGGTCATGACATTTCCTAAAATGGCATTTGTCGAATGCATTCTTATTGATATTGGGTTACGTGATACGTACATGTATATAATCTGGGTCAACGGTAATGTAATCATCATACTTTCAAAGATTATTATCTAATTGGACGAGCACAACCAATTAAGTCTCAAGGCCCGCTTACTTTCAGGATCGATATTGTCGAAGGTGTGCCAGTTTCATAATAACGCGTTTCCTTTCAGGGTTTTCGTATTCCGAATAGCATACGGGTGTACATATCTATTTCGTCAAAGTATTTGTATAACAAAAGAAACGATGTTTCTTACTTACATTTCGAATTTTGTTACTAAAAATATTGTTAGGGGCGAGAGAAACATTCGCCGAGCGAGATATATTCTCCCTTCTAGTCTATAATACTTTTGTTATTAGATTACAGAGTTCAAGGATTTCGGCGTGTAGTAGGTAAGGTAACCTTTGCCGTATGGAATATCTTCATCTTAGATTATTTTCTCGAACTCAGGCGTAGGCATAGGGGCGAGCTTTGAAGACTTTGTAGACGAGATGACAATTTATATGCAAATGAAGCTCCCATAACTTCTTGTTATTTATCAAATTGGGGACTAAGTGAGCTTACTTTTAAACTAAAGAAAAGCGCTTCATCGCTACCGCTTATTATTCTTGCAACATTTTATCATGTATATATATATATATGTATCACTGCATTGTGAAAAGTGCCGTCAAAAGATTCAAACAGCAGCGTGCTCAGAAAAAGGTACAACTTTGCCGCCAGGTCCTTTAAAAAGGATATTGCCAAGGCGAAGTCATCATTCATAGGTAGAATTGGCGAGAGGCTAGTACGTCTTCCTTCGGGGACGCGTGCGTTCTGGTCTCTCGCCAAAGCTATCTTAGGGAATTTCTGTCAGCCGTCCCTACCACCATTGCACAAGACCGATGACTGCCTGGCCCATACTGCAAAGGAGAAAGCCGATCTCTTGGGCACTCTTTTTGCATCAAACTCGACCTTGGACGATGGGGAAAATTCACCACCAACCATACCGCATTGCGCTAGTTCTATGCCAAACGTTCGGTTCCTGCAAAAATCAGTTCGTAAGGCTCTTTTTTTCCTTGACATCCATAATTCGAGTGGGCCTGATGCAGTCCCTCCTATTGTGCTTCGGACGTGTGCTCCTGAGTTGGCTCCGGTTCTTAAGCGCCTCTTCCGGCTCTCTTACACTACTGGCGTTGTCCCGAGTTCTTGGAAGACAGCCCTTGTCCACCCGATCCCCAAAAAAGGCGATCGCTCGGATCCATCCAACTACAGGCCTATAGCCATAACCTCTTTACTCTCCAAAGTAATGGAGCCCATTACAAACTGCCAGCTCTTGAGGTACCTAGAAGAGAATCAGCTACTAAGTGATCACCAGTATGATTTTTGCCGCGGTCGTTCGACTGGTGATCTTTTAGCGTACCTCACGCACCCACTCTTACATGTCGTAATCGACGGCTCGTGCTCTAACATGAAGCCCGTGAATGCTGGAGTCCCGCAGGGGTGTGTGTTGTCCCCTACTCTATTTCTTTTGCATATCAATGACATGTTGCATAACAACAGCATTCATTGCTATGCGGACGACAGTACTGGGGACACGCTCTACACCGGACGAGCTAATATTTCATTGGAAAGCGTCATAGCGACTGACACCGAGAACATGTTAAGTCATGTCTCGAATTGGGGCCGACGTAACCTAGTCCACTTCAACCCCTCCAAAACACAAGTTTGCGCATTTACCGCGAAAAAACATCCCTTCGTCGTACCTCTGAACTTTGAGGGAGCTCCCCTTGATACCAACCCGACTATTGGGATCCTTGTCGTCGATATTTCGAGTGATGTTCAGTTTCGGGGTCATTTGGAAAGTAAAGATAAATTAGCTTCGAAAAAGCTGGGTGTGCTTAAACAGAGCGAGTCAGTATTTCACGCTGGCCCACCGCTTACAACTGTACAAAGCACAGGTCAGGCCGCATATGGAATACTCCTCCCATCTTTGGGCTGCAGCACCCCAGTACCAACTTCTTACATTTGACCGCATTCAACGCAGAGCTGCTCGAATTGTCGACGACATGGTTATTCAGGTCGGCTTGATCCGCTGGCTCTTCGGAGAGACGTTGCGTCTCTCTGTATATTGTACCGCATATATCATGGGGAGTGTTCTGAGGAGTTGTTCGGCTTGATCCCTGCCGCTGCTTTCCTTCACTGCACTCGACTGTCATTCCATCCACATCACCTTGATGGATGGCGGTCTACTACTGTGCGTTTTTCACGAATTTTTTTGCTTCGAACTATAGTGTTGTGGAACCAGCTCTCGGCGGCGGTATTTGCGGATCGTTACGACCTTGGGATCTTCAAGAAACGAGCCTATTCCTTCCTTAAAGGCCGGCAACGTGTCTGCGATTCCTCTGGTTTGGCGGGTGTTCATGGGCGGCGGTGATTACTCTCCATCAGGTGACCCGCCTGCTCGTTTGCCTCCTTTATATAAAAAAACTCTTACTATATTCAAAGTTAATGGTCTAGGTGTTGTGACTAAGTTCGGAAATACCACCTTCTGTAGGTTGCATTTATATCGTCCTGCTGGCTAGTAGTTACTAACCCGACTTTCCTAAATATAAAATCTAAGCTTTTATCTTTGCCATCAAATTTATTTCTGTGTTCAATAAAAAGTAACGATACTTTGCTATCAAAAATGTAGGCTGTCCTATCAACTCCTCGTCTATTTGTTAGTCTGTAAGTTGTTTATGGCTCGCCAATAAGCAGAGAAGGTCACAAACGTGAGGGCGGTTGCGTGCCGGTATTCGAATGTTCAGAACTAGGGTGAGTTTGGGCAAAAAAAGTCCTTGAAACATATAGGCAGGTCCTCCAGAAATGGTATTATTGATGTTCGTGCGATTTTGCCGTACTAAATACCTACACCTACGCATTTCTACGCAGTTGTTAGGTACCTTAATAAAAGTTGATGCAAAAACTTGGCGGCTTAAATCAGCGTTTTTTAAGAATACATCAAAATGTAATGATAAATTCATGCAAAATCGTTTAACTACTAAATATAATTATAGAAAGTTACACTGAATCACATTAGTAAAAATAATAAAAAGAGGTCAAGGAAATTGGAAAACACGGTGCGCTAAATGACGACATTTCTCAGCGGATCTGGAGAGTAAAACGACAAGACCGATAATAAATGGTAGAAGACCAAGTAAGATTAGAAAAGTAGAAACCTCGGCCCAAATGTCACTTAACGATACGCATCAGCAATAAAGCTAGTGGAATACTCTTATGGAAAATGACGAGTTGACCTCTACAAACTTCGACCAAATAATCTACAAAACCTTCTTGACCGCAATTCTTTTTGGCTTCATTGATTAAGAAAAAAACACCAACACGCACGTAACTTATACAGTTATCCACCCCACGCGCTCAAAAATATTTGTCGTGTTGCAAAAACATTAAACTCAATCATCCATCACACAACGAAATAATATAGATTATACATTTATTCGTTAATTTGTTTTACTGTAAACATACCGTGCTACGAGTATAAAATAGAACAAACTTGATTTAAGAAAGCTGACTACTTAATCCTGCTCGCAGAAGCCATACTAGTTAGTTCCTACTTTATTGTGTCCTACATGTTATGGAAACATAATAATAGAGTTAAAATGACCTGGATAAAATTTCCTACGCGTTGAGACTCCTTATTTCCTTCAGGATGGGTATAAAAGTGTGCTTCTATTCCTTTATATCGCTCACCTTTGTTTTTCATCAAACATTGTCCGTATTTTATTCTTCTGTTTCATTATTCATGGAAGTTTTGTTTCCCTTTGAATGAAATGGAGGCTTTCTGTTGTTTGCTATTTTATGTTTATTGGGATGTCACAAACAAGTAAATGGTTTTTAAAAGTTGTACGAGTATTTTATTTTTACTATATTAATAAATTATTTTAATTCTAATCACATTTGCGCGACCTCGCAGGTTTTGTTCGGGTGGAAACTGGAAATCAGTGATTTGCTGCATAAGCAAATGTTTCACTGAGTTTTCATCTTTTCATCACTATTTCATTATTTTATATCTATACTTCGCATCGCTACGGCACACAATTGATAACTAATGTTAGTGGTAATTGTATATTTAATTGTTTTTTTATTTTTATTTTTCTGTTTCGTATATTTTTATTAGTATTGTATTAATAATTGTGTCTATCTATCTATACCTACCTATGCATCCGTTTTTTCCTCGGTGACCGAGTGGCAATGCGCTCGGCCCGATGCACGAAGGCCCTGAGTTACAAACCCAGGTCGGCCAAAGTTAGTTACTTATAGATTTTTCGATGCATGCCTAGGAGTGGGAGAGTAATTATTCTAGGCAAGATTGTTTGAGAAATTTTAACCTTTACTTGAAAAGGTTGAAAAGCATTACGCAGGAAGGTCAAATAAGTCATCTTGCTTTTGATTGCTCCTTTCCACTGAATCTTCTTTTGATTTTTTTTGTCCTGTATTAAACAGATTCTTCGTATAATGTGCATACGGTCGTCGCCAAAAAAGATTGCACACAATCATAAAATGTCCATTTATATTTTTAATCTGCGTTTTATCCTGTCACAAGTCGTTTCTATGATTCTTTTTCGGAATCAAATTTGAACTCTAAAGTTATGTGTGACAGGCCATGGGTTGTCTTAAACAGCTTTCGCGAACTCTTTGCCATGTTATAAATCAATTTAACTTTAGACTAGGAGAATCTGTGCCAAGATGGCGGCCAAGATGTCTGAACAGTGAAGCGCTTAGAGCTTTTCCCCGTACATTGGCCCTGTTATAGCACGTAATGCCCGACGTCGTCGTATTGATTAGACAGGACTGCTGAACGTTACATAACCACGAAGCGTTGCGTCTGCAGACTTGTAGATTGCAAGGCTAAGTACGGACTACACGGAACACCATCGCACTGTAAAACCATCGTCGCATGACTTTTCAAATGAAACTATTTATTCAAATGGAACGCGTTTATTTTAAGGAAGACTCCCAGTGCCCACAGGCCCCGAAAAGATTCGATACGTTATCCATCATGATGAAATAATATGTAAAATATACCTAGAGTAAACCGTATTTAATATCCGTAAGTGCTTCATTTGCACGTGTAGTGTTCGCATAGTAATTGACGTCTGCTTTATTATTGTGTAACTTAAGTCTTGGCACTTCTACCTGGCTCGAATTTAAGATGACTATTTATTCACATTCAACAATTCAAGATTCCAATTTTACTAACGATAAGTAGTTCTCAAAAGATTTTGGTTTATAATTCATACACTTTATGTTGTACCAACCTATTACCATCGAATTGTTACGAAAGTTCTTGAAGTTAAAGCGAGTGCCAAGACACGGACTCTTGCGAACTTCTGAATACGTTTCAGAAGGCGAAGTGTATTCTCTTATCCATCACGCTAATTGAATGCGGGAGACACTCTGTCTGTTCTTTATAGAATCGGGTGTCGAGATAAGGTGACGTTTACTTGACGCGCCCCTCGTATATCATACAATTACAAGATTCCATCTATAATATTGAGAGCTATACATCGATAATGTCAATGTTTGATCATCTTTATATTCTTGTGGTGAAGCTAACGCACGGTGCGGCCTGAAGTATTATTTTAATACTTTCTTACAATTAATACTTTGTTTTTAATACGTTTTTATGATAATGATTATGAAACACAATCAATGTCATTCAATGAAGGTGGGTGAGTGTTGGTAACGCCTGCTATTTTACACCAGCAGCTAAGGCCAAAGAGTTTGATCTGCCTTCCGAAATACGGATGAGATTTCATCAATCGCATAGGATATCCAATGACCATAGCTTAGCAAGTGCTAAGTTTGACTTCGAGGAGGATGTACATAAATTCTGATTCCCAAATGCGATTAGGCAGTATAGTAGGTCTCACAACGCTATCTGTATTCATTGGGAAAATTACAACGGCACATAGGTTTTAATTAAACATCGACCGAACTAAATGTTTACATAAAAAATAGCTAAAATATTATTTACGTAATATTACATTTAACTATACACAAACTTAGTACAAGAAAAAGTCTCAATAATATTTTGCAACACGCGTGCGGCTATCTAGCCCAGAATAGAAATTCTCGGAGATACTTACCCCGCGGACTCTACAAAGATAAGATTAAGATATCTTTATACATATAATGATTTGTCCTGACTGATTCATCATCGCCGAGCCGAAACCGCTGAAGCAAATGAGATGAAATTTGGACTAATTGGGTTAATTGAGTGACGTAACCACCCACTAAGAAAGGATTTTACGAAAATCATCCCCTAAGGTGGTCAAATAGAGAATGAAAGTTTGTATGAAAGTCCGTCAGTTTTGATTTACTTCAATATTTACTCAAATACATGAAAATTGATTTTTTTTTGGCTTTATGATAAGAAATTAAGAATGACATGTCTCAGGAATTTTGTTTATATTCCTTTAAAAAAGTAAAAAGGGGAAGAACATGTTTTTGGGGAAATCGTTATTTTTAAAGTAAGAAATATAAAATGAATTATTTTAATAGATATTAAGAATTTTCAATAAAAATTAAGAATTACGTGTTTTAGCATTTTTCGAAAAACCTCCTCTAGAGAGGTGAAATAGAGGTGGAAAGTTTGTATGGAAATCTGTCATGTTTAAAGTTTAATCCATGAATTTCGGTATTTGGCCTGGTAAGAAATTATGAAATGTTTCAGGAGTATCCCTTTAGATACTTACCTTTAATAAGTTTTTATTGCAAATTATCACAAGTTGTGTAGCCCACGTAAGTAAAGCCGCTAGCAAAAGCTAGTTTTTTTTCATATAACTTAACAAACAATTTTCAAAATCTCATTACAAGTCGTTTGATTTTAATTTTAAGTTGCCCCAACTATCTCTCCGAAATGAACTCAAATCCAAAAACAAATTATAACAACGCTTGGATGGTACGTCAGTAAACCACTGACGGTAAATTGCTACTGTCGTTTGTAATCTGTTGCTAAACGCAATTATCCACAACTTGATTACGTTTGCATAGGCCCTGACACCACCTCATAAATGCAAGCTCAGTCTACCATATAACTAAATTCAGCTTCAAAGCTCACCAAGCCTCCATATTAATTCATTTTCAGCCATACGGGCTTTGCATTTAGATTTAAGGTCTTTTTTTAATAAGGTTATGTGAAATGTAGATTGCGCTTGGGAAGTTGTTTGGTGTTGTTGAAGTAGCTGTGTTGCCAGCAACTTTGATATTAATGCAATAAGAGTTGGCAAAGCTCACTAAAAGCTTATTTGTTTTAATGAGCTTTGCATTTTTATAAGTATATGTAAATGAAATAACTGATATGACTTTGTCTCATGGAAACATTCTTATAATGAAATGTTATATTAATTATTCACTGAAAATGGGTGTTATATTTGAATAGTTTTATAGCTATTTAATCATATTGATTATGCTCTGTTGTTAGTAACAATCTATTGTAATTATTTGGTCACAATGCGCCTATCTTAACAAATAGGAAAACAATTTCTAATAGGTAAGTGCGTCTGCTTTGACAACATCGGACAGCTTTCCATGATGCCTTTGCTTCTCCAAGAATACCATCATTAGTAATTAACAATAGGGTCTAAGAACTAATAAGACTTACAAAAATCTGTATCTTTTTTCTTTGTATAAGCGGCGTGAGATAGCGGATATTGTTTATTTTTCAAAATTGTAAATAATGTGATTGGACAATCAATCACATTATTTACAATTTTGATAAACTCCTCCTGAACTCCTCTCCAAAATTAAGTTTATCACACTTACTAGTTCGCCTAGACAAAACTAATTGTATATGAATGGGAGTGTAGTCCCATTTATATACAATTAGTTTCGTCCAATTACCGCCGTCCAAATACCGTTACGAGCGAGTAGAAGTATAATAAGTAATAAGTATAAGAATTACGTGAAGATTACGATTTTGATATATTTCATTGTGGCATACCCTCGGCGAGGCGACTAGTAAGTAATCCTTTCTTTTTAACCTTTTGAACGCCAGAGCGCAAACGCGTCGGCGCCCCTTCCACGCCAAGCCAGAAATTCAGAGTCAAACCTACAAATAAAATAGGAATGCCAAGGATCTTATCGATAAGCTGTCAATAACCAATTTAATTATTGCTATTCGTCACAAGGTGGACCGACGATCTGGTGAAGGTCGCGGGAAGCTGCTGGATGCGAGCAGCACAAAACCGGTCGTTGTGGAGATCCTTGGGGGAGGCCTTTGTCCAGCAGTGGACGTCTTTTGGCTGAGATGATGATGATGATTCGTCACATATTTTTGAAATAAAATATAACTCGTTATATCAATCTTTTATTTGACACTATTTCGTATCATTTAAAAACAGTTACAAAATTCTAAACAAAGTAAAAGTAGACATTAGAACTACTACGAATAAATCAGATAATAATAAGGTACAATTCACTAATCTCGTTCGTGAAGTCATCCGCTGTCGGGAAGACCCGACTCTGGCGTGGCTGGCACGACCTCTGACAACTTTCTCGCGTGCGAGGTAGGGATGTGACATTTCAAGTTAACTAAAAATTATAAACAACAAGGTAAAGAAAATGTTGTCTATTAGAGTACTAATTAATTACTTAGCTTTAGTTGATTTTCTTCGTTTTTACTTAAGAGGCCTATTACATCTCGACTGTGATTTTTGCGTAAAATGCCCATTTTCGCATTTTGTAGTAATTTTTCAGTTGTATTTATCGTTTTTATCGAAATAGGATAATACATTCATGCTTAGTATTACAAATTTCCACTCTGCGAGAAAAAGCTGAGTTCGGACGGCCGGCGCATCGCATTTCGTAGTAATTTTGCAGTTGTATTTATCGTTTTTATCGATATAGGATAATAAATTCATTATAAAATATTTATTCCTCATGAAGTAACAATTATTCTGGTAAAAATTTTGCTCAATAATATTATCGTAGATAGGAGAAATTCACAGCGATCTTTAAGCGATTTTCGAACTTTTTTTGGTTTAGAATAAGATTTTTTTTCTATGAAAAATCAATGATATCTAAAAATTCCGAGGTCGCTACGACTATTCGACTATATAAGAGATAACATTCTATTTTTTCTTTTCATTTGTTTAGAACAGTAGAAAATGTTCTTCCTTACATTTTTCATCCTAACAATCACAATTCCTAAGTACTCTGTTTCTAAAGTTGTTTCATTTAAATGTGTAGTGTTCGCGTAAACTTTAGAAAACAATATCTATTATACTATTATTGGTTTTCCTATATTTTCTCAACATAACCGTCTTTTTCACTATTATTCAAAGTCATATCTTTTTTATTTGATGAGACTTTAAAATAAATTCGCTTAGGTTAGCGAGGAGCGAAGCGACGAACTGGTAAGGTTGACATAAACACATCGCCAGAAGCGACTTTAGGTTAGGGCGTTTCTCACAATATACATCACTTTACAATGGAAATCATGTTTAGGGATAAAAGCGTAATGAAAAACAACAGTAGGAGTTTAAATATATTAACATTAGTGATATTATTAATTACAATTTTCGGAACATGAGTGTTATGAACATCGTCTGTAATACTACAAATTGTATGAAATAAAACTTTAGGAAGAGTGATCATTCGAATCACAAATCGGTAGGAATAACAATTTTAGGTAAAAAAACTTTAGGTGAGCCAATATGGACCCCTTCCATTAAATTACATGGCTTCTAAGAAAACTATAGGGCCTTTTAACCACACTGTTATGAAATTGTCTTTTGTGTTACCTTCGTATAATCTAATTAGACCCATTATTATTGTTTACACCTCAATTCTCATTCATGTGCTAAGTGTGAGATGATTGAAGCATGTGATGGTCATTGCTAAGAACTATTCTTATGTTAGAATTTTATATTTTATTATTATATTGTAACTAATTCTTACAATCATTTCATCAATTATTCCTTAATTTAAGTATGCCAATAACATCATTATTTGTAAAATACCTCTGTTATGTTGGCACTTAGCATATTTTAATTTAACCTATTTTGAATGTATGTAGCTGAGATAAATCTAAGTTGTTATATTCATTAATTGTATTGAACTTCGGAGGAATTCGTACGGAATCAGTTTTAAATCCCTCCACTGGCTCAACAAAATTATGTAATACCTTTAGAGCATTTCCAACCATTTCCTCGTACAAAACCAAGGAAGACAGCAAAGCTCGGGGAAAAATTAAATCTGCATTTCTGCGGAGCAACAAGAAAACCAGCCTTAGCAAATCTCATTAGATTCGTCACTACACTTGCCATCGCTTATTTGAATTAGGACAAACTGGATCGCACAAGTATCATTGTAATGTAAAGTTATTGTAATGGCCCAGTGCTCTGCGAATTTCATTCATGCGGCACACCCACGCTCAATTTGTCCACCATTCTCGGATTACATCGTAATGAGGAAAGAGTACGTACTGAAATTGTCCTGCGGTGAATAGATAGCCTTTGTTAATTAGCTGTGTAAACAAAATCTAAGCGTGAACTCAATTATGTTATTCAGAAAACCGGTGAATACACGGGAAAATTGTTATAGATACTACCTAATATGAAACCTTGTAGAACAGTGCAATGAACTTGGTTACCGGGAGCGGATGTAGCTCAGAGATTGGTCAGAAACACCGGTGCTAGCCGCTTAAACTGCCCCGCGCCGGTAACTGGCAATGTCTTCAGCATCATATACAAACAATGTATATATGAATTCTGTTAAAAAAAAGTGTAGCTAGATTTTACGTCTATAAAATGGTGACTACGTGCACTTATATATATTGTTAACACTTCTTTTTTTCCTACTACTTTAAACAAGCAAGCGGAAAGCGATCACTTTAGCTTATACTCGTAGACGTTTGCACCACCAAGAATATCACTCGCAGTTGGCGACTTAAGACTGTTATTCTTTCCATCGCCTTTTATCGTATCATCTTGGTTTCACCATCATATTCTATATTCTCTCAATATATCCAGTGGTGTGTCCCCAATTTTTTGCAAATAAGCACTCTCGGCTGGGGGTAGCTGTGAGGCGTCGTCGAGCTCGTAATTAAATTATGTGGAGCACGGCAATTCTCGCGTGCACTTAACACTGGCTGATTCACGGCGGATTTACGTAACGCGAATTACCCCTGGTGCCTGTTTAGCGCTGCTCGACCCTGTCCCCAATGTTAGACTACAGAAACGATTAGTAACGATAAGTCCCTATTTTATTACCCTAACAACAGGGTACTTTTGAAGTACCCTTTTGTTAGGCAAGAAGGTAAAAGATACTGCTTTTTCGAAAAAGAATTTAAAACATCTAGTACTTATCACGCTTTGTACCTACATGTTCTAAAATGTTACTTAAGATATAAGTTTATATAGAATGACGACTGAATATTTGCTTATCCAATAGATCGATAAAACATGCATTTATACTATAATCATGCCAAGAACCAAAAAAATCACTGCAAATATGGTTTTATCAGTTAATTTTTATAATAAGTCCTCTCAAAATAATTAATCGAATCTGGCGTTATTTTGCGTAAATCCATGGTAAAAATAAATGTTATTGAAATAATATTATTTCAATTATTTTTATTTAAATCCTTTCAAGAGATTTCGTTTTACAATATTTATATTTATTTCTGTTAAGACTGTTAAGAGAAGAGAGGTCTCTTACGTAATACCGTAGCAGCATGACTCTTTATTACGTGCACTAATCAATTGGCGAAAAGAGCATTCAACTTCAACCCGGTTTAATTTGGAGTGCGCCGCGGCTGCGCTGTTTGTCTGTCACACACACTCGTTACATAGCCTCTTTCTTACTTAGCTTGTGATATGCATAAAGTCTTGGCTCCAATACGGTCGATGCTGGTTATAGATAAAATTGGCTACGTAGTTCGTAGTCGAACGACTACGATAATATAGCTCCAATTATTGACTCAATTCTCGTAGTATGTATGATAATGATAACTTTTTTTTGCTTAACGTTAAAGATGATTGAGTAGATAATGCAATTTAAGGGAACTAGAGACGTTTTCAATTATAATCTTACGACTTTATTTTAATAATAACGAAAGTTTTTAAACTTTTTTAAATTTCGAAATTTTAAACTCCAATGGGAACATGACAGGCTGTCTACGAATGTATAAATAGTTGTGTATTTAAATTCTGCCGATGATAGTTTAGATTATTGTATTCTATTATATTCTATAGTCAGATTTAACGACTGCGGCAATACATTAGAAAATAATCAATTCTGCTACTTTTGACAAAATATTTTTTTCCGACTTCTGCTGCAGCTTTTACGAGCACAATATTTCACTGTTTTATTCATACGACTGATTCTCCACTTTTAGATCTTTTTGAGGAAGATTGAGATTTTTTTGAGAAAAAATGTTAATTTTAACACCTTTTGCACCCGCCTTAAAGCTGTACTTCTCGAATTTTAATCTTAACGTTAAATTTTCCACTTGTTAATAAGTCAGCTTTACATTACTGGTTTGATATTTCCAAACATACAAAACACTTTAGTAATGGACTGCATATTGGTGTTAAATTCTTTCATAACTATTCCTTTTTCTTGAAATATATTTGTTTGGATTGTACTCAAAGCTAGTACAATTTTTAGATTATGTTTCATAGAGGCTATATAAATCTAATCTACTCGTACATCAATAAACTTCCCTCGTTCACCTTCGGTCTGGCTATGCGCGTGAGTGAGTGAATCAACAGACATCGCGTAGCAACGTCTGACGTCGCTACGTTTATAATTCATATTCGTTTATACTACAATTTCACTGACTGAAATGTTTCACGAAACGTCAGAGCGTATATATTTAAAGCATTGGCTTTGACTACTCACTTCATTTCCGGCTTAGACACGCCGAAATATAGTGCCACTGCCAGTTTTGTGGTCAGTATGTAGACTGAATGGCATATTCGTAATATCATAAGCTTAAAAGGCTTGTAGCTTGCAAGATTGGCTCTAAAAGACTATTCGAGAATAGTTACTTTGATTGGTGGTGCTCTCCCATTTTTG
Source organism: Eudonia mercurella (assembly GCA_963082485.1). Classification (NCBI taxonomy): domain Eukaryota; kingdom Metazoa; phylum Arthropoda; class Insecta; order Lepidoptera; family Crambidae; genus Eudonia; species Eudonia mercurella. The sequence continues at coordinate 6,893,135 of OY720041.1, read as the reverse complement.
AACTGCCCTAATACTCATTTAGCATTCTGCGTCTGCCTTCTATTATTTCAGTTACAATTGCAGTCAAAACGAGTAGTAGCAAAGGTAATAGAAGTCGCTTTCCGATCTTATATTTATTTATTTATTTATTTATTATTAGCCATTACTTTCCCGCTGCAGAGCAAAGACCTTCCCTCCCTCTTTCCACCTATCTCTATCCTGAGTTAGCTCGTCCCAATTATAGAGGTGGGAGTCCAATCTTCTAACACTAAAAAAACACTCGTCGGCCTGTTTTAGATTTATAATGTTACGCCTCCTTTCCTAATCAATTACTGATGTAGTCTTCCTCTTTTTAGGGTTCCGTACCCAAAGGGTAAAACGGGACCTTGTATGGGAATACAACAAACGTGATTGTTTTGCTCGTGTTGATAACGGCAACACGTAGTTATATATTCACTTTAAAAATAAATAATTAAATTAAAATAAAATTAATATTTAAGGGGGCCATACAACAAACGTGATTTTTTCCATTTTTTTTCTCGGTCTTTATAACGATAAAGGTAGAAACTTGAAATCATTTTATAGATAACTAGCTGACCCGGCGGACTTCGTACCGCATTTCTTTTTTTTTTTTCTTTTTTAATATAGCCTATGTTACTCAGCGCTGAAAGAATTTTTTAAATCGGACCAGTAGTTTTTGAGTTTATTCGTTGCAAACATACATATGTACATACAAAAATACAAAGCTTTCCTCTTTACAATATTAGTATAGATGGTACGGAACCCTTCATGCGCGAATCCGATTCGCACTTGGCCGGTTTATTCTTGTCCTTTTCTCGGAAATTATTCTTAAGTGTCCCACAATTCTAACCATTTTCTGATCAATAACTGTCGCAGTAGATTTAATTCTCTTACAATTTCCGCTCCTCCCGCTACGGTCTAACACAATCGGATGTGAATTTCTCAGCTCAATGCCTGAAAAAATAATCTTAAAACATTTCGAAATACTTCGGCGTTTGTCTTTTATCTTCACTTCATGTTAAATTAACTATGCTCTATGTTTCGAACTAAATTATTGTTTTTGGTTTTAAACTACTTCAGTAAATTATCAATTTATATATGGATGATATTATACTGAAAATCTCGGGGCAAAGTGACTGCTGACTGCTGTGAATATGAGGCAAGGATATTCTATCATTAAATGAATTTCCACTTGAGAAAACTGGCCTCAATCTTCTTGAAAGAGCTTTCCTATCCACAGAGCTGCACGTCGCCTCACTTTTCCTCGTACGCAAATTTAATATATGAAATTGACTCTAGCAGAGTCAGTTTATTCACCTTGCTAGTGAAATGGGGGTACACTATGCCTTGGCGTTTTATTATCTTAAGATTTAAGTGATCTATAATCTTTATGTGTTATGTAGTTTGTTTGCACAAAACCGGTCGTTGTGGAGATCCTTGGGGGAGGCCTTTGTCCCGCAGTGAACGTCTTTTGGCTGAGATGATGATGATGATGATGATGATGATGATGATGTAGTTTGTGATAACTTTTATTGCGACTTGCGGAATTATAATATTGATTTTCTCATATTTTCTTTTGACAGAAAGTCATTAATGTTTTCATAATATAGCAAACACTTTCAATATCTTTTGATAAACTTAAATAAAGCTATATTTGGTTTAAAATTTATAACTGTACATCTAATAATAGTTAAAAATTGTCAAATGTAAATTAAGTAAAAATTTCGCCAATTAAACTTAAGAATTAAATGTTTAACTCATCTTAGGTTTTATTCAAACTCGTGTTTATTGCTGAAAGACAGATGGGACCTTCTTCGTCCCTAATACGGCAAAATGAATACATTTGATTTATTCCCACGCAGGCACACGCACTCACGTTTGTGTGAAAATACAATATTTATGGCGTGTGCGGGCATAACATGATGAATTAGTTACACATTTATCTTCTTCGAGTTAGAAGCGGTGCTCGACCAGGGAGCCTACTTCAAAAATCCAACAATCGATCATCGATGGCTGTTATCTGTATATACTTGATTGACAGGTTGACAGATGTCAAACTAAACTTAAACAACAGCACCGTAATTTTTGTTACATTTAAAATAGTAATTGCAAGTAATTTGTTAATTGTTTATTTTAATCAGCTGATTAAGTATTCAATCCATGCCGTCTATCGTTTGTTACACAATTATATGGTTCATCGTCAAAAAAAATTGCAAGTGGTGTTACAGTGGATTTTCTCTTCAAATATTCTCATTAGCGCAAACTTTGATAATAGTAGGGGAGCCCACGATGCTAAATGGGGATTTACTCGAGCGTTATAGAGACCTATTGGGTTGCGAAGCTTAGATGATAAAAAGAAAAAAATGTTAGATAATGTATACCTTTTCATCGGTGGGGAGGGAGCGTCTATAGATTTTGCGAACTGTTGCATCGACATACTCGAGCGCATCAGACATGGTAGTATCCATGTCTCATGTATCTACTATGATACATCCTACTATGATTTTGTTTCTCTTTTAACCATTTTTAAAGGCTTCATTCAGCCCTGGTCTAGATACTCAGATGTATAACATTTATTCAACCATATCAGATGAACCATTTGTCGTCAGTGATAGATTTCTAGATCCCTGTAATGTATCAAATGCTGCTTGAATATCTGTTAAGATAGATTTATAAATGTTTCTGTCGACCAAAACTTTATTTGATCTCATTTATCATTTTGTTTGGAGTTTTTTTGGAACATCCTCGCCTGAACGATAAAATAATTCAAATTCCAACACAGTACAAAGTGATTCCACTTCACAACTCCTAATCTAATAGAAATAACATATGGTCACTTGAGCATTTTATATTCAATTACCATTTGAAAGGAGTTTTATGGATCATTACTTTAAATATTGGCCTTGTTACGTACGGCATGGTACGCCATGTGTCAAATGGTTTACAATAACTTGGTTAGTGTTATGGGCACGCTTTGGCACGTTTCGTGCGTGGCATACGTCACTGGAGCTATGTTCGTTTACCTTCTATTTCGACGCGCCACTCGCCAGGCTATTTCTGAAGCATATTTCTGTATTGCGGTCTAGGTGTTTTACCCAACAATAGACGTTTGACCACGTACTGACGTGTTTACATCACCGGTTGTCTGTAAAAGCGTCTACATAAGATATTTTATCTAACGGTGTATCAAACAATGATAATGGTTAAGTAATACAAAGGCTCTACAAATAATTACTTATTATTTTGCTTGTGCTTCTAAGCTGTTAATCCTGATTGACTGTTCATTACCATCATCATCCAGGCCTACCCTCATAAAAGCAAATATGGCGATCTTTTTATTTATTTATTTATTTATTTTTATTTTGATATACAATACAAATTACAATCAAGTAAATGTTACATTAAAAAGCAATGAATAAATCTAGATTGCAATTCAATAGGATGAACATTCAGAAAAAAATAATTTAAACAATGGTCACCGAGCATTACAATAGAAAAAGAAAACAAAAACTTAAAAACTTAAATTATCCACAACATCCACGTACCCGGAGATTTACATTATACACAAACTAAAACACATGGAATGTTATTGTTTATATAATTTTAAAGCAAATTTTGTTGCGAACACATTACAAATTGAAAAAATACAGTGTGACCTGGAATATCAGTCCTAAGTTTAACATTCCACTTGTAATATCAATCCCAAGACTAACACTCCAAGAGCAAAAGGCAAAGGTAGAAAACTATGTTAGGTTAATAGCGGCACCTTTCAGGGACAGCAAAGTCGCTGTGTCCGAATCGGTCGCCGCAGGATAGAGGATATCCTTCACAAATCTAGTATAGACTCTAAAATTAGGGTAAAAAATATCTAATTCAAAATTGTTTACAGCCAAATCGTTATATTGCCGACACATCCTCACTATAGGGTTAAAATATGAAATATTGTTTTTATATGTCTGAAGAGCAAAAAGGTTGGTTACGTTGGATCTACGAGCGCTGAATCTTGTGTTTATATGTGAGAAAGTAGATCGGGGGAGTCAATTACAAAGTGGATGATTTTAAAAAGATAAACGAAGTCAAAATACTTTCGACGCAGTTCGAGTGATTCTACGTTAAACTTGGAGAGCCTCTGTTCGTAGTTGGGATGGGAACGACTAATATGCTGACGGTAACATAAGATTCTCATGCACTTCCTCTGCACCTTCTCAATTTCACTACAGTGCACTTAATAATAAGGAGACCAAATCGGGCTTCCATATTTCAAAACACTCCGGACAATAGCAAAGAAAAGGTACAAAAAGGTCCGAGGTTTCTTGAAATCCTTGGTTCATCTCAAGACAACCTAGGAGTTGATTGGCTTTCGCAGTTATATGCTGGTAATGGGGGCGGAAAGAGAGCGTATCATCAAATAAGATACCCAAGTCTTTGACTATATAGATCCGACTTAATATCCGCTCATCAATCGTGTAGTCATAAGTAATTTTTTGATGCTTATTGGAAAATGAAATTATGGAGCACTTACTGATATTCAAATACATACGATTTTCCCTGCACCATTCAGTCACGACATTAAAAATCCCGTTGTAGAACCTGGCAATCGCTTAAAGATATTACAATGCTAAATATTTTCAAGTCGTCAGCATATAACAGAGCTTGACAAGAAATACGCTTAATGAGATCATTAATGAAGATAACAAAGAATAAAGGCCCTAAATGGGAACCCTGTGGTACGCCAGAAGTTACCACTGCAGGTGCAGAGATGTAGCCCCTTAGAGCAACCAGTTGACTTCTTTTATCGAGATAGGAACATATCCAGCGAAATAAATCACCACGAACTCCATACGATGCAAGCTTATTACAAAGTCGATCGAGCCATAACCTATCACACCAGCCCAATGCGGGTTAGTGGATCATATGATTACTTATTAATGTCCACCAACCATTATTAGGCTAGAGTATGATGGTTATGGCCTAATTTCTCCATATAGGTATTATCCACGATAAGGATATAGGCTTATTGGTTAGATGGAAGTTTATAGGCTGATCATAACTATTAAATGCGTTCTACAGTAAAAAAACAAAAGTAATAATTTTAAAATATAGAACTAGACATAAAACCGTTATTACAAAACCAATAAAGGACGAAGATGCGTGAATAAATAATAAATCAGTTTCCAACAAAAGTTTCACGGTGGGATGTAGCTTAATGTAAAAAGTTTGTTCAACTCGATCCAGTTAAAATGCAAATGTTCAGGATTCGGCTGGGACTAGTAGTTCTAGCTATCCCATACCTACTGCACTCGCTATGAATATAAGGCAATAGAATATTAGAAATGAAAATTATCCTGCAATATTTTTATTCACGATATCTATAGGGTCGTTCGCAAGCCGAAGAAAGATGCCTGCGTAAATACCTCTTTGGAGCAAATGAATGTCAAATCCATATTGGTGGTACCGTTCGTTATATGGTACCAATTGAAAAGACGTAATCAGAAAATTATCTACTTTCCTGTTTAACAGTCTTTTTCGCCGCTTCCACTTCTACTATTTTAAAAACTAACGCGTAACGTAAAAGATTTTTAAAGAGGAAATTATACGTATGAGGTATAATTTCCTCTTTAAAAATCTTTTACGTCATTTATCTGAGTTTTAATTTCAATAAAGTTTCACAAAATGTCCAATTTAATCGGCCATGCTATCTACTACTTAAATAAAAAAGTCTCGTATGATCATTACCATACAGTATGTTGTACTGAATTATGTAACTAACTACTCACAAACAAATTCATACTAAAAAGTAGTAAACTGAGCGAGACGTTAATCCGACGACAGGCTTCTCCTGATTTTTCCTACTTCGCTTGTAAGTGAGTACGACGTTTGCACAGTTAAAAGACCCATTTGCACGGAATGGGTCTATAGTTCTCAGTTTAGACTAAATAGCTCATATAAGAGGCGATTTGGAAAATAATTAATGTTGGTGGGCCAGTATGCGAGACGCGTTAGGTAACTGGCCGGCGGCGGCGGCGGCTAGAGAGAGAGGGTAGTCGGCGCGCGCCGGCACTGCTATTGATCGAGGGGAATGACGCCCGGGGTGACCCAAATAGAGCCTTCGTGATCCCCCCCCCCCCGCGAACACCCTCACCCGCCGGTCGCTCCACGACGAATTTTCATATCAGCCGGTTCTTCACGCCGCCGAAGGAATGGCCCGCTGCTTCTACTCTGATACAAATGCCTTACATAATACATCAAGACCGCCCTGTTGAATTATCTCCGCTTAAAATCTCTTTGTCCTTTTGACATTCTGGCATCTGCTGCGTAAGCTTATTCCATTACGTTTATTCTGCGTTACCTTATGCGTTGTTCTGAGGTAGGTTCTGTTAGCACAATTGAAACTTGTTTGCCAAATTGGTGCGAGGAAGTTTCACCTTGCTGAATAATAAATAAGGGTTGAATCGCTCCAACTGAAAAGTCAACTCTATTTTACTTAACAATTCATCAAAGTATCTTTCTGCCTTTCCACAAAATTATGTTGAGTTTTGTACTGTCAGTTATGTGTTCGTGTTGAAATCGGTTCCGTCACCGTGTCACGCATAGAGGGCGCATTAGTTACTGACCTATGACTGGGGGTGTTTCCCAGGTCGCAGCAAAACGGTGCATGCGTACTATTAATATTATCATGCCAAGAATATTACGTCGTTGACCCCTTTGAACAGTGACCACGTCATGAATTAAATTATCTGATAAAAATTGGTACAGAAAACTGCAACGCTTTTTTCGTCAGTACATTAGCGTTTCAATCTAGAGAATAAAGCTCCCTAATTGTTATGAAGTTCCGTTTTACGCGAGCTGAAATAAAAATATATTTGCTGCTGTAAATCAACTGGAATAATGAGTAGAAAAATCTTTTTGTTTAACGTTGCTGTCCGGAGCCGGTAAAATGAAAAATACGCCCAGAGCGAGGGCACGGCAGTCGCTGAAATTGAAAAGTGCAACTTTGCGTTTTATTGCGCCGAGTAGAAGCGTAGTCCCTGCAAGGGAATGTGAATAAAACGTAGCAACCACCGCCCCAATGCTACTTCTAAACTGTTTTACTATCTGTCGCAGATTGTGATCGTTCTATTTCAGTTCTGTATTAAACATGTTTTTATTGGGCCATATCCTATTGTATGTTTTCTACATTGTTTCTGTTTCTTGTATTTTTCTTTAAGCGACGTAATTATATTATTGGTTTGATAACCCCCACTTCCTTTTACTTTAAGTAGAATCTCAAATATAGACTTTTGCTATATCCTCTAAGTCATTAATCTGTTGGCTAAATTAAAACAACTTTATAATTCTAACAAGGTAAGCTCCAGATTAAAATATACGGTGCAAGTAACAAACGATCTCGTAAATTATAGTTTCAATTATGTTTCATTTTATAAGCCAGGTTTCCTTTCTGCATGATTTCAAAAACCCTTAATAATTTGTCTAGTACGTGCCCACGATATGTCGAAATTTGCTGACGTGTTGCCTTATGAAGGGGCGTCAAGCACCGGAAATTAAAACGTGACTCAGGAAGCGCCCTGTATACCAAAAACTGAGTTGCTGTCGACTTGAGTAGTCTTTCCGATGATTGAGATGACTTATATCTCTTTGAGCTAGCTTTGTAAATAAGTTCTAAGGATAGCTTATTAGAACGCTGTATGTTTTGTCTGCAAAGCAAGGCGAAAAACATGACGTCTTTCTTTTTTCTGAAATTATGGTTCTGGTTCTGGGGTGGTGGAAATTATTATGGAATTTAGATAAGATAGATAGATAGATAAAACATTTATTTCAAAACCACAGGCACACACACATAAATCAATAATACAATGGGTATAAGCATAACATATTTTTCATTTTGCCTACATTATGTATGTGGCAATTTCTGTACTATCTACGATTAAAAAGAAACATATTATGTGAAGGGGTAAATATAATAATATGTTGCTATGCCAGTAAATATTAAACAGTTGCGTGAAAAATGTGCAAGTCTGTTTTTGATTAATAATATTAAACCTAAACTTAAACTCTCTTCACTAAACTTTAAAAAATTAATCGTCATAGTAAAGATTTATGAAAAACTAAAATAATTCGAGTTGATGTGACACTTTGCTTGTTGCTCGGTTTCCATTGAATGGGTTGTAATATTTCTCATCCTTTGTTTTCTTAGTCTAAATAAACACTTCATATTATTGTCTATGTATATGTTCTATACGAAAATTTCAGAGAACAAACTAAAATAATATCGACAATCCATGTTGTAACTGTCTATACAGTGTTTAATATACTTGTAATTTCTTCAGAACCTACTTAACCTGTTACTGTATTTAATAAGATATATAAATTATTATTGCAAAGCAAGACAGCATCAATTTTACACATTTAAATTTCGGTATTTTTCGATAAGTAAACATTTACTCATGTAACGACGACTGAAATAATATCATTTACTTTCCTTAAACATTTAGCAACCGGAAAAACTCCTAAACAGAACGCCCACTGATGCCGATATGTATGCAAAATAAATGCCACTTTTTACAAATCTCTTTCTGTTGCCATACGTTCTTGTTTGTTTCTTATAAGGTTCAAATGTCTGTATGTTAATGATTACTTTATTGTTGTATAACAAACCTTGCCTTGGAAAGTAGAGTCGACCATCAATCACTTGCAAACTTCTGCAAATACTCCCTTCTTTTGTTTAATATTTGTTTTCATTTTGGATGACATTAATCTTGTACACACAATTGGTTTTAAGCTCGTACATCATTTCGCTCGTCCTAGATGTCGTACTGGGTGGGATCCATCATGCCTAGCTCACAGCCGAATGCAACAAAGCGTTCGATGGCAATTCCTTTTATTGATTTTCTAAATATAGCTTCGTACATGTATCGGCTATTCTTCAGTGCTATGAAGTTTTAATGTATTATTGACATTTTTACTTTCGGTTATACAATATGGGAATTAGTACAAAATATGTTATAAATTTCACAGGGGTCCGTCACGATTAAAGGTGAAGGTCTATTGATCTGAAAATCTTTTTCAAAGGTGTCCAAGGCCAAAAACCTTACAGCTACTTTTTCAGAGGAGGTACATTTTATTCTGACAAAGGATTTAATGGCGCCGATATAATGCGTCCGAAGCCCCTTTTCGGTGGTAATGCGGGTTTCTATTTCTCGATGGTAGAGTAATAAATTTTGCGCGTGTGTTCGGAGGCGAGACTCGCGGATTTAGTCAGCCGGGAATCGCGGCTACTTCGAGGGGCAAGCAATAAAACGTTTACGTCCACAATTTATTTATATAACGGAGGTTATGATGACATTACCACTATGCGAATCTCATAAAACGAATGTATTATAGTTTTAGATAGATAGATAATACTTTTATTGCAACACTATGAAACATAAACATGAACAAAAGAAAAAAAAACAAAGTTACAATTTGGCGGTCTTGTCGCTTTCAAGCGATTTCATCCAGACAACCAGTCAGATGGAGAGAGCTAATAAACTGTAAGATCAGAGGTGAAAATATGAAAACATACTAGAATAATGTGTATTTTATAAATAAAGCAAAATAATAATGATAATGATAATAATGATAAAAAATATTTAAATAAATCTGCTAAAAAATAATAGTAATTGTTTATTTTAACACCTTTTGTACCTATTTATTTAATTACTATGTACACCAATGTGGCATGTAATAAATAAATTTGAATTTCAATTAATCATAAAACCGCTGCATGGTTTGCAGAAGTCCATTTCGAACGATTTAGAGCTTCCTTACAATTTTCAAGTCCATAAAGTTTGAAAACCTTTCGACGAAATTATGTTTCAATCTATGTCGATCGTTTCAACAATTTAATCTTGGTCTCACAACCATAATTAAATTCTTATCTGGCTTCGTCTCAATAGACAGGTAAAATTGCTTTCACGTGGAAAGTTCGTCCTTCTGATGAAGCCGTCTGTCAATACTTAATATTACATTAAGGTTGGGCGCGCCAGAGACGACCTTCCGGTACGCCTCCGCCGCCGCCCTACGGGCATTTCGCTCGTAAAAATTTATTAACGCGTCCGATGAGGGGTCTCGTTATAAACTTAAAATTGGTTCATTGCTATAGGTGAGGAAAATTTTGCAATAAGTTAGAGGCTGTAAGGCTGTAGGAGACGAGGTTGTAGGGAATCAGGAAGGCTGTCATCGTACCGGTTGTGGAAGGTTACGGCGGGGCGGGCGGAGGGCGGTGCGCAGCGCCTGCGCGGCGGGGTGCGCGGCGCGCGGCGGCGCTGGCGTCGTGACGCAGTGTGACGTCAGTGCGCCGTCGGCTCGATACGCGCTGGCCCCGTCGTCAGTCGCCGCCCGAACCAGGCCGCCAAGCGTCGCGCCCTCCGCGACTTATCCACCCGCGCTCTCTCATACCGGGTTTTAGTTTCGTACCGCGATGACATAGCCCTAGTGCCGTGCCACGAGACTACGTGAAAGCGCACACATTTTTAAGTTTTTTCGTTGGAACAAGGAAACCGTAAAGTTCCCCGTTGTTGCAGAACTAGCGACGACCTCCCCCATTCCGTTGAGGGACAGAGGCGAGACCGAGAGGCGGCTCACACCTTTTTATCCGCCTTTTATAAAGACTAGCGAAAATGGGCGAGGTGAGTGCGGTGCTTGCAGTAGTGCTTGCCCTTAAACTTTGCAGTAGCGAGTCCTGTGCCCGAAGCCAGTGCTTTCGTGAGGTGTACGTGCATGTCGAGGAAGTGAGAGTGGGCGCCGCCGCAGCTGCGCGCGCGACGTCCCCGTGACAGTACTGGGTTCCGGGCATGCTCCGTGTCGCCTCACGCAGGACTCCATTTGCACGTTTCACTGCCTTTGTTCTGCTACCGCAATCGATGTGCAGCATTACTTTGCGCACCTATCACTCGAAACGTGATCAATGATTTCATCTCATTGTCGGTATCTTCGATTTCAGTGACATTTTTTTTTATTTGTGCACTTTTTTTAACACTGCATAAGTTTTGAAGCCATACGTTTTTAACACTAGTAGTACAAATATCATCTTAGTATTAATTGTGTGTAATTTAGAGAAACGAAGATGTCATGATGTAGGAGAGACGGCGCCGGCCGGGTTGCGTAACTTGTCGGTATCGATCTGTGCGGGACGACACTCCGCTCTTTCACATGCCTCGCACGGGTCCTTTCTCGATATATCATATTGAAGTTGAACTGGTGACATACTATTCCAAGAGTATAATGCATTATTACTTATATTCCATATTCTTATTTTATCCAGATTTTATTAAATGATTGATTTCTTTTGTTAAGTTGGTAGGAAAAGGTGCAGCTGATTCTTACTTTTTTAAAACCATCTTTATTAATTAATCCATAAAACCTGAAATAGGTATTCCTTAAGAAAAAATGTATTTGTGGGATAGCAGGTTACGTCCTTCCTGATCACATCTGTGGAAGAAAAAGTGGTCTATACTTCATTTAATCCGAGAATAAAGACCTTGATTTAATAAAGCTTTCCAAATTTACATTTGAAATGTCTTTATTTCTTTACAAATTGAGGATTTACAAGATTTAGAACTACTGTCAAGTTTGTCATGTAAGACATCTTAGTCTTTTGTTTCCGTTATAATTTCTTCTAATTGAGATAAAATTTACATTGGCACCATATGTCAATTCATTTTAGAACTTACACGGAGCAATACGTTAATTTTTAAATTTTCTAGCCCCCAATTCTAAATGGCCACTTACATCTCAGTCTGACTCTGAATCATGAGCACAAATTTAAGAGCATCCTTTCGCGTTTTCCAGTCGCCTTCAGGCTAGTCCCCGACTCGTTAAAGACGATTCGCTAGGTCATATAATAAAGAGACAGCAGAAGGTAAGCTTCATACATACCGCGCTCGACCAACGCACACAGAGACCCTCTCTAGGGTTGCCAACTTTTTTTCAGGAAATTAAAGTAAATCGATCACTAACCAGTATAAGAAAGCGATTTGAAGAAAACATAAAGTATTTTCCAATTTTATTTATTTAAATGTTTAAAAACATATTTCTCTGTACTCTTGGCACTATCTAATAATTTTTTATTGTTCTTAAAATGGCAATAAGACTCAGCGCAATTATCGTTGCGTTTCGTTTCACTTCACCTGAGTCCGAGTATCATTCAGTAGTTCAGAAATTAAGTCAACAGGAATATTCCGTTGAAACGCACGCATTACGTCGGAAATAAAGTATTTTTCATACTTTATTTATATTAAAAAGAACTTTATTCTTTTATTTATATTAAAAAGAACTTTATTATTATGAGGATAGAAAGATAAAAAGAATAAAGTATGGGAATAGAAAATAACGTAGGGTACGTTATTTTAAAGTATGGTTGGCAACCCTACCTCTCACGAACAAGAATCTCAGAACAGCTCGGAAAAGTCCGAGCGCAGCTGCTGCTGTTGCGAGATTCCGTGCCCGTGAGAGGTTTTCTATGTTTGCGTTGCTCATGCGCGTTTTTATGAAGCGTACCTACCTTCTGCAGGCTCCTTATTTTGTGGCTAGGTGCTCCGAAGGAAGTAGCTAACAGGTTGTCGCGGGAGCAACCGTGCTTCGGCCCGAGAACTATAAGCCAGAAGGTTTATTAGAAAATTGCCTCGTCATTATGTCATTTAAATCGCATAGAGTACCGACGCTCTATTGGAGTATTTCCTCTATCCTTTGTGACGGCAGCGTGCATCAATTAGGATGCTAGAGACACGGTCACTAGGTAGTTTCCTTCAAGTTCTAAATTACTCTTAACACAATTTAAGACACATGATCCTGATGCTTTATGCCATCAGCAATAGAGTAATTACATAATTGAATTTATCCCTCTGTTTTCGGCTACATAAACCGCTTGTCTTATGGAGCTTTAAAAGAATTATGATATCTTGTTTGGGCTTACAAAGCGGCACAGAATATCTAATATTACCACACCTCGTGGACGATCCATAAAGTGTTGGAAATTTTCCGTCCACTTGGGCATATATGCCCCTGCTCCTAAGTAATTGGCACATTTATATTATTACATTGGCTATTCGCTATCCAAATAAAATGGTTAAAGCTCTTTCTGAAAATAATATTGTATAGGACGTCGTCGTTTTGTTTGCGGATGGAAAATAATAACAACTTTTCGGCATAAGATTTTTTTTTGTTATGGATCAGGATGGATTTAGTTCCCTCATTTTACTAGAGGAAAACAATATGAGCTATAAGTTTTGTAAATCAATGAGACTTTCGTATTTAATCGTATCATTATGCAATTTGATAAGCAGTGACAAGTATTTTCTTAAAATTTTGATCTACGTTAATACCAAAGAATATCTTCAAAATCGGAGATGTTTTTCTATAAGCACTTTTAATTTTCCTCAATGAATTAGTTATAATAATAATAGTCCTGTTAATCCCTTTCGAAAGGTAAGATGCTTGATCAAGAAATGGGTTCAAATCATTATGCTATTATGCTTATAAGGATATGAACCATGATTTCTCGCATTCAATCCGAGCATCTTTCTGTTCGGCTAGCGAGACGCATTGTTTGTTCGGTGATTGTGTTTGATAAATCGAATACATAATAGGTATATTGACAATTTGAAATTGAGTTTACTCAAAATGTCATTCACTTTTGCGGTTCTTGCCCTCTACCACCTTGGGTATATAACTGGTTATGATTCATTATCTTAAAAAATCCGAACCAATTTATTTTATGTTATCTAGAAAAGGTTATCACGGCTAATTTAAATGCCATAATGTATATAATATTTACAGTAAAATTTAGTAACACGACGCAATTTTTATTTTTATCACAACTTTTTATTAATCTTAAATTGCATTTATACATCGAATTGCTGTTTATTAGCTCCATTTGATTTGAAATTTCTTTCATCTCATTGCGAATCATCATTATTGTATTTATAGAATCCCATATCTTACAGTGATGTTGTTAAAAATTGTGGATATTTTATGTACTTAACTTTACCTAAGGTTAGCCATATCTTTTATTTGTTCCTCCATTATTAGTATGTTTTCTCTTAAACATTGGATACATTTTTGACTACTTATTCTTGCATAGAAAAACAGTGCTACTTTGTCCTCTGTTATTTATCACAGACACGTGCGCGTTTGTCATTTCGGTTAGCGCCTGTTATGCATGAAAGGATTTATACTCATTCAAAAAGTTGTTTTAAACTTCGGCAGATTAGGAAAGTACCGAAAACATCAACGCTTCAGTAAAAGAAAACCTTATTTATATGAGAACAGAGTCGGAACTCTTTGAGTTTTTGACACAAAAAAAATAGACTGAATATTCGCGATGAAACATAATTGCACCTATCTGTAAAAATCTTTTTGATAATTTAGAATGCTTTGATCATTTTGATACAGATCGTAGCATAGCAAGCCATTGGCAAATGTTAAACCTCTAATAATTAAAAGAGACGTTATTTAATGAAATAGTTCATTATCAATGAGTTCTTCTTGAGCATCACCTCCCGCAGAAAGTTAGTTATTAATATAAACGGCATCCAGTTTAGTTGTACCGTGGCGTGTTTTGGCAACGTATGATCGTGTGTCGTCACTGAGCGTGAGCTATCACACATGTGGCTCTCATTAATGTTAAAAATAATTGTCTCATTCACGCGTCACAAGTGCGACCACTATGATAGTAACCACAAATTTTCGGTACAAAGCAGTTCTTTGACCGTGGCAGTGAATCTTTTCGTACGAACGTTCATTGACATTTTCTATTTAGAGTTAGTGGAACACATGATTTTTATATTATGTTCGTGTGGACGCCCGCCGGCACAGAGTTCATGATTTCATAACACTTGGCATTTATTAATAGCGTCTTGTGTTTCTTTATTTATATATTACTAGCGGCCCGTCCCTGCTTCGCACGGGTGGACATTTTTTTTTCTTTTAATATAGCCTATGTTACTCAGCGCTAATGTAGCATTCTAATGGTGAAAGAATGTTTTAAATCGGTCCAGTAGTTTTTGAGTTTATTCGTTGAAAACATACATACATACAAAAATACAAAGGTTTCCTCTATATAATATTAGTATAGATATATTTTGTTATCTGGCACAAGTCGTAAATTATCTGTCGAGTCTTATTTTAAATTAATTTTTTAAATATTTCTTTTGTGACTGCTGATTTAAATGCAACATCGAGTAGCAAGAATATGTGTTAAATCAAAGGAATAATAATATGAACATTAGTTTTCTAAAATATAACACTACCCAAAATACCAAGTCCAAAAATTGTATTTTTCGCGACAATGATTTGAAAGAAGATATTGCACCAGTTGTTCCTGATGTAAGCCTACAATCAATGATTGATGTGCGAAGGTCATGTGTTACCTTACGTTACGTGTCAGCCACGGGACCCTGAGTTATGCGTGCGCGGCACGCACTTGACCAAATTTTGTTAGGAGTTACGGTCACGCCATTTTAGTCCCCTTTTAAGACCCGTCTAATCGTCGCGACAACCCTTCACAACGAGTTAACATTTCATTCTATAGAGAGCCAGCTTCGATTTTCCATCAGATATTCCGGTTTAACCTTTATAGAGATTATAAATGCGGTCGCCGGGGTGGGGGGGTGGCAACCTTGTCTTTTAGCTATTTATGTGGTGGGTGCCGCGCGGAGGGTGAACTGCGGCGCGCATGCCCGCCCCACTCTTATGTAACGCCGGACACGCCGCCGCACGTCTGCCGCGCCGGCTAACCTGATCTTATGGCCCATGAATATTCCATCATACCCTCCTCGGCACGTTTATAGCGCCCTTTATGCCTCTAATTAAACGCTGCCAGTAAACCCTCCATTATTCACCGAACGCCCTAAGCAACTATTCCTAAGCCTTGAGTGATTACATGCTCACACCACCGCAATCTGTTAGCGCTCCACACAAAGCGCTCCAGTTATTCTCATCGCGACCTTCGGAGGAATTCAGGGCGCGGTATAATGAGGCTTGCATGAAAACGCTGATCAATTATCGGCGACTGCGGACTTGTTTACGCGCGGCAGCGTGGACGCATTTAGAACCGGTGACATTACCGCCCCTGCCCCTATCGAGCACAATGCGATCTACTTCACTTACGTAAGGGCTCTCTGTTTCCGCACACATAATGCTCGCGACGAACGAACGACGTGCGTTACACGTGTGATGGACGCCAATTTATTAACATTAATGTTGTTGACCTTATTACTTCCAGACATAAAAACTTATAATGATTAACGATATACGTTTTATTATTATAATTTATGAATTATTTCAATTAATGATTCATCAACTGTACAAACATATAAATGTGCGAAATGTTGACGATGTCGCCGCGTAGTTGTGCGTTTCCATTTGGAGCGATCAGGTTCGCACGAGCAACTAGTTCAGATCAATTGAGCGCCATTGAGCGTGGTCCCTGCAGGAGTGTAGTAGTCGTTCGGCAAGGTTACAGCATCGCGATCCTCATTGTCTGTTGCTGTGTGCGCGAACGCTTTACAATTTAGATCTTTGTTGTAGCACGTACGTAGTTTAGAGCCACTCTTTCTCTGCCTTTTCAATAGTCTGTAACATTACTTTACTTCCTGATTTGTAATCATCGTTATGTTATGTTCGCAAGTGACCGGATTTTGTAGAGCGAGTTTTCTAAATAAAAAGATGGTCCTTCGCGATGTTTTTATCATGATTTTTTGAGCATAGACTTGCATGGCTCTTATATCGACATTATGTTTTTAAGACGTATCTTTGTATTGTTCTTGAGCTCTTTTATATCTATAACCTGAGCAGGCAGATACTCATACGAATTTCATTTGAAAGCTTCTGTTAAGCGAAACTTCTTAAAATTTTGAAATGTTTTGAACGTTTGAGTATTTGACTGCACACATTTATACCGCATTTTGAAGACATCTGAGCCTTGCAAAACCGTCTGTCACCCCATTTTCACCCATGATGCATGGCCCATAGGGCCGCCTTGTAGAATGTGTCTAGCCCCTAGTTGTGTTTGCAGCATGGCAGATCCGACTCGTACCGTGTCGCCACCATCGGGCCCATTAAGGACGATAATAGAACCGCTGACGGCCAGTACAAGGTTTTTATTTCAACCATCTTCCATTATAAGTTTTCAAGCGACTATGGACATTATAAAATCGGATGTCCATCGCCGCTAAGTATTTGCATGCTTGTTGAGTTTTCTTTATAATTTATTTTGTTTGCATTTTGATTCACTGATCATGCTGTATGTTATATTGTTAAGAAGTATTTTAAAATATAATAACTTAAATAATTTCAAAGTTTTATGTTTTATGACATCGTCTTTAAACTCATGCCCCTTTTTTCGATTCTAATGTTTACAGACACGCCGGAAACCACCCGCAAAAAAACGGAAAGCAGGAGACTTAGATGACCTGAAACAAGAGTTGGACATTGACTTCCACAAAGTAACGCCAGAAGAGCTCTACCAAAGATTTCAGACACACCCGGAAAATGTAAGGAAATCTTCAGTATGGTAATGTTATTTTCTATACAATGGGCAAACAGGCCAGTGGGCTTCATGGTGGTAACTGGTTGCCGCCATCTACAACACTAGGTGATGCAGTTGGATTGCTTTGCAAGTCCTGAAGAGCATACTCGTCTTTTGGAAATGCTTTTGGTGCAAAAATAAGGTATGAAGCTCATTCCACAACTCAATAGTGCGTTATAAAACTCTGAATTGACGCACTGTTGTAGCCATTTGTCGTTGGATTTATGTGGATGAGTTCAAAGTCGATGAAGTGTGAAGCGGTGATAGAAAGGCGCCAGTGGCACAAGATTAAAGATTTTCTCAAAGCGTCATTGAAAGAGTCGATCCATTATAGATATCTTTACCTCTTCCAGAACCCATCTGGGGGCACGGCAGTGCCCCCGCCAAGTCGAGCAAAAAAGCGGCACGGCCGTACCATCCTTTTCTCGAAACAGTTTAGGCCATTTTCGACTCCCTATAACTTCGTTGTGGATAAAACTAGAAACCTGAATTTTCAGTAACCAAGCAGGCGTTTTAAAAACACGGTATATTTCAAATTTCATTCAATTTGAACCAGTAGTTTAAGAATTATAACTAGTCAAAATTTCTTAATTTTGTCCCTCACTGATTGACCGATCATCAAAACTCTAAGGCACTTGTAGCAGACATAGAAGCTTCAAATTTAGAATACAATTACCCCCTTATTCATAAAAACTATTTAAGCATTATTTAATTAAATATTGTTTTGTCAACGTCACACAAACGTCATTTTGAATTTGAGAAAAAGAGACAAAACAATGATTAGCTAAATTTTGCTCAAATAGTTTTTATAAATAAGGGGGCTTGTGTTTAGTATATAAACCAAGGAAAAACTAAAATATTTTGCAATTTCGGTCCAGTTTTCTATACAATAGATTGACTTGGCAATCGCACTAAACAATCTAATTTAATATAATATATGTATTACTTATGACATACATTGTGTTTTCATGCGATGACCAAGTCAATCTATTTGTTTAAAACGTAAAAGATTTTTAATATTGATATGGTCACTATAAGATGTTAGGTTAGCTAATTACGTAATAACTTAAGACAGGAGGTCCCTTAAGTAGGGACTGAATAAATTAACCGACTTGGTATTACATGGATCTCACAACTTTTTAAGGTAGAAGATGAACTGAGTTGCGAGACTTGGTTTTTTTACAAGTTTGTTTTTAATGGTTTAGTTTTACTGAACTTTAAAAGCTCTTCAATTGAGAACGTTTCTAGAAGTTGATCACCATCGCTGTATCTTTATCAGCCTTTAAATTCTCCGACTGTTAGCTCGCATGGACTAAAGTGTATATGGGAAGATCAGACTATACCCAACTGCTACTATTCTGCTCCAATGTAGGTTGAAGAGTGCTCAACTGATTATTGGGGTTTTTCATAGAATATTTTCTTTTAATTTGGTCGTGTGGTGACTTATAAAAGAAAACAGCTACCACTGTTCCACCTCACTACGTTTTTGTAATTACTAACAGTCTTTGTCCAAAATAATACATTTAATTGAATTGAAAAGCTTTAAAATATGCATATACCATCGAAGTAGTAAAGTAGTCTTTAAGCTTTGTCAGGCTTATGACTCATACTCAGCAGCTGTATCATCGTGTGAGTGCATTCCAAAAATGTATAGGTTTAATTTGACAGGACAATAATAGTATGCAATTTTATTCAGGCTCCGGCTTCTACATCGGGGATGTTAAGACAACTTATGTCCTGTATGTTATAAAAAGTCAACACTGTGTTTCTTAATAGTATGATATTTTTTATTACAGGGCCTTAGTCACGCAAAAGCGAAAGAGAACCTGGAAAGGGACGGTCCCAACGCCCTCACCCCGCCAAAACAGACACCCGAATGGGTGAAGTTTTGTAAAAATCTGTTCGGTGGCTTCGCGTTACTACTCTGGATTGGTGCTATTCTATGCTTTATCGCTTACGGAATTCAGGTCAGTATCGGCTGCTCAATCACTATTCTATCATCATCAATCGACAGATTCGTCTCACTAAATATTCATCAGACATCTACGATTGTTGTACTTTTCCATGATTAATGATAGCGAATCATCTGAAACATAAATTATCTCTCTAATAACAAGTAGGCTATGAACACTCAATATTTATTTTATTTATTATTGTAGGAATTTGTTGATGCGAACGAATGGTGCGCGGTAGACGCATTGATATCGATTACATGCTCTATGATTATGTCACGATGTGGGTCAGATTCAGCTATCGACTCGTGGGATATCGAATACCATCTGATTCAATCCAATCAAAATAAACAAAACACTAGTGATTCTTAATTAAAAAAATAACTTTCGATATTAAGGTTTTTGGAAAATATTTGCTCGAATTACTTTAATGCACTAGAGTGTGACTTTAGCTTATTTATACAATAACATAAAAATTTTCGACAATAAGTGATTCAGCTGAAAACTTTAACATTATTTCTGTCTCCGGTTGCCAACTGTTTTTAGACCAAATATAATATTTTTGGATTCAGTACTTACCCATAAAAATCTTTATATCATATAAGCTATGATAATAAGGGCGTGCAAGCGTGTTCCGTTTTAGATAATAGAGACAGATTTTAACGACTTTGCTGATAAAATATAGTAGTTTCCCCTTCTATAGTATATGTTTAAAATAGTAGACATCTAGAATAGTAGGATCCTATATTATATACCAGGGTTGGCAACCCTAGTGGCAACTGGCAAGTTGTGACATAATAAATCAATCATAATGATTAATAATTGGAAATTGTTTCTGTCTCCATGTGGCAAGTTATGACATAATAAATCAATCGTAATGATTAATAACTCCTAACATAGATTTTATACGTCAGTAACGTCGATATAACTAAAACACAGATTATATTTTCTAGTGTGTTTGATGTACCAAATAGTTAAGAATTCCCTTAATTAATAGATACAGCGACATCATAAAATTAGGGTCGTAAGATTGTTCTTACTACGAAGATGTCAACAAAACAAAGAAGAAAAGCTGTAAAAATTAGTATTCTACCGAAAAAAGAAATATATTACCACCATCGATAGTGAGTCGATCATCATCATCATCATCATCATCACCATCAAGACTGACCCAGCTACACCAAAGAATGGACTTTCATATAAACAGCTTCACATAATTTCCAAACAATTATTTTAGATTTATTTTCCATATAATTTTTAACTGATGATTTTTCTTTATTTAATATTCTTAAAATTTGAAAAAAGACAAAGTGTTGAAAACATTCTACGAGCGGTATTCGAACCAGCACCCCATGACATGCCGGTCAAATGCACTACCAACTATGCTATCGTGACTCTATCCAACTCGCCGAAATTAATCAATACTATCTACTGTTACATTGTAAGCCAAATGACTTTTTGTCCTGATCTTTTTATATAAAAAAGTGAATTAAGTTGAAACAGAGACTTCACTACTATTCCGATTGAATGGTCCATCGTCTTCCAGGCGAGTACCGTAGAGGAACCGGCAGACGACAACTTGTACCTCGGCATCGTGTTGGCGGCGGTGGTGATTGTAACTGGCATTTTCTCCTACTACCAAGAGAGCAAGTCCTCGAAGATCATGGAGTCCTTCAAGAACATGGTGCCCCAATTCGCGACTGTTATACGTGAGGGCGAGAAGCTGACGCTGCGCGCTGAAGACCTTGTGCTCGGAGATATTGTTGAGGTCAGTCTATGAGGAAAATTTATAATTTGGAAATGTTTAAGAAAAACAAGAGCAGCTAAGTCAGCATTTTGTGATATACCGAGTCAGGTGTATGTAGTTTGCATTTGTGCACACCACCTCTAGAATTGAGAAGCTTTATACTCTCTGCGATAAGTTAATCATATTGTCTACTTTTGTTATACCAAATTATGATTGAGAATGAAAAGTTAGATTTATTTCCTCGCAACGTTATTATGTCAAGTGTCATTTGTGTATAAAGGGCTGAGAATATTGAGGCAAAAAAAAACTTAGTTAAATAACAGGCAAGGCTTTTCTTGTTTTACAGGCGGTAAATATTTTGTCAAAAACGAATACAAAGTCAAATAAAGTAAGCAATCGTTGATTTATTCAGTAGTTTTACATAACATGTACCAATTATTACAATTAATTTTTAGGTTATAGGTTTATGCAGATGAAATAACGGGCAACACTTGACATAAGTAGTTTACAAAAAACTCATACAAACAAAAAATAAATAACGAAAAAAAACGTAATAAAATTAAACACAGTACACGAACACACCCAATGTCCATTCTAGGTGAAATTCGGCGACCGGATTCCAGCTGACGTGCGCATCATCGAGGCTCGCGGCTTCAAAGTGGACAACTCCAGCTTGACCGGCGAGTCGGAGCCGCAGTCGCGCGGTGCCGACTTCACCAACGAAAACCCACTTGAGACCAAGAACCTGGCATTCTTCTCCACCAACGCCGTCGAGGGCACCGCCAAGGGCATCGTCATCTGCTGCGGAGACAACACGGTTTGTACTATATCTTTAGATTGGTACAATCACGAGCATTAACATGTATTTTGACTGTTATTACATTGTATTAAAAGTTACATTGTTCACATGTGAATGCTTGTGATTGTACTGTTTACAGCGGTGGCCAGAAGGAAAGAAGCCGTTTTCTCTGCTTTGGGAGAAAATGGAGCCGATATGCTGATTCCGATATGAACACCTCAGAGAATCTAGCAGTGGATGTGCACACGCATGCGTGATGTCACTCAAAAGAAACCCTCTGAGAATGTTCGATTTAATTATTTATTGCATTTATGTATACAGGTTCACCTCGGCTTGAGAGGAACCTTTAGTTTCTCGCCTCTTATAAAAGTTTGGTTACGCTGTAAAAGCAATCTGGGCTAACATCTTTAAAAAAAACCATGAGTTCTTTTTATATGAAAGGGTTTTTATCTATCGAAGAGTAGGAAAATGGCTGCTCTTCCTGATTAAGTAGAAGCGGAGTTCAGATGTGTTGTCATTGGGCATATCACCTTGTAAAGAGGTGTAAGTCGCTTGCCGTAAATAAAATATAAACTTCTCCTTCACTGAACGTTTTCACGTTATAATCCGGTTATAAATTGTTTTGTCAATTACATCATTTGTAAATACATTATAATATTTGTTGTGACGAGCGAGCTCTATAATGCCGACCAGGCCTTGACCAATTACATTATTGTTTATAGTGTTAGGCATTTCCGTTTTAATTTCAGCTGAAATAGGTTTATGTCACGCACCAACTGGAAATATGGAAGTGCCGGATAATGTACCTAAATAGTTCTACATTAATGACAGGTAATTAAATTCAATTGTTTTAATTTGAATTGTATCTTTTTGTTATCTTTATGTAGAAAATGATATATTATTAGGAATCAAACTTGCTAATGTTCATACGCAATTGCCAGCGTTTTCTCTTCGATACTGTCGTAGGTAAATGCGTTTATTTGTACTTTTTACACAACTATTTGTACATATTGACTCTTAAGAAGCTATAGCTGTTTTTTGGGATAGATTAGTTACTTTACACACATAACATTTTTTAATGTCCCATCAATCAAGTCTGCATTAAATATGAGACTGTCTCCTTACGCTACGGCTCCAGAGTTTTCACTTGAAATCGTATAGACAAACAGACCACATAATATGGTCTGTGGGCTGTTATAGAAGTCCTGCCATAAACCTTATATGGTATGAAGACGTTCAAAATAATCTTTAAAAATACAAAAGAGTTATGTAAGTCAACCTTCTCCGTTAGGTAATGGGCCGCATCGCCGGCCTCGCTTCTGGCCTGGACACGGGCGAGACTCCCATCGCCAAAGAGATCCATCACTTCATCCACCTCATCACGGGTGTGGCCGTCTTCCTCGGCGTCACCTTCTTCGTCATCGCCTTCATCCTCGGCTACCATTGGTTGGACGCTGTCATCTTCCTTATCGGTAAGTTAGTTTTTTCAGACCGAAGAAGAAGAAGAAGAACCTATTCAATAAGCAACGACTTCAATTTGCAATAAGGTTGAGAACAGAATGGACCTTATGCTGTGATTACTCAAATATTTATTTTTTGTATTTAACCTTTTTATTGCTAAAGATAAGTACCAAATGGGGACTTAATCTTATAAGTAAAGCATTACCTTTGGTAGGATGGGTATATAAAGTTCAAATTTTAAGTGACACTTTACCCAAGCATGACAAACCAGTTGAAAAGTGACGAAGAACTAGCATTAAAGAAACAAAATGGTAGCTCTTTATCAAAAGCCTATAAAGGTACAACTGTAAAGACTCAGGCCTCCCACACAAAAAGATTAGGCTTCATACACTACACTTACTCCAATGTGGGATGGTGATATTGCAAATGTAACACCCAAAACTCCCATAACAATGGCATACACAACTTAAAGTTTATACTGACACCCCCTACCACCCGTTAGGTTACAGATGAAATAATACAGTCTTAAAATAACGTAACTGCCGATTTGTAACTCCCCACTTCTCTACAGGTATCATCGTAGCCAACGTACCCGAGGGCCTACTCGCCACCGTAACCGTGTGCCTGACGCTCACTGCCAAACGAATGGCCTCCAAGAACTGCCTGGTGAAGAATCTGGAAGCTGTGGAGACGCTCGGCTCTACCTCCACCATCTGCTCGGACAAGACCGGCACCCTCACGCAGAACCGGATGACTGTCGCCCACATGTGGTTCGACAACCAGATCATTGAGGCTGACACCACTGAGGACCAGTCTGGAGTGCAATATGGTAAGGAATGGAGATGGTTTCTTTGGAAAAGCTTTCCTTCTGTGGTTTATAAAATATATTGTTTCTTCATAACCATCATCAAATATAGTTTTAATTTTACAAACAGTTGTATGAAACATAATACGACATTCTATTCAATAAACTTCAATCTATTGAATAGAATGTCGACCGCTTGTCAAGCTAGACCGCTTAACTAAGTCCTCGCCTGGGGTAGGCACGCGAGGCGGGAGGTAAGTAGGGCCTCTGCCACGAACACGAGCAACTTGCGACGCGGCGAACAGATTTCTAGTTCATTGCGCCCTATACAACGGCAATCATAGTCAACGGTTATAGAAATAACGTAATGAACTAGAAATCTGTTCGCCTCATCGCAAGACGTCAGTGGTCTTGGCCGGGCGGTAAGGTGGTACAATTATAAATATAGGTGCTACTTTTAAACCGTCAAATATTTTTTTAACCTACTACCCATTCAGAGCGTCATCGCACAGCCAAATATAAGATCGTGGAGGTGGAAATACCTAAATACTATTAAAAAATATCGTAGAGAATGAAGACATATATTTTGACGAAACTTATGTCAATGCGTCTCATATCGTTTCAAAATGTTGGCAATCAAAGGATAAACACCGCGTGCTTTCTCATATCGGTAAAGGAAACCGTTTGATCATCGTACATTGTGGAGGTCAAACTGGATTTGTAGACGGAGAGCACTTGTGATATTTAAATCCAAATGTAGAACAGGTGATTATCACGATTCTATGAATTTCGTAAATTTCAGTAAATGAATAAATTAATGAATGAATGAATGGATTAATCATATAATTAAAGTCGAGGACAAAAACTGCAAACATGACAGTGTTATACATGATGTTGTTGATTTTATTATTCAAAATTCAAAATTCAATATTATTTATTCAGTTTAGGCTACAAATAGCTCTTATAAACGTCATTATGCCATCGGTTCGTAAGTCTACTCTGGGCGGGAGACCTTGTACTGAGAAGGTTCTTCTCGACCACGACTACTGACGTCTTGCGACGTGGCAAACGGATTTCGAGTTCATTGCGTTTTTTCTATCACTGCTGACTATGACTGCCGTAGTATATCGCGCAATGAACTAGAAATCCGTTCGCAGCCTCGCAATACGCTCGTACTCGTGGCAGAGGCCCTACGTACGTCAGGCGAGGACTCGGTTAAGCGGTCGAGCTATAGCTTAGATAATTTTTAGACATTGATAATATCTTAAAATTTAAAAATATATACAATTTTATACATAAGACATCAAAACTACTTCGTATTACTTCTATTTGCTATCTTACAGAAAATATTTATCTCTATTTCTTTTTTTCGGAAAAGATCGATATAACCTTGCCTTAAGCCTAGTCAAGACGATCTTTTGTTACAAAGCCAATTACCGTATTTTTTATTTTATTTTGTTGTTTAAAAGTCTTTTAACCATCCGAACCTTTTCACAGACCGTACCAGCCCTGGATTCAAGGCGCTCGCCAAAATCGCGACCCTCTGCAACCGTGCTGAGTTCAAAGGTGGCCAAGATGGCGTCCCAATTCTGAAGAAGGAAGTAGCCGGTGACGCGTCCGAAGCCGCTTTACTGAAGTGCATGGAACTGGCCCTCGGAGATGTCTTGTCTATCAGGAAGCGCAACAAGAAGGCCTGCGAGATTCCCTTCAACTCAACGAATAAGTACCAGGTGTCGATTCACGAGAGCGACGACCCCAGCGACCCTCGCCATCTGCTTGTCATGAAGGGAGCTCCGGAGAGGATTCTAGAACGCTGCAGCACTATCTTCATTGGTGGAAAGGAAAAGGTGATTCAATTGAAATGTATTTTATAAATAAAAAATTATATATGAGGAAAAAATTACAATGTTAACTGTTGCGAGAAAAAAATGCGCACGCGCATGTTACAAAAAAAATTTAACTTTCTGCATCTTTATTAATTTCATCTCTTTAACTTTTTTAAAATTGACTTTACGTAATAATCTGTAAAAGTTGTTTTTTTTTAATGTAAATAGATTTTGTACCCAAATTTTGGCTCCATTTTATTTTTTACTTTGCAACAATAAATATGTAACCTTGATAACGTAACGCCACACTCCATTCAGGTATTGGACGAAGAAATGAAAGAGGCGTTCAACAACGCTTACCTCGAGTTGGGCGGGCTCGGCGAGCGCGTGCTCGGCTTCTGCGACCTCCAACTGCCCTCCGACAAGTACCCCATCGGCTACAAGTTCAACACGGACGACCCCAACTTCCCCCAGGAGAACCTGCGCTTCGTCGGCCTCATGAGTATGATTGACCCGCCGCGTGCCGCTGTGCCCGATGCCGTTGCTAAATGCCGATCTGCTGGTATCAAGGTAAGACTGTTTATTTGCAATGCAACACATCACTGCATAGTATAAAACAAAGTCGCTTCCCGCTGTCTGTCTGTCCCTATGTATGTATGTATGTATGCTTAGATCTTTAAAACTACGCATCGGATTTTGATGTGGTTTTTTTAATAGATAGAGTGATTCAAGAGGAAGGTTTATATGTATAATTAGTATAATACATGCATAGAATTGGACCCGGTACTCAAGCGGACGAAGTCGCGAGCGGGCCGCTAGTTATACATAAGATTAAAATATCCTTAGGAATTATGAAAATGTAGCATCCTGAGGCCTACACATTGTGCAGAGCGCGTCTCCGCACCACTAATCTGCATGAAAAAAGCATTGATATATACCATGGCGAGTGCTCTGTAGAGCTTTAAAATTGCCACAACACGAATAAATCCTCCTTGACACAAACACTTCGACAACAGGTTATCATGGTGACCGGTGACCACCCGATCACTGCCAAGGCCATCGCCAAGTCCGTCGGCATCATCTCCGAAGGCAACGAGACTATTGAAGACATCGCCGCCCGCCTCAACATCCCAGTGTCGGAAGTCAACCCGCGCGAAGCCAAAGCGGCGGTTATTCACGGCACCGAGCTGCGTGAACTCAACTCTGATCAGCTCGATGAGATCCTCAAGTAAGGAACTTTTTAGACTTTTCTCCACGTTTTTTAGCTCTTTGAAATCTGTCTTAGGAGAGAAAAATCTTTATAGATCAGCGCTCAGTGACATACTTGTTATTCTCCGTAATCTCCGTTACTACAGCAACATACGTCACAATATGATAAATCTTAACATAGTATAATACAAAATCGTTCCCGCTGTCTGTACGCTTAGATCTTTTAAACTACGCAACGGAATTTAATGCAGTTTTCAGCAATAAATAGAGTGATTCAAGGAAGGAAGGAAGGTTTATATGTCCCATATAGGTCCCATTATGGGACCCGGTAGGTGGCGCTGCTATAGGGTTCTATAGGTATTCACTCAAGCGGACGAAGTCACGAGCGGGCCGCTAGTAAATGATAAATATTAAATATTAGACAACATCACAGACATTGCTCTGACTCCAAAGAACAACGACTGTATCATAACCATCTAGATCCGAGAAATATATAGAAAAAGTTCGTTTTTCTACATTGACCCGACTTGGAATCCAACTCGGGGCCTCTGAGATGGCAACACCAGAAACCGGCGAGTGAGTCACTCGACTACGAAGATAGAGAGAGAGACAAAAAACCTACTACTGTGTTTAAACCATAGGCCACATCCTAGTTACTTTTAAGCAGGTTCATTTAAGTATTTAGGTATTTAAGTATTAAGTATTCATAAAAATATATATCCTTCAGGTACTAAATAAGATTCATTGAATACATTTTGCACAAAAATAAACAGGTAGAATGCATAATTCAAAACTAAATAACAATAGGAACTGTAATTGTAACTTGTATTCTTGCAAAAAATATATTTTAAATTTTCAAACACCAAATCTAATTATACCAACAACAGCGCTGTGTATTAACATTTATATCAAAAAAGATCTAATATTCAATTCAATAAATTCTGTTTTTTTGCTGGCAATGTTCAGTCAAACTCAAATCAAGCTAGTCTTCAACAATCAAGATCTTTTAGGCTAAATTGAACTCTGTGAGAATGAAATAAAAACACGCTGAAAATGCTCATCATATTCATCACTACTCACGTCAGAAATGAGTTCCAATTTTATTTGTAACCGATAAGTGTAATGAACGAACAAGAGCGTTAGACCTCACACAACCGTAGTCTAGTCCGTAGTAGGGCTCGTAGCGTGCGTAGCGTCCTCTGCTACGTGCTACGACAACTCTATTGCGAGCAGCTGAACAAAATACACACAGTTGCTTATATAATATTACGTCTGTAACTTCCCAAGGTCTCACTATAGAAGCTAAATCCCGTGAGACTTAACTAAACTTGACACTAGTATATCAAATTAAGTAGAAAAGGGAAACTTCTAGATAGAGGTACAATAGTAGTACTACCTTTTGTTGCCTGATCAGTAATGAAGGTCATAGCAGATTAGCTATCATTCTGTTTTCACTTCTACTTTAGACCACAATGCTCCTTATAAAGGTTTCTATTTTGACACGAGGCAACTAAGAAAAATGTTCAAATATTTTTTAACGAAAAATTTTTTGCGAACAAATTACAAAAACGCCAATGTTGAAAAAATTTTCAACGAACAGGATTTGAACCTGCACCCTTCTGACATTCCGGGTCAAGTGCTCTTCCAATTGAGCTATCGTGGTTCCAACCAGCCTGCCGAAATTATTCAACACTTTTTTACTTTGAAAGCCAAAGGCGCCCAATCAATGTCAACAACTAACATCCGATCATAATATTTTTACTAATTTATACTAATTTTTACTAAGAAAAATTTATAAAATAGTTAAATAATAAATATCAAGCTTAATATAGTATATTAATAAATGCAACATCGATAAGGGTTTGTTCACCTATACCTCATCTCAGTTTAATTTTGTTTGCTTCGTACGTATATGTGGTCATATTGTTCGTACTGTTGTTAAAGCATTAGGAATCAGTTATTATTAGGAAATAGTAGTATTGAAAATTTTACGAACCGCGCTTGCCATCAGGTACCACACCGAAATCGTGTTCGCCCGCACATCGCCCCAACAGAAGCTGATCATTGTGGAAGGTTGCCAACGCCTGGGCGCCATTGTGGCTGTGACCGGTGATGGTGTGAACGATTCTCCCGCGCTCAAGAAGGCCGACATCGGTGTAGCCATGGGCATCGCCGGCTCTGACGTCTCCAAGCAGGTAATGTACCTTTTTCGATGGAATGAAAATGTATTTGTAACTACTTTGGATATAAAAAGATTTTAGGCAAAAAATGAGAAAGGTTCCTTTAAAAGGTGATACTAAGGCGCTAAAATTGTCTAAGGAAATTTGTGCTAGCTGTTTCATTAAGAACGGTTGCTAATATTCGTAATCTACGAACACACAATTCAATCTTTATTTGTTCGGGAAATTATCTAGACACTTTCTATACTAGTACGCCTTATTCTCGTAATATATGATTTATAAGTGGATCACTGTTATTTTATTAGCAAAACACATTTACCTAATCTGACTCTTTAACACATATAAAAACTTTTGGCCACTTTTAATCGTCATCGTCATTTGTCTGAACTCAATCATTGATGATGATTGATCAATCCCTAGGCCGCTGACATGATTTTGCTGGACGACAACTTCGCTTCCATCGTCACCGGAGTTGAGGAAGGTCGTCTGATCTTCGACAACCTCAAGAAGTCCATCGCATACACCCTCACCTCCAACATTCCCGAGATCTCTCCCTTCCTGGCATTCATCCTCTGCGATATCCCACTACCCCTTGGCACTGTCACTATCCTCTGCATCGATCTTGGAACTGACATGGTAAGTTCGACCTTGTTTCTTAGAATTTACGATTTATATTTCTATGAGACGGTACATCGAAAGAGAAGGTTAATCGTTTGGGTAGATAGGTGAACTGTTTTGTATTCATATTGAGCTTCACTTGTCGATGTCGATGTCATTGTAGCATTTCTCCAATCTATTCTATTGAAGTGATGCACTCTTTCTATGTAATGTCTAAGACAATTATGTGACAACTGCAGTTCATTTTAGTGATATGTTTTATTCAGTATTAAAATAGTTTATTTTAAATCCTTAAGGTGAACTGCAACATGTTACACATACATACTTGAATTACTTATTAATAATTTTAAAACAGAAATAACTAGATAAATTCGCAACTGCTGTTCAATGATCAAATAAAAATTTACTACAAAAGCACTCTTTGTTTGTTGAAAAAAAAAAACTTATTATTAAATCAGGGGCACACTGAAAGCGAACTACGTAGAACATCAGTTGTCGAATTCAAAATGTTTTGTTTTAGTATTTGTAGCGTTATCGCAGCTACAACCATGTATGTTTACCTAATAAGTGATTGACGTTAGGTGCCAGCGATCGCGCTAGCGTACGAGGAGGCCGAGGCGGACATTATGAAACGGCCGCCTAGAAACCCGTTTTGTGACAAGCTTGTCAATGAGAGGTCTCTATTGCGTGTTGCGTATTGTGTGGACGTCTAACTCCTAACTGGGTTTCAGCTAACGCCTGTGTCTCGATATCGTGACGAGTGGATGTTAATTTTAATTTAAACACTGCTCCACATAATCATAACACTCAAATTAATAAAGCACTATTGTTGTGTCAATGTTAAAGTGTCAGCAGTTGTCATGCTGAAGTTACGATTATGTGGAACGGTAATTAATAATGTGTGTCCTTTGTGATATTAAAATGTGGAATCGTGCAGGCAAATATTAACAGTTTTACGCTAATATAGTAACTTAAGTCTGGATACGATGGACTACGCTCAAGAGTATGCAATAGTATGAACCAGCTGTAAATGAGAGGACCATCCAGATGTGTTTTGTTTGTTCCAACCCCTATGGATTTTTCGATTAGCCACGCCCACTGGCGTATTCCCAATGAGGTTTAGCTTAACAACGACAGACACAACACACCGAAGTAACCACATGCCATCCCATTATCACCCGTTGAGTTCGAGAACCGTCATAGGATACGGCCATCCTCATCCACGACTCATATTTTGTTAACTTTACGTTCCACATTCGGACGAGTCCCATCCACCACAATAAGTCATGCCATGATCTACATTTTTTATGTGTTTATAATTATTTTCTGTGATAGTATTTTAAGTACAAGGCGTTGCAAGCACGCGCCGCCGACGAGTCCCGAGCGTGGCAGTACCGGCCCGCGGCCGATTGCAGCGTCTTGCTAAATGTTCGATGTTGTACACATGTGATAATGATGCACACGCTTTGTTTCGAGTGCGTGAGTGAAAGCGCGGGGCTGGCTTTCGTTGGCGATCGCCGGTTGCTAATAGCTCGTCAATTCCTAGTGGCCGCTGCAGACTTTGGTTGACTAGGAATCGTCGGTCATTAGTTGCCGGTAGCCGCCGATTGCAATGTCCAGTCGCTAGGCCGCCGGTCGACAGCAGCCGCCCGCCGATGGCCAGCGGCGGCCAGCGGCGGCGCGGGTGCTAGCGACCGCCGCCCGCTTCCGAGCCGCGCCTCCGTCCGCTCACATCGCTAGTGTTTGTGTAGGTGCCCGCCATTTCCCTGGCCTACGAGGAGGCCGAATCTGACATTATGAAGCGACAGCCGCGTAATCCTTTCACTGATAAACTCGTTAACGAGAGGTAAAACATCATGAGTGTCGTCCGCACTCGTTCAAAGATATTATTCTATCCGCTAATTGCTTGCTACCACGTGTAAGTTAGTCTTCAATATTGAGGTATGGTTGTTGCCTGCTGTGTGGACGGTGTCCAGTACACGATAGCTCTGTGTGGATATTGAAGGCGTCGGTCGCACCGCTCCTACTGAATGCCTTGCGATGTCTTTTCTCTACATTTTTCTATACTAACAGATCTCCTTTCTTACCATTTGTAGCTTGATGTTGCGATGGAATAATGTGTTTTGACCTACGTCATCATCCGACTCATGACAAACGCATTGTTTCATTTGTGTGGTTTTTAATGGTTTTTTATTTATTATTGTTATATATTTGAGTGGTTGCGTTTCAAGGTAAGTTTATTCGGTGTCTCCCTGTCTCTGTCATTTGTCTAACGTGCATGTCTCTGTCCGATCTGTTTCAACCCTAACTAATAGAAAAAAATACCCTAAACACCTCCTTCCGATGTCTAATCGTGTGTTTAACGTTTTTTTTGTATTAGTAAGGATTTATTGTTTTTTTTTAACATTGTTTATAACTTACTTTTTGTCTCATTTCTTATCTCATGATCTCCATGCACACCACACACAATATTTTGTTCACGAGGATTCGTAATCATCCGATCTTACTCACGACACGCCACATAGTTTCATGACATATCACGTACCGGTCTATCATCTATAAACATTAGGTTCAGCTACATACATGGTACATATGTAACAGTTTCACATTCAGACGCTGCTAGGGCTTATTTGTAACTTCTATCACTAGTGTAGTATTTCAGATTTATACTGTGTCTTATAAGGAAGGTAATAAATAATCATGATTTTTATGGATTTCATACACGCTAATTTTTCTCTTACATCTACCTAGTTTATGCGTAATTAAGTAAAGTTAATTAGTTGATAAATATGACAACGATATCGCTAGCTGTAGTGCCTAGCGGCGGTAGCGGGGTGTGTATATTTATTATGTATATAAGATCGGTCGGTGCTGTTGTTTGTGCTGATTGGTTGGTGTTACCGAAGGTGCCTGCTATATCATTGGCGTACGAGGCGCCCGAGTCCGATATCATGAAGCGGCAGCCGCGGGACCCTTACCGCGACAACCTGGTCAACAGAAGGTCGGCATCGACACGCGCCGCGTGCCGAGCTTTTTAGCTATCATCTGGGTGTAAACACCGCCGCGCCCTCACAACTGCGTCCTGCCCTGCGCACTGCCGCGAATCGATACTTCGACAATTTACGAAACCCGACAAATGCCTAATCCTCACTTTAATTAGATACCCTTGCAACACGATATATACACTTGCAGACTAAAAATGATACTTGTTCGTTATTTTAACGTTTTATTCACCTTTTTTTTTAATTGTTTTACAAAATGGCCGCCGCTGCTATCAATTAATTGCTTTAGCGGAACGAGTTGATTGTTTTTAATGTGCAAGTGGAGACCTATTAGAATTGGCGGTGGTTAGCTTTGAAGTATCGATTAAATTAGCGAACTATCCGGTTCTCGTATTCGCGCGGGCAGCGACGTGTTATGAAGGCGGGGTCACTTGTGATTTGAAAAAATCAACCATGACACTGGATGTGGAAGAGTGATACGTCAGCACTGATCAATTGGTCCCCAGATTTCACTACATTAATGTCGTAGTTTTCCCGATCCTATCGCGTTAACGTCGTGATGTAAAATCATTATCCAGTACTTTACTAATTAAACTCATAAAGGTAACAAACAAAAGCCGTTTCAAACAGGCCGTCTTACACACACCCATGGTTAACTCCAAATATGTTTGTGTAAAATACACAATGAATATACAAAAGAAGTTTAGCTGTGACACTACTCATTTTCCTTCAGTTTTTCAAAATAATAACTTTCCTTTCTTTAGTTCTAAAATATGCAAATTTAAAAAGTTTTTAATAGATTTCTATCGCATAGATATAGAGGAGTTAGACCTCTATCTCTATCTCTTCAACCTTCACTCTTCCATGTTTAAAATAGCGTTCAAAAATATTACGCAACGCACGTTTAGCGACAAAATTAGAGGTTTGTCTAGTCCTCGTTATATCTATAGATCACAATAGTGGATTAATTTGTGTGAGTCCGTGTTAGAGTAGAACTGACATAGAGTTGCAGTAAATGCGTTTTTAACATTTATTTATTTCAAAGGAATGATTTAGGTGACATGGAGCATCAATATTTATATTTTTATAGCAGTATTTAATTTATTTATGTAAATAAATTATTAAATGTATGTAAATATCAATAGAATTGAGAAGCATGTAGCTATAACATCGGAATCACTTTGCTACAAGTGCTTTGGCCGCACAAACACACAACATTTAGGGTTCATTTTGATTTTCAGCTTCTTCCTTCTAACCCTGAGTTGATGCTACTTATATTTTATTCTTTTTTGCATTATGTGAATGCCTTATACGCGTGTTAACGTTTTTGCAACAAAAATATCTTAAGATGACTTTGGTTGCGACTACGTCTATATGCTAACCCATTGGTACTTCCTCGATAAAGCTATACTATTCGCTGTTAACACTGAATTTAAATTACATCAATATTGTGAATAATATAGTAATCGTTATATCATCTAATACTTTCCTATTGCTTATCATAATTAAGTTAGAGTTTCTTCCAAATATTATTCGCAATATTGTTGTAAGCCGCACTTTAATTAAGTTGCATGATTAATTTGGACTTACATGAAGGTAAGTTTATACAAGAATTGAACTATAAAGGTAATTGTTATGAAAAATATTTATTTTTTATTTTTTGGATACTGAATACCGAAACTGAAAAATAGGGATGCAATGATACCGACATATCGGGGGATACATCGGTATGGCCTATATCTTATATTTGGAACTTCCTTGTTGTTCCGTGTTATCGATAAAACATACGTACATTATATTGGTACCACAGATACAAACTAGTTGCCAAGTCTATAACCTTGAGCACAGTTTTTTATAAACAAACTTACAACTATTCTTTACAAACATTGCATAAAAAATAAATGAATACGTACACCATTAAATCTCGCTGGCTCGTCTTAGCCTTATTGTGCATACGATACTTAAATGATTTGTATAATACAAATCATTTGTGCAATTTATTTTCAATGAAAAAGGAGGAAAACCGTAGAAAATAATTATTTCATTATAAATATTTGTCTGCCAAAAAAAACTATAATACGTTCGCTTAGTTATTCTTTTTCCTGACATATTAATTCATCGTATAGGCTACATTCCTATTGAAAATAAATTCCGAGTTTTCGTTGAAATTTTATGGAACTATAATTTTTTTTCGTAACAACTAGATTTAACTAGTATGAGAAACTGAAGAGCTTAAATGCAAATTATTCAAAAAAATAACATTATTAATTTTTAAAACCATAAAAAATGTATTGCATTCAATTACCCATTCTAGTTAAAATTAAAAATAAACAAATGAAAACGCTTTCATAGTTTCAAAAACAAACTACTTAAATTAAAATACACATTCTGCAACAATATTCAATTAATTGTTTGCATCGTCTACTTATGAATGGCTTACGAAGTGTTTCCGCCGTGTTCTATTGGTAACGCCGAGTCTGGGTGTTGGCAGGCTAATCTCGATGGCCTACGGGCAGATCGGCATGATCCAAGCCGCCGCCGGATTCTTCGTGTACTTCGTCATCATGGCTGAGAACGGATTCTTGCCTCTGACGCTCTTCGGCATCAGGAAGCAATGGGACTCGAAGGCTATCAACGATCTGACCGACTCCTATGGACAGGAATGGGTGCGTACATAAACTTATTAGATTAGGAAGTTATTTTCAGTAGATCTTAAACTGTGGGAATGCAAATAAATTATTTAATTGAGTTTTAGTCTGGCACACTTAAATTGATTAATGCGTAAAATTGCCAACCCTAGTTAGTATATAGAAGCATTATCTTGTTTATATTTTTTATCTACATAAGAATGCATCAAGGATGCATATGCAAACTTGGTGCGTTTGTGCACTACAAATTAAAACCCCATCCGTTGCAGACTCACTAATATACTGCGACCTCAAAGCTCAAAAATTAGAATTTAATTCATCTTTGTTTCCACTTCAGTATTTTTCACACTTATGCTCTTTAACTTGCTATACCACCTTATGTATACAAACTTGTTGGGAACTACTATTTGAAAAAAATTTGGTGATCTACAAACGCATAACAGACAACCCACACTCAAGATAGAAGCCCATTTTAATTTCTACTAAATTGTAGAAAAAAACTACCAAATAGTAGGTTTTTCATTTCTCACTAAACCACCTATTGCAGACGTACCGCGACCGCAAAGCGCTCGAGTTCACCTGCCACACGGCGTTCTTCGTGTCCATCGTGGTGGTGCAGTGGGCCGATCTGATCATTTGCAAGACGCGCCGCAACTCGATCGTGCACCAGGGCATGCGCAACTGGGCCCTCAACTTCGGCATCATCTTTGAGACTGCGCTCGCCGCATTCCTTTCATACACCCCTGGCATGGACAAGGGTCTCAGAATGTACCCACTCAAGTAAGTAACGTGGATCAAGTATATATATAAGACGGGATTTTCTGCATTTCTCTATGGATCATGGGATACAGATATTTACACAATCGAAGTTGCGGTCGCTAATTTAAGAATAAGAATCAATTGTTTATTGTCTACAGTAATGACAATACAAATTATTGTAATATTTTTGTAAGTAAGTAAAATATGTTAATGGTGTATTTAATAACCATATTTGTCCTGCAGGTTCGTGTGGTGGTTGCCCGCCATTCCGTTCATGCTGTCGATCTTCATCTACGATGAGATCCGACGCTTCTATCTGCGCCGCAACCCAGGCGGCTGGCTCGAACAAGAGACTTACTACTAAACACCACTGACCACTGTCCACACCGTCGTGCATCACTTAGTTACTGCGTACACTCGTCCCATTTGAAATGTGCGCCACTCTGCAAACTTGTCAAATTCATAACATTAAAACTCGACACTAATATCGGGAATTTTAAACGTGAAAGTTTATTTTAAACTTTTAATTACGATCGGTCTCACACACGAACTCTTATTGCTGTTGTCATAAATATCAAGATCGCATGACGCGCAAGAGCGCCGCCGCGCTCCTTTGCTACGTGAGCAGCGAGCAGTGCGGCAGGCCTCTTTCGTGGCGTACGTTTCAAGTGGGGGGAGTGCACCTAGGTTCGTTTGTGTTCCCACACGCGGGGCGACGCCCCGCCTACAGACTGACAGAGGTCGCGGCCGTTCCGGT
Source organism: Eudonia mercurella (assembly GCA_963082485.1). Classification (NCBI taxonomy): domain Eukaryota; kingdom Metazoa; phylum Arthropoda; class Insecta; order Lepidoptera; family Crambidae; genus Eudonia; species Eudonia mercurella. Next base: position 6,855,806 of record OY720041.1, on the reverse strand, counting down.
GTTCGTGTATTCGCTGTCGTGTTGCTTCTCACCGCTTGTCCGCCGCTCGGGCGCCAGTCCGCAGCGCGGTTATGTCGCGGGGCGGCCCGCCCGCCGCGCACACACGTTTTAGTTTCATGAACTATGTATGTATATATGCACAGTGGAGTATGAAGTTTGATATTTGTGATGATAAAAAAATTGTACACATAACTATTGTTTCGGAATCGTGAATCATGTTATTTTTATATTGAGATGGTTTAATGTAATTTGAGTATCTCGGATGTCTCGTGGCGCGTTATGAATCTCGTCTCGTTGGGCCCGGCGGGGCGCGGCGGGCGCTCACCGACCCTACTCACATTTTAAGATAGCATTAAATAATACTAATGAGTTTTTCATATACTTATATAATAAGTAATATTGATCGTCTAGCGGTAGTGATCGTCCGCGTGCGAGCGGGCCGCCGCCCGCCGCGTTCCTCGCTCGGCGGCCAACGAAAGCATTTGTTGTAAAATTAACAATAAGAAGCCATTATTATTATTATAATTTAAGTGAATTAGATTAAGTTGAATTTTTCGAGTGAATAAAGTTTAGTTGGAAATTCGGTCGGGTGCATGGGGTATGAGAGGTCGATGTGGAGTGCCTGAGTTCTAGTGTACTACTGCTTACTGTTAGGTAGGTAGTTGAAATTTTGATGCCGTATTTTCAATTGTAAAAGTAGATAAATAAAGCATGACACAGACGCGATCGCTTGAGGTGCCGCTGCACTGCCCGCCCGGGCCGCGCCCGCGGCGATTTTATTTTATAACAGATAATCAGATCATTAGCGAATTTTGTCAAATTTATTAAAATAGGCTGCTCATGGTAATTACGTAAGATTTTATTTCTTAATTAAAGGATAATAACAAAACGTAGGAATGCGTAATTAGAAATTTTTAAAATTATACAGTTATGATAGAGTCATGTTGTTTTAGTCACCACTCGGCCCTCCCGCGGGGCGCCGGGGCCGGAGGCCCGAGTGGAGAGAATCATTTCGATTTTTCGTAACGAATACATATAACATTATAATAATGGTTACAAAAGTAAAATATAACATTATAGCGACTAATAAATCTAAATTATATGAAATGTTTATAGATTTAAATGAAATTCGTTTCTTTAGAGTGACCTTCCGTGCTTGTTTGACGAGAACGATGTACACCTCACTGACAATAGTCGTCGACGGTATTATTGTAATGATCCGATCTTGTGAGCGGTTTGTTTAACGTACACTGTAGAACTAACGTTGTTTTGCGTTCGACAGTTCTTTACACCGATTCATTTTATAGTATTACTCTGTTGGCTAGGAGCGCTGTAAAAATGTAAGTGTTAATAAAAAAAACATTTTCAAAATATTATTTTGGTGTTTTATTCATAATTTACTTTTAGTTCTGACCTTATGTACTGTGAATGTATATTGTTATATGTATCAGTAGCGCGACATGGTAGAGACAACGGTGAAATAAAATTCGAGAAACAAACTTAGCTTTTAAATTTACTTACGTCAGAATAATGCTATTTAATAAAAAAACATTGGTTAATACAGTATCTGGACAGTTTTTATTTAAAATATCATATACCCTTTTCATAATAGTATTAAGAATAAACTTCAGTAGTATCAGAAAAACTTTATTGAAAAAGTGTCTCGCATTTACAGTAAAAAGTATATATAAAAAGTTATAAAAGCATTTGAACATGTGAAGTGATCTTACCTTCAATATGTAGTCCCCTTCGTCAAGCGGTTTCAATCTTATATCAAGTGAATAAGGCTTAATTTCATATGATCTCTATTTCGAGACCGGACGAGAAGATTCCTGCTCTTCTGTAAATTTAAAAAATATTAATGGTTCAACTTGCATATCAGTCTAAAGACGCCTAATGCCACGCTCATACGTAGGATTTTTGTCAAGTAACTGGCGTGACTTTGACGTCAGACACGCATTCGCCATGTCTTTGTCAATTACTAAGAAAATATTGTACTCGTTTGACGACTCTAGATGACTTGACTTGATGTGATCTAATGGTGAATAAACTATGAAGTTTACAACGCCCCCTGGTGACAAACGAGGTAAAGCTGCTTTTTGTGGTGAAAATGTGAATGGTGAATAGAACTTGCATTAGCCACCTCTTAGCCACTCTGAATACGCTAAGCTTATGGTAATAATGCTAATTGGCCACGATATGGCGTCTCGGTTCTTCTATTTTAAATCGTTCTTAATATTTGATTGGGCTATGGGAAAAAGTGTCGGATCACTAAGACACGATTGAGGATGCTTACAATAGTAGAATCGAGACCTGGGCTTCTATAGACTCAACTCTGACTGGTGGTAATGGCAATATAGTTGCCACCATAATTTGAACCTTCGAAAATAAATGAAAAATATTTACGATGTACCAGTATTGCTACGCCCTGCAAATCTAGATAAGGTCAAGATTGTATTGATCCTACTGGATATGACACCAACCACATCAATATCTACTTTGGTTAGTAGGTAGCTATTATCAAATCTAGATTTTATTTTAATACTACGGTCAAGTAAATTGAATGCTGACCTGAGCTTCTTAATCGACACTGCATCTTTAGGAGAAAGAACTCGCATCGTACCTAATTATGTAAGTGTAGGCAGAATATGGCTGAACTTATTATAAGAACTGTGTAAAACCAGCTACTACCTATATTTGGCAATAAATATATATTTGATTTGATTATATATGAACGGTTGTTCTTTGCTTCAAAGCGGGTCAGTATTTAATTTCCGTTACTGCTGATTGGGCCTGGGGGAGGCCAGAAACTTACAAGTTCTTCAAGCCGTGTGAAACGAAACACTGTCGGAGTTTATGTAGAGTTCTAGAGGGAACGGCATCACGCACTAGTGCGTGTCCCCGTGCCCTACTAGATTCTCCGAGTGATTCGGTAATACGGAATCTACCTACATACATAATTATGAATAAAAGTTATAAAAAAGAAGACCATTAATTAAGAATTATTTAAGACCATTGTCATTAATAGTATTTTTTTTCTTTATAATTTTTTACCGACATTCAATTCATTTTAATGTTTTCTTATTTTATTTTAAGTATTAAGTACATGGTTTGCATTTGTAATCATTTGGCTTATGTTACATCTTGTTTTATGTTATTTTATGTTTGAATTATTTGGTCAATAGATACCACATTGTATGAAAAATTTTTCTCTATCAGAATACTATTTATATGAAACAGTTTACTTAGTTACATAAGTAGGTAAAGTATATATTATTTATTATATGAGTTGCACTTCACCTAACTTATAAAAATAAAAATGACAATAAAATGCCTATGCTAAAACCAAACCGTGCCGCGACAACTGGCAATTGTCGCTACCGTCCGAGGCAAGAAAACTGTCTTTATTATTAACCGACTGCTAAGTGCGAGTTTTATTTGCCATTTAATCACGTTTACAAAAACGTGAGTTTGTATCGCATTGAAGTTGCGCGTCCTAGTGACAAACAAGAAGAATAAAAAATTTCATAAGTTTTTTTTCGTCGTTTACGAAACAATTAAACATAAATTAATTTGTTTGGTTTGTAGACAGTCAAATAGTTATAATCAGGACAAAATATTGCAAAACCAAAACATTTTTTGATTTTTTTATTGGACCCCGCTTCGTATAATTATGTTTCAAGAAACAGCAACGCTCATTTTCAGGGGTCCCGTGAAAATTTCTATCCAATTATCGCAACTACATTACACAACAACAGCTTAAGTAACTACCTAATTTTTTATTGAAATAGGTCACATTAAGCGAGTGTTACGCTATACCCTAATCCTGAGGGCCGAGCGGCGGCACGTGTCGGCCTCAGCCTTGACGACTGTATCCTGCTGCATATACATACAGAGCTATATCTCAGCTTTAGGTACCTAGGTACGTATACTATACAGTTGGTGCTCCGTTCCTTCGTCCTATGGCGACGCGGCGCTACCACACACCCCGCCGTGCCCCCGACGACACGCGCATGCGCCAATCTGACAGCGGCCGTGCCAACAAGACTCCGACACAAAGTACTTTTTTCTTTATACTCCCTTAAATGTTACAAATTCTCGAATTGTGAAAAGAAATGTGAAACGCAATGCTAAAGGATGGTGGCCAACATTGGCGGTATCAACCCAACTAATGGTAATGTTGCAGTGAGCCGTGCTTAGCTTAATGCGTCGTGTTACAGTTTCATTGTTGTTGTCGCAGATTTCACGATTGTGAAGGCCGAATCGGGAGACGCGTGCGGATCTCTTTATTCAACAGCGTTTATTTCTTACCCCCCTTATTCATAAAAACTATTTAAGCATTATTTAGTTAAATATTGTTTTGTCAACCTCACACAAACGTCATTTTGAATTTGAGAAAAAGAGACAAAACTATGATTAACTAAATTATGCTTAAATAGTTTTTATGAATATAGGGCTAATGTTTTATTACACGTGTTTATTACATACCTTTCATACCCGGTTCGAGTCCAACAAGAAACCCACCAAATGTCCTGCTATTAAAAACTAACAATTTTATTTTTTTATATTAAAATTAAATACACCTGTGTCAAGTGGTGAGCTTCAGCGCTTTATGATGTACCTTTCAGTCGTCATCGCGGGAATAGTTTAGTGTTTCACGTCTTTTGCTTTTGTCATAACCCCTTACGTCGAGCGACCAGCAGGTGACCGATAACAATTAAAATTCTATTGTGTCTGGGTATTCGACGCTTGAGCTCTTAAGGGGTTGAAAGGAACTCTACCAGTTGCTGGCTCCAAAGTATTCGGCTTTTACGTCCACAAAACAGGGACACTCTTCTCTTTTGTTTTTAAATTTCTCTAATTTTGTTCATGGCCTGATTTTCTCGTGTACGCCATTCCACATATTTACAATTGGACAACTGAAACATTAGGGACGTTTTAAAATAAGCTCCTTAACGTCTATTTTTCCTTTTTATTACCAACTACCGCCCATGGCCTTACTGACACACCGATTCATTGAAGAGGATAGTGCGACGGTACTTATCTACGCACACATGCTCGTAATTTCGTGGTACCCATAAGAATTTCACTAAATCCCTGATCCTTATAATCCTGCGACGTATTACTTATAATATATAATACTTTTTAGTGTCGCTATAATGATTTTGAGTGATCATCATCATCTCAGCCAAAAGACTTCCACTGTTGGACAAAGGCCTCCCCCAAGGATCTCCACAACGACCAGCCCACCAACCGCCTAACTCTCTCGCTTTCGATCGCTTTGAAGGCGAGGCCTTTGTCTCGCTTTCTAATATAATATCGAAATATAATATCGAATAATATCGAAAGCTATAGTCTATAGCTTTCGATATTGCTTTTATATTGCTTTCGAAATGACAAGATGACGCCTCCTCTTCGCCTCGCCTTCAAAGCGATCGAAAGCGAGAGAGTTAGGCGGTCGACCCCCAGTTTTGTGCTGTTCGCATCCAGCGGCTTTCCGCGACATACCTTTACCTTTTTCATTGATTTTGAGTGTTAAGCAGTGTTAAGTATTAATTACGAGGAGCTCGATGGAGCAGTGGTCCGGTCTGCGAGTACTTAAGTTAAGCAACTTTCGCAGAGGCTGGTCATCGGACGGGTGTCCCACAATTAATCATCTCGAGCTCCTCCGTGCTTCAGAAGGCACGTAAAGCCGTTGGTCTCGGCTGCATTAGCAGTCGTTGACAACCACTAATCCGCACTAGGCCCGCGTGGTGGTTTATGGCCCGTTCTGCTTATCCATCCAAGGGAAGGCTCATGCCCCAGCAGTGGGGACATACAATGAGTTGATGGTGATGACGATAATATAGTTACTTACTGTCTGGAAGAAATCGTTTAAAAGCGTTGACCGCCAAATTGTAACTTTGTAATTTTGCAATAAAAGTATTTATCTATTTATTACTTGTTGTGCACAGTGGAGACCACGGCATACATAAGCGCGGTGGCCGCGTTTGCGACGGTACTGCTGGTACTGCTGCTGCTCGGGCGCAGGTGGTGCTACTCCGCCGCCGCCAGGAACCGCTCCGATGTGGCGTTGGTAGCGCATCCGCGGACGGAGCCCGAACTACCGCTCAACGATGTTCCGTTTGGTCAGTGGCTTTATAATAGGCTTTATAGGAATAGATCGGAATTTACCTAAAGTTAGTGAGAGATATGGTTCTGACCTCTTGATCTTAGATTGTACAGTCCCCTATCTACTTTTTTTAAACTAGGATCACGTACCGATCACGTACTGGGTACGGGTGGGCGGGATCGTCTCAGGACGTTGATCACGTCCTCTGTACGGCATTGACTTTCTTAGCGTTTGTTTTAAAATTACGTCCGTGGTACGTGGTTTGCGTGTAACCCCGGTGTAATGAATTTAAAAAAATATATAGATGTATTACAAATAGTTTTTATTTTATAAATCTTACAATATTGGCAAAAATTGCCGGCGTACCAGGAAAGGCGCGCTTCAAAATAGTCGGCTGTTAAAGTGTTAAAACTAGGGATTAGCAACTGATATCAGTCTTTTGCAACAAATAAATACCGGCCACCTGCTTCCTAGTTTGTCATCCCATAAAGTTTCACTACGACCAATGCTATTTTTTGGGGATGAAAAATGTGCCGAAAAGGTGCTTCTACCCTCGGTAAAATCCTTTGCTCCGGAGCAAGGAGCGACCACGAGTTATGTGGTACTCTCCTTTTCCATCGTCCAGCTACTAAAAGCTCGACGAGGGGAAGGGAGGTACCATCCCGTCTCTGTCACGGGGATGGCGGGGATCGGGATCACGAATAGCAAGCACCAAGTACGTCTCCTACCCACCCTACCCTATTCTTCCATATCCTATAATTACTTAGAAGAAACTGCAACACGCAACCTTCTACAATCTTCTAAGTACCAAGCTGGACACCGACTGTACAATCAGAGATTTAAAAAAATATCATTTTAATTTTGGTGGTTTTAACCACTCTGTGTCGTATCCTCTGACCAACTTTAGGTAAATTAGCTCTACCAATTCCGATCACTATAGACAACGATTTGGTAGTAACACCCGAGTGCATAGTGAGAGTTTCCTTCACCATTCGAACGAGTTTTTTTTTAAATAACTGTTTTAATGCAATCCACATTCTAGTGAATGTGGATTGCATTGAAACAGTTACAAAAATTGTCACTAGGTGGCGCTACTACGATCCCATACAAATTGTAGATAACTTAACTCGTTTGAATTGTGAAAAAATACTTGCACTCACTGTGTCCTAGATGTGTTGTTTGTTGATTATAAAAATATTATCGAAACTGAAAACAGCTAAAGCTGAATAATTTAAAATCAATAGTTTCCATAGAAAAATATTAGTACTTCCCAACCTTTGACAGTGGTATAAACAACTCCTAATACTTATAATATATTTTAAATAAAAAATAATTATCTAACTTTAGGCATAATACTACAATAGCATGTAGACAATTAATAGAATCATACTTAGGTATATTAAAAGTTCAAAACGACCTAGAAAATCACTGCCTACTTAGAAATACAACTTCAGAAATAGTGTTAGGTAGATATTATTGATTCCTCTGTATTATAGTTTATTCATGTTAATTGTTACTGCTTGCGTGTTACCACGTCGACCTTGTGGTAGCTACCATAGATAGCTGAACACAGAGCGTAAATTTTTTAGTAGGTACAGTCACTTACTTCACTCATATGGCTCCTCGAAAGCTTTACCTATAAGCAATAAGAGTCAAACTTACCACAAACACGTAGACATTGAAGTAAATGACTGTACAAACCAACCTACCACACAGCCGCCGCCTCAAACTAACGTATATGATGTTGTGACGTAAGTATGGTTTGAAGGCGACTGTCTTCAAGGTCGCTAATAGGTTTCGATGTCCTTAATTCATATTTAACTACCTTAGAAACAGTTCATAGGATACCACCAATGAAACTCAATAGTGAGCCATCAATATTATAGTTCCTAGCCAGTAAGTACTTAAGTAGTTATTAGTTCGTTTCGTAACACGTAATGTTTTGTAGGAAAATTCGTATTTCCATTGCAGTCTTCTATCATGGCAGGCCACATTCACGGACTCCTTTAGTAGTTGTCAAATTCGCGGAATCACTCTAAAATGAACCTTGAAGTTTTAGTGCAAAATCTATTCTTGTTTACGTGAATTTGATGGGTGCCATAAATAAGTTTGTGGCCGACTGTATGTCTGTGTTGTTATAGATGCTTTGTCGAAACCGATCCATTATCCCGAACGAATATTCACGTTCGAAGCCTCCGATTCGGACGAAGAGCTGCGCTTGCGCATACAACAGGTGAGGTCGTCGAGTTCCACACGTGCCACTACTTTACATACTATACCTAACTAGAATTTTATGACTTCGTAGTTTGAGCAATGCAGTCTATATTGACGTAAATATGTTTCGAACGCACTGATTTTATAATCAGCCAAATACATTGGTATCTAGTTGTTATTTTAGAGAACCATACCTATATAGAGAATCCTGAGTGTTGCATTCTCATTTTCCATATACCACGAACGTATGGACTGCACTATTTAGCAAATTTATTTACCTACAGTAATTTAATCATTATCAGTATATTGTTATGTATTTATTTAACTAGTACTTACCTTTGTTTTCACACCTGAATACTTTCGTAAGTAAATAGAATTAGCTAGCAATCGTTTATTAGAACCTAGTAGCTATTATTATTATTATCTCACAGTAGATTATTAACAATCATTTTGACTTTATTAGTACTTTTTCTCAGTATGTTAGTGCGATTTTACCGCACGCTTCGACAACAACTACACAACTTCCTTTCCCCAGGATAAAGAAGAGGTTGAATGCCACTACGAGGAGAAGAATGAGAACCAGGCGCCCGCCAAGCTGGAGGTGGCACTAGTGGAGACAGCGCTGCGGGAGACCAGGATCGATGACGTCACGCCGCGCGCCGGCTACCTGCACACGCTCGAGGCGCAGAGCAGCGTCGACAGCGATGTGATCGCCCACAATGTGAGTACAGGCAGCAATAGAAGGAGATCCAGGCGTCTACCAGGCTGGAGGTGGCACTAGTGGAATCAGCACTGCGGGAGACCAGTATCGATGACGTCATATTCTCTAGGCGCAGAGCAGCGTCGACAGCGATATAATCGCCCACAATGTGAGTCCATGCAGCATTAGAAGGAGAACCAGGCGTCTACCAGGCTGGAGGTGGCACTGAAGGAGACAGCGCTGCAGAAGACCAGGATCGATGACGTCACGCCGCGGGCTGGCTACCTGCACACGCTCGAGGCGCAGAGCAGCGTCGACAGCGATGTGATCGCCTACAATGTGAGTACAGGCAGCAGTCGAAGGAGAACCAAGCGTTTACCGAGTTGGAGGTGGTACAGTGGAGACAGCGCTGCTACAGACCAGGAACGAACACAATATAAGTACTTCCCTATCAGGAATAGAATAAAACCCAGGCCAGGAACAAATTTTAAAATTGCGCTGCAGTTGATCAGGTTTGCACGCAGTGTGAGCACTTATTGGTCATCAGCAAGATGTAATCGAATGAAAATAGAAGCCAGAGATCAGCTTAGGGTCGTTTATACGACGATGATGTTAATAAATATTCACTTGCCTGGGATGCCATCATACAGGTTTTGGTTAGTTTAAATCCCAGCCCCAACACCACACTACAAGACTAAACGATACTGTAGCTTATTTTGCGTGAAACGGAACGCATTTGATTATAATAATAATTGATACTTGCATACCGCGAGTTACAAATAAATTAAGAAACGACAAACATTTTTTTATTGGAGTTGACAAAAATCTCCACTCTAACTTAAAATAAGCAGAATTCAGATGGTGTTACCATCTAATGGAGCAGGATTGTGCCTCACTAGCCGTCCTCACGCTACCGACATGCAAGTTTCTTATTCACACCGCGTTTAAAGGTTGTAGAAACGAAAAACGATGTGAAATGTATTCCATTTCTTGACTTGTTACCAGGACACGTCGCTTCTATGCGGCGACGCCGGCGGCGGGCAGGAGCGCGGCTGCGTGGAGCTGACGCTGTTGTACGACGCGCCCGTGCGCTGCATGACCGTACACGTACTGCAGGCGCGGGCGCTGCCGCCGCGTCCCCCGCCTCAGCCATTGCAGAGCCAGGTGACGTCACGATTAAGCCATGTTATTAGACTACTCAAGTGCTGTTCGCAGCCGCTACAGAGCCAGGTGACATAACGGTTACAATCTTTAGAAAAAAGAGGAACTATAACCCAGTATCTTCTGAAATCTTCTGTTTAGCTCAAGTACTAGTTTAAGGCGCTGTCACCGCGCTAGCCACCGCCTCAGCCGCTGCAGAACCAGGTGAAGTCACGGCTTCAGTCTTTACCCAGGTCACGTCTCTGCAATACAGTGATACTGGTGCGCGGCTGCGTGCATTACAGGCGCGGGCACTGCCACCGCGTTCTCTGCCCCAGCCTTTACAGAGCCAGGGTGACGTCACGCGTAATTAGAAATAAGAGGACTATCTTAGATGGAACTCGGACCCAGGATCATCCGCTACCTTCAGTTCAGCACAAGCGCTGCCCCGCGCTGGCCTCCACCGCAGCTGCTGCAGAACTAGGTGTCGTTAAGGCTTCAGTCTTTACCCAGGATACGTCACTGCTGTGCGGCGCCGTTGGTTACTAGGAGCGTGGCTGCGTAGAGCTGACGTTGTAATACGACGCGCCCGTGTGTTGCGTGACTGTCCACGTACTGCAGGCGCGGACGCTGCCGAGCCAGGTGACGTCACGGTTACAGTCTTCACAAAAAGAGGAATTGTTTTTAGGTGGTACTCTAAGTACGAGTTCTGAGTGACATAGAATCCGCAGCAGACGAAACAAACACTTGTCAAGAACTTATTATTGAGTGCGAGTGGGTGCATAGAAACTAAGAAACTAACTGCAAACTCGTTCGCTCCGCAGTGCCGTCACTCAGGACTCGACCTAACAAAGAATCTTCAAAATCTTCTGTTTAGCTCAAGTGCTGCCTCGCGCCCGATGCAGAGCCAGGTGACATCACGGTTTCAGTCTTTACCCAGGACTCGTCTCTTCTATGCCAGGAGCGACTGCGTGGAGATGACGCTGCTATACGACGCGTCCGTGCGCGCAGAGCCAGATGTTGATACGGTTACATTCTTAAGAAATAAGAGGACTTGCTATAAGTAGAACTTGAAACATGGTTCTTCCTCAATCTTCAGTTCAGCTCAAGTGCTACAAGCGCTGCAGAGCCAGGTGACATCACGGCTTCAGTCTTGAGATATAAGAGGACTTGCTTTTGATAGAACTATGACCCAGGGTCTTCCGCAATCTTTGGTTCACCATTAAGGTCATTTTCAGTTTCTATTTAAGCAGCAATGTCAATGCAGCAACAAAAAAAATTACAAAATCTCATTTAAAAGTAGCTACCATAAAAATTATGTACACTACCACAGCGCTTCGAGTACTTAGTACTTCTTTATACTTCCTAACCCAACCGATATTGTTTGTTTGTTGTTTTATTGACAAAATTATTATCCTATTCCTTAGGTCCGAATTGTTCTGCTTCCATTGAAGAAGCAAAAATTCAAGTCGAAGATACGCAATGGAGAAAATCCTCAATACATGGAGAGCTTCGTGCTGCACAAAATCAATCCAGGTCAGTATAATAACAACAAGTTGCGTTGTGATCCATTTCAATAAAAGTCTCTCATTGGCGAACTCATGAACAAGAACTTTACAATACGTAATTTCACATTATATTATTTTATACTGTTTCACTGATAGGCCAAAGCCTCCTTCATCTATATACATATAATGACTTGTTAGATAATAAGATCTTACTCCTTTTAAAAGTCGATCAAAAGTTAATATTCATTTAAATTCAACAGAGGACGTGCACGGGTTAGGCCTGCGCATACGCATCTACGGATGCGAGCGTATGCGCCGGCAGCGACTGCTGGGCGAGGCAGCTGTTAGTTTCGCGTCGCTTAACCTCGAGCTGGAGAACAGCCTGTGGTTGCAGCTCGCACCCAGGCAACACAACCAGCCTGCGCTGCAGGTAGCTTTTAGCCATCCTCACTGTGTGAATCAGCTGTTTGCTTAGCGTCGTTCGAGCTGGAACTGGATAACTCGCCCCGGCACCACAACCACTCTTTAATGCAGGTAGCTATGAACTATCCTCACTGGGAAAAGCAGCTGTTAGCTTCGCGCAGGGCTTGGAATACCGGTATTTTCAGATACCGGAAATAAAGACCTTGATAGTACCGGTACTTTAGTTGGTACCGGTATTAATATACCGGTACTTCACAGATACCGGTTCCAATTAACTTGATACAGTACCGATACTCGAGTTGGTTGTATTGACCATTTGATCGGCTTAATGTGGGTGTTCTAATACTGAGAGCAAATAGGCGTTTACATAAGTGCGAGCGAAAAAGCATAGTAATCGAGCCCGGGGTGGCGCCATGGCTTGATACCGGTACCAAAAATACCGGTAAATACCGGTATTTTTGGTAGCGGTATCAAGCCCTGACTTCGCGTCGTTTAACCTCGAGCTGGAAAGAGCACCACCTCTAGCAGCTCGCACCCAGGCATCACAACCAGCCTGCGCTACAAGTGGCTTACGAACCATTCTCACTGGGCGCAGCTGTAAGCTTAGCGACGCTTCACCTAAACCTGGAGAACGTAGTTATTAACGCATGCCGTTACCAGAAAGTCATTGCACTATCCAGGCATTTATTTTTTATTTTATATGCGTAAGCACTTAGCCTTTATCATAACTTATATTATGTTATGATAAGATCGAGGTGGAGGCGCGCATCACCATATTTTTCAACAACAAACAGGAGAGCAGTCTATGCATCGCCCAAACAGATTGTTACTGGTAGCTACAACCAGGTGGATTCAAAACCCTATCACCAATCAAACTAAGTACACTATGATTATTTACATATCATTTTACGCAAACATTGTTGCGAACAAATTACAATTTGAAAAAAGCCAAAGTGTTGAAAAAATTTAAAAAAAAAACGAATTTTCGAAAGAAACGAATTCGAAAAAAAACTTTCACCCGTTTGCACTAAACTTATGAATCGCCTAAGTCTTTGCCTAACCACTACCCGGTCAAGTTACGTCGGCACCTGAGTGTAAGCGACGTTTTCGAGCCAGGTGCCGAGTTTTGCAGAGCAAACGGGTGTTTGTCTTTTTTATAATAAGTACGCTATGTAAACCTAACACAGAGGCAGTTTCCTAATTGAAAGTTATTTTTTTTTCTTTTAATTCTCTTAAAAGATTACACAAATGCCATGGTTTGATGACCCCCAGCTCCTAAAGCTGGATCTGAGCCACTCGATGTCGGGCGTGCTGGCCAGCCCGTCGTCCGTGGCCACGGCCGCCACCCCCAGCGGCGGCGAGGCCTGCAGCCTGGCTCGCTCGGACTCCGCCTCCTCCTGCTGCAGCGCGAGGTCAGCCCCGGAACTGCTGGTAGGACTCCAGTATAATCCAACCACGGGTTATCTGTCTGTGGAGGTTAGTAGCTACCTTTTAATAACGTCTTAGTAGTAAAGACTTTAGAATATGCGCATTTTTGTAAACCTGTAAAATTATGTAGCAGAGATAAAGTTGGTTAAAAAGTAAATCTGTATATGTTAAAAACTTCATCGATAGTTAAAAAAATGTTTTTTTTAGTTTATTTTTACTATGACACTACACAAAGAGGCTACATTTTCAGCTCTCATGAATGTCAATACGCCGTCACGGAAGACTGTAACGGAACTGCAATATTTATGTTTTATAGCTAAGAAAAACTTATTACTTCCTCTCACATTCGTCACATTTTGTCATCGTGCTTACCATCAAAGAAACAGACCCACCAGCGCACGTCTCTGATATAGTTATCTGGAACTACGAAACCACGTTAACTTTGCGTTCATTCCATTCGGGGACCATTACGAAAGTTAAGTGCAATGGACTTCTTTCAGAGATGTTTCTCACAAAGTCGTCAACGCATAGGCAGTACCCGATGGCTGCAGATATCAATGGGTGGCGATGACCACTTCCGATCAATCGGCTCGCCAGATCGTTTGCCGCGTCTCTAACATTAAAAACAATATTGTTATTACTTATATCGAAGTGAAATGAAATCTTTATTCAAGTTTACTTACTAAATAAGCACTTTTAAATCTTACCTACCATCTACCGTGCAGGACGTCTTTTAGCTATGGAGAAGAACGGGCGCAAGCGCACAGCTTTGCGTTACAAATTCATCTATGTGATGAATTATAATACGTTACAAATAGCGCTTAGTAACTGGCAACACCGTCCACAGATAATAAAGGGCACGCACTTCCGCAAGCTGTCCCCCAACAAGGCGCCGGACACGTACGTGAAGCTGTGCCTCGTGAGCTCGCTGGGCATGGAGATGGGCCGCTGCAAGTCCAGCACGCGCCGCGCGCACTCCAACCCGCTCTACAAGGAGCTCTTCATATTCCAGGTACGCCTACACAACTCTTAAAGTGAGTAGTGGACTTGGTAGTCAATAGAGAAACTTTTAAGTTGTTTTTTACGCGTACGTACGTAAAACGATTTTTTTTTTATAGAAATTGTTATTCAATGGCAAACTATGACGTCTCACTATTGTGTTCCGTCAATTTCGTGTTTATCTAAAACTTTTTAGATTTCAGAAATTTATACTCAAGTTAAATAAAAAATACGTAAATGTTTTAAAGAAAGATACGTTATGTCATTTATATGTTTAGTGTTCTGGAATTGTATGTTATGTCAACTTCCCTACTCTAAAATTCCATCAATCTATTGATTGTGAAACCATATTCGATTGCAAATTATAGTATTCGTCATAGCAGGCCTTATTTACTCCGCACTTTGGGTATAACGCTACAGGTACATCAGCGGGCCTGAAATAACTGGCCGACAGGAGATGAGCTGCGCTCTGTACGCCTACTCTGTGGTCATACTGTAAATCTTTATTAATCCTTCACTTCACTAGTTCTTTCAGTTCCTAAAATGTCCTCAAATGAGCCCTGCAAGGTTATTTCAATATAAATATGAATCTGTAATTTTTAAACATTAATAATAATAATAAATAAATAAAAAAAATAAAAATTCATTTATTGGGTAACTTAAAGGTAGGTAACAATAGCAGTGGCTGGAGCCTCCTTTTAGACACAATTTGCCTGTTTCAAGAGGTTCCGCTCTTTCTTATCTCTAAGGTATACATAGAAGTTACCACGTAGCTAGTTACTCAATTTATATAACAAAAACTACTTAATTAATAAAATAAAAACCAAATATAACTAACTGTGTGTGTGTGCGTGTGTGAGGTGTGTGTGTGTGTGTGTGTGTGTTTGTTTTAAGTACCATACGAGGACGTAGGCCTGAATACACAAGGCACATCCGAGGACGTTTTCAATCCGAGGACTTTTTTGTGAGTCCTCGGTTTGACTTGATTACTGCATCGTACTCTACGTGCGATTTTGAACCTTTCTATATACTTAATAAAGAAAAGTCAACAAATCCTCGGATTGGTCTTGGAAATTTCTGTACACACCCCGACAGAGTGTGAACACCAGGCGGCGCCACTTTCGATTTATACACACTTGCTATACACATGAGTCATGTATGTTGTACTGTCTGAGGACTAATGTGTAAATTTTACACTCAAGACCTCGGATTAGTATCAGTATCTGACAAAGTGTATTTAGGTCCTCATATGGATAGATTTTCACGTCGTTATCAAAGAGTGTTGTTTTTCCGTCCTCGTTTTGTAAGAACAAGGAATGTAAGCAAAGTAAGTATTTTTTAAATAGATGATCATTACTTTTAATGCAACCTTCGTTATCAAAGACCTCCCTATTCGAGTGGCTCGCACGCCGTTCTCTGATGTCACCATCTCCGAGGTCATCATATAGAAAAACGAACTTTTTCTATATTGTCCCGGATCTAGGTTGTTGTGGTACCGTCGTTGTTCCTCATTTTCATAACACAATTTAGGAGGTTATCAATTTGGTTGTACCTATATGTTTTTTTATGTGTTTGTTCGCGCATATCTCCGTCATTTATGCACCGATTTGGATGATTTTTTTTTTGATCGATAGCTATTTTTCCCGTGATGGTTCCATTTTTACAAGCTTTTATTTAGTTTCATTCACCTGTCCCGGTGTCTGTAATCAAATCTGCAAGTTAAATATGATCCACTTCCCGGTTACCGATTGAGCTAAAATTTTGCATGCATGTGTAAATCGGATGACAATGCAAAATTATTAATACATGAAGCTGATCTGATGATGAAACCGGAAGGTGGCCATAGGAACTTGGTTGTTAAATGACACAACCCCATCGAGTTTGGACTCGTTTGATCCGTCTTGACGAGAACTTTGGTGCTAAATGGTAACTAGGGTCTGATGATGGAGCTGGAAGATGGCCATAGGAACTCGGTAATTAAACGACACAACCCCATCGAGTTTGGGCTCTTATGGTTCGTCTTGACGAATACTTTGGTGATAGATGGTAACCAGGGTCTGATGATGGAGCTAGAAGATGGCCACAGGAACTCGGTAATTAAACGACACAACCCCATCGAGTTTGGGCTCGTATGATTCGTCTTGACGAGTATTTTGGTGCAAGATGGTAACCAGGGTTTGATGATGGAACCGAAAGGTAGCCATAAGAACTCGGTAGTTAAACGACACAACCCATCGAGTTTGGACTCGTTTGATCCGTCTTGACGAATACTTTGGTGCTAGATGGTAATCAGGGTATGATGATGGAGCTGGAAGATGGCCAAAGGAACTCGGTAATTAAACGACACAACCCCATCGAGTTTGGGCTCGTATGGTTCGTCTTGACGAGTACTTTGGTGCTAGATTATAACCAGGGTCTGATGATGGAGCTAGAAGATGGACACAGGAACTCGGTAATTAAACGACACAACCCCATCGAGTTTGGGCTCGTATGGTTCATCTTGACGAGTACTTTGGTGCTAGATTGTAACCAGGGTCTGATGATGGAGCTAGAAGATGGACACAGGATCTCGGTAATTAAACGACACAACCCCATCGAGTTTGGGCTCGTATGATTCGTCTTGACGAGTACTTTGGTGCTAGATGGTAACTAGGGTATGATGATGGAGCTGGAAGATGACCATAGGAACTCGGGAAAATAAGTTTGTTCGTTTGTTCGTTCCGTTTGTTATGAATGTGGATTCTGTCTTTGTTAAATGCTCCTTTGCTCCTTTCAGAGTAAAAATCTCCGGTCCTCAAATAATCATCTCCATTTCTGTCCCTCTCATACATATGGTTTTGTTCATTCTTTCTTTCAATCCATTCTCCTGTAGAACGCGCTGCCTCTCGAAATCAGGATGGCTACATAAAGAAAGTACGCGAGCTCTTGTTTGATATAATCATGGCAGAATCATCTTAATAACGTCCTAATAGAACTTACGTATTTACAATACACATAATTATATGTTTATGTATATTTAATATTTATGCATGTGTTATATACTTACATTTAAATTATTTATAATATATCTTATTGAATAAAATTTTATCTTTGCACCACCCTAAGGTTGTCTGGTAGAGAATGCCAGGCATTAAGTCCGCCATGTAATATTTGCTGTTGCTTTATATGTTGCAAAAGTTTAAATCAATAAAAATAAATAAATTTGATGGATTAGATGGATGACCCAATGCTTAGGTGAGCACGTGCCGAGGGCTGAATGGTATGAGGGTGTATAAACATGTCATATTGCTAACGTTGCGCCTCAGGGTACCAGGTGGAACCCTGTTGTACTGAAGCCCTTATACCCCTACAAAGGACCTCTGGGGATGGACCGTTTTTGTCCTATACTCGAGGGAATAACATGAACAAAAAAGAAACTACTACACAAAGAAAGAGACGTTTAGAGAAGGCGAAATTGAAGCGACAGGAAATGATTGCTATGAAAGCGATATCCACCAGCGACATTGCTTCTTAGAAAAAAATAGTTTAGCACTAGCTAAACATAGAGAAAACGAAAATATTAAAAAAGTAAAAATAAAATAAAAAAAAAAAACATTTTTAAAAACAAGCGTTTTAATATGCAATACGAAATAAACTAGCTGGTTAGGTACCCATCAATAAACAAACATCTCAGAATTCGGAGATATCCTATGGATCTCCTGAATGACGAACAGTACACATATTGTGATTAGTTAATGTATTGAATACAAATGAAAGTAGTTGGTTAGGTATTCATCAGTGGACAAAGGATCGTGAACTACGGAGATACTCTATAGAACTCTTTAGTTATCAACAGTACACATATTGTGGTTAGTTATTGTATTGAATACGAAAGAAAATAGCTGGTTAGGTACCTATCAGTAGACAAAAGATCGTGAACTACAGAGATACTCTATGGAACTCCCTCAATAAAGAACAGTACACATATTATGATTAGTTATTGTATTGAATACAAAAAATAATAGTTGGTTGGGTACCAATCAGTGGACAAAGGGTCGTGGATTACTGAAATACCCCATAGAACTCCTCAGTGACAAACAGTACAAACATTGTGATTGGTTATTGTGTTGAATAAGAAGAATAGTAACTGGTTAGCTCCCCGTGTGGTGCCGGGGGTAAAGAATTGCACCACCCCATCTCTTCCCGTGGATGTCGTAGAAGGCGACTATGGGACCATTCCAGAGGATGGGCAGCAGCGTC
Organism: Eudonia mercurella; assembly: GCA_963082485.1. Taxonomy (NCBI): domain Eukaryota; kingdom Metazoa; phylum Arthropoda; class Insecta; order Lepidoptera; family Crambidae; genus Eudonia; species Eudonia mercurella. Next base: position 6,837,043 of record OY720041.1, on the reverse strand, counting down.
TCTCTGTGATTATTCTCACCTTACTGCGATCGCCAACCCGCCTGCCAAGCGTGGCGATTATGGCGAATTCCCTTTAAAATGATTTATCCTTGAGGGAGGCCTTTGTCCAGCAGTGGACGTCTTTTTGACTGAGATGATGAACTGGTTAGGTACCTAGCAGTGGACAAAGGGTCTTGGACTACTGAGATACCACATAGAACTCCTCAGTGACAAACAGTACACATATTGTGATTGGTTATTGTGTTGAATACGAATAAAAGTAGCTGGTTACGGATCTATTAATGGACAAAAGATCTAGCCGTAGTCAACTAACAATCTCTTCGAAGACACTGACACCCCATGTAAGTTCGCATTGTAGAAGAAGCAAAAATATGTGATCAAACATTATCATAACAAAAAGAAAAATGTATAAGTAATTAAAAAAAAAAACGTGTTGAAAAAAATCCACGAGCGGGATTCAAATCCGCTCCATGACATAACGAGTCAGGTGCACTACCAACTACGCTATCGTGGCTCAATCCAACTCGCCGAAATTAATCAACACTATCTACTTTTACTTTATAAGCCAAAGGAGCTCTATTCAATGTCGACAACTACGTCATCAACATCCGATCTTAATATTTTTACAAATATTGAAAGATCAGTTAAGAATTAATCGCCTCTGTGGTCTAGTGGTTAAGACCACCGGCTTAGACCCAGAGGTCCCGGGTTCGATTCCCAGCGGGGGGTACATCTTTGTGTACTCGGTTTGGTTGGTGGTAGAACTTATTTGTCCGCCTGGCTAGCTACCACCATCTTATCTAAATATGTCGCCATAACATCAATGTTTGTAGCATTGTTGTGTTCCGGCAGCCAGAGATAAGATAGCCAGTATCTCACTAGTTGTGAGGGTCCCGGGTGAAGTGCGCTTCCATCATTGGCTTTATCATCACTTAACATCAGGTGTGATTAAGGCACTGTGCTTACCCGTAAATATAAAAAAAAAAAAAAAAAAGAATTAGGCAAGCTATATTTATGATAATTTACATATTATTTTACTCATATTTGCGAAATATTGTTGTGATTGAGCCACGATAGCATAGTTGGCAGTGCACCTGACCGGGCATGGGTGCGGGTTCGAATCCCGCTCGTGGATTGTTTTTCAACACTTCGTATTTTTCAAATTCTAATTTGTTCGCTCGTTGCTTATTGCGTAAAATTATATGTAAAGAATCATAAATATAGCTTGCCCAATTCTTAACTGATCTTTTGTAAAAATATTAAGATCGGATGTTGATGACGTAGTTGTCGACATTGAATAGAGCTCATTGAACAGAGAGTCATGGGGTACGGGTTCGAATCCCACTCGTGGAAATTTTTCAACTCTTTGTCTTTCTTCTTACCATATTTACTTTTTATTTATTTAAATGTAAGTGCATATAAAAGAAGAAATAAAGTATATAAGTTGCGAACCCCCCCGCCCTATCATCTAAATGCCACTAAACATTTACAGAATACACTAAACATGCACACTAGCCTAGGCCCAAGACACCGTATTCGTAGAACAAGGGTACGACGAGCTGGTTCACACGCGTTCTATACCAGGTACAGACATGTACCTGGGCGCTTCTCCCCACCACCACGACCCGGTCAACCCGAGCCGAGGTCCGAGCCTTTAGAGGCGCCCTCGGGTTGATCCCCCCGATCCGATCCGAACCCCTCGAAGAATCTAGTAGGGCACGGGGACACGCACTAGTGCGTGATGCCTCTAGAAAACCTCAGAAGGTGATAAGTTTCACATGGCTTGAGGAACCCTTTACGTTTCTCGCCGCCCCCGAAAAAAAGCCAGGTGAAGCTGAAAATGCCATCGGCAAACTCTCCAAAAAAAACATACCCTAAATATATATTTTTTTAAATCTTAGAATTTTTGTTTGTCCGTCTGTCTATTTGTTTGTTAGGTACTCTATCACACACAAACCGCTCAACAGATTTTGATTAAATTTTCTTTGTTAGAAAGCAGAATTATCTAAAAAAGTACGGTGTTACATCTAAATCAGTTGGGTCAGATCATAGACACAGCTTGACTTCTCTGTGGTACACCACCACCATTCATAGTGGTGTATACGAACTTCTTATGGTAAAAAAAATATTTAATATCCTTTATAATCATTTTTATAGCTCTTACGAACGGAGTCACGGGCAAATTTTAATTATCCATAACTAACTTTTTTTTAGAAGTAGCCGTTACTTAGAGTCACTACTAACTAACTACCTTTACCTTTAGGTTTACCAGAACTTCTAACTGCCGGAATACAACAATGTTGATAACATGGTTGTTATGGCGACATATTTAGATAAGATGGTGGTAGCTAGCCAGGCGGAATTAGAACAAGCCCTACCACCGACCAAACCGAGCACAATCTGTACCCCCGCTGGGAATCGAACCAGGGACCTCTGGGTTTGAGTTCTTACCACTAGACCACAGGTGCGGTAAAAATTCTTAAATATGTTAATATTTTTTATGACAATTCTACCACCAGTTTTACCGCCTCTGTGGTCTAGTGATAAGACCACCGGTCTCAGACCCAGCAGTCTTGGTTTGATTCCCAGCGGGGGTTCAATTTATCGCGGTGGCGCATTCTTAATTTAATACCATAAATATAAATAGGATAATTTATAATAAAGCTTCCCCGTAATATTAAAAAAAAATACGATCACTGATTGTGCATTTCGCCTCTTTAACACAATCAAAAATTTTGGTCTCAATACGAAAATAGCAGTTCACATATACCCCAACGCGAGTTATTGTAAACTTCGCCGCGCCAAGTCGAAACTACTTAATCCTTACAATTACAAGTCCTGACTAGGTATGACTAATCCCTACTTTCATAAATAGATCTGAGAAAATAAATCTAAGCTTTTTACTATTAAATGTTACATTGTTATTACAATGTTAACTAAACTTTTAAGATTTAAATGTATTATAATATTTTTAATATAAAATCATATATTACGTAAGTGAAATAGGAATTATAATAAATTATCACAAGAAGTTACCAAGAAGCACCGTATTGGAGTCTTGTGTGCAATCTGCGGCTACTGCAATGCGTGCGACTCTAGTCACAAGCATCGCTAGGTTTCTTTGATAAACAAACGCCTACACTTCCACGCAACAAATTATTTGCGATTGGTCATTTTGTCAGCCAATAGTGAAAATACTGTGTTGGAGCATTAAAAAATAAATGTTCTCAGATGGTACTTCAAACATGTTATTTTTACACATTAGTGGTCCTCGTATTGTATACGCGGGACTCGGGAAAACGTCCTCACATAGTTTGTGTAAAGTCTAACACAAGGTCCTCGCATTGTACTGGGCTCAAGAAAAAGTGTGTGAAAGCGAGTCCTCGGATTGTCATGTCTAGTCCGGCCATTGGGTCCTCGAAAGGTTAACACAAACGTCCTCGGAAGGATGTCTCCATAAGCGTTGGCAGTGTATTTTAAGTCCCCGCATTGGTCAACGAAAGTTAATAAACAAAATGCTGCGATAACGCCACAAGAATAGACCTGTCAATTAGCAATGTATGTTCTGTTTCTTTCCATCGTATTAAAAAAGCAATACAACGTCATTAACATAGTTTTTGAGAGAGTCCTCGGTTGGGTGATATAAAACCATAGTCCTCGAAAGGCCGTCTGTACAAACAGGGGTGTGTGTGTGTGTGTGTGTATGTGTGTGTGTATGTGTGTGTGTGTGTGAGCGAATGTGATTATTACATTAGATATTAGGAAATAAAGGTCTCTAGTTCATCATAATTTATATTTTTTAGCCAAGTTATTAATAAGGATTTACATTCTTTATAAGTTTTATTATAGATGTTGAGTTCATTATTTATTTTATTATATATACGGGCAGACCGAGAAGCGAACTGTACGCTTGCAAATTTTGTTTGAGTTGGGGGTATGTAAGCAACAGCATACATTCTTCTTCTCCGTACCGTATCAGGTTTGTAAGGTAAGTATTTGTGTTTCCTTAATATTGCATGCAGAATATATAATTTTCTAATAGATAGTAGACTGCATGTCTGGTAAAGTTCAGAAGTTGAGAAAGTTCGTTTCTTGAAGTACATAACTTTCAAGAGCGTTCTTTGTGCTCTTTCGACTTCCAGAAAGCGAGTCTTTAAAGCGCCACCCCAGACCGGAATGCAGTAAGTGACGACAGATTGGACCAGAGAGATGTAAATGTCGTTTAATAGTTTTTTTGGGACTATGTGGCGCAAGGTCTTAAACATCCAAATGAATTTGCGAACTCTAGCTGATAGATGTTCGATTTGGGGATACCAAGATAATCTTTCGTCAACCACTACACCCAAGTACTTGGTTTGGTTTACTTTTCCTATTGATGGACAGTTGCAGTCGTAATTCGAAATAATGCCACATGAGTGGATTTTTATAACAAAATTTTGGGAAGGCTGTGAGCTGCTATAGATATTGTAACAAATATAGTTTGTTTTGTCTGTGTTTAGAGTGAGTAAATTGTTTTTAAGCCATTTAGCAACCTGAGCCATCCCTTGTTCAACACTGACACGAGCCTCATCCCAATTCGACCCAGTAAAAACAATAGCAGTATCGTCCGCATACGAAAATATGTTTGCGTTTTTAAGTTTCATGTTGCACAGGTCATTGATATAGACGAGGAAAAGAGTTGGGCCCAATACGCTTCCTTGAGGAACACCGTAGTCGACACTAGTACCTTCGCTAGTAATACCATCAAGTTTCACTCTCTGAGTCCTACCTGTAAGGTAGTCCTCAAAGATTGAGAGTTGTTTACCTCTAATTCCAATCTTTTCTAATTTGCATAAGAGAATTGGAACGGAGACAGTATCAAAAGCTTTTTTGAGATCTATAAAGCAAGATATAACTTTAGTGCCATTGTCTAAGTTATTGACTATGGTCGAAGTAAAGGATGTAATAGCATCTTCAGTTGAAATTCCGTTCCTAAAGCCAAATTGAGAAGTCGAAAGAATGTTATAAGTATTAAGATAGTTAAAAAGACGGGAATTTAATAATTTTTCTAATATTTTTGATAAGACTGTTAAAACTGAGATAGGCCTATAGTTATTAATGTCATCTCCGGGGCCACTCTTATGTATGGGAGTTATAATAGACTCCTTAAGCAAAGATGGAAAAGTGCCTGTTTCAAAACACAAATTGCCGAGGTGTGCTATAATAGGCGATATTTCAGTTTTTATATGTTGGATATATTTGGTGGGGATGTTGTCCCATCCAGGAGCACTGTCTGGTTTTAGATTCCTGATGATGTTTTCAACTTCCTCGCTGTCTGTCTCTAACAGAGAAAAAGATTGGGGTTGGCTTGGAAGGTTGCGTAAGTATTTTTGTGCTTCATCTTTGGACATAGTGGCTACAATATCGTTTGCAAGTTGCTTACCTATATTTGCAAAAAAGTTATTTATATGGTTTGCTGATTCGAGACGGGATGGCTTTATGTCATTTAATTCAGAATTTGTATTTTTGTTTTTATTGCTATATGTTAACATTTTAATATTTTTCCATAATTGTTTATTATTTGTAATAGAGGTGTTAATCATGTTTCTTTCATAGTTTCTTTTTGTTTTTCTAATAAGATTGTTGAGAAAGTTTCTGTACCTAGTGTACGTAATTTTTTTTAATATATTACCAGGATCATTACGTAATTGTTTTTGCATTTTATTGCGGTTTTTTATGCAGTTTAAGATGCCTTTTGTCATCCATGGCTTTAGTGTACGCTGACTTTTAGGAACTCGGAGGGTAATTGTATTTTCCTTTAGTGACTCGATTATTTTGTTTGTCAAAGTGGTGGTAATAAAATTAGGGTCTTTACAAAAAAGTAGGTCGGACATATTTTTCTTTTGTAGATATTTTAGAGCATTTTCATAATCAATTTTTGTTTTTGTTTTAGATATAGGCTTATGTAATTTAGTTTTAGCTATAGTGAGGAACGTGGTGTAATGATCAGTAATAGTTGTTGTCAAAACGGCTATGAAAGCCTTGTGTTTTTTAGGGTTTATTTTTAGCAGGACGTGATCAAAACAACTACTTTCTCTTGTAGGTAAACTATGACCAGGCAGAATACCATGGGCTGACAGCATATTTAAGTAGGACATTCTATTATTTATTTCATGCAATTTTTCCTTTGATTTCGGTAAAATATTAATATTGATATCACCAGCTATAATTACATTATTAGATGAATTGATATTGGTTAAATGATTACACAATGAATTTATAAAACTATCTGGATTAGTGATAGATGGAGATCGATATATACCCAGTATAGAGTGATTGGCTATATCTACTTGCAAACAAGATGCATGGATTAATTTCACTTCTTTGATTTTTGGTTGTAGTGATTGTTTTGCATAAACGACAACTCCATCATTCTGGTTCAACCTGGACGTGACTCCTGAGCAATAATTGTTTAGTTTAGGTATTGGTTTATTTGTATCAATGCGGCACTCAGTTAAAATAATGATATCAGTTTCGAAGGCAAGTGAAGACACATTAGTCATAAAATCGTCGAAATTGCAGTAAATACTTCGAATGTTCTGAGCAATTACAGTTAGGTCCGTATTTTTAACTTGACAGTGGTTAGGTAGTTCTGCGGGATCACATGTTACTGATTCTGCTATATTTATATTGTCCATTTCGGTAATAGTTTGAATTGTATCACACATTGTTAAATACGGTTGAGAATGCAGTGCATAATAGGCGGTGTGAAAGAAAAGGAGTAGTTGTAGTTACCAACTCTATTTCAGTGTGAATATTTGATATATATTGATTATAAAAACTGTAGCAAGTAATAATTTTCTTAAAGGTATAAAGTTTATAATATAAGTATTTATTTATTTTATTTATTAACGTACTTTTTGACCGTTTATTCAGATATATTATTGTTATAATAAATAGTATAGTGTATTTTTGAGTATTGTTTAATTTTATGTAAATATGAGTAGAGGCAACATTTTTCTTGAACATGGGATATTTATATATTATACTTTTAAGTTTGTATATGTGTTTGTTAATATACGAGTATACACGTATTGTTAAAATTATTTTTATTTTTGTACATATTATAGTGTATCCGGTAATGATTTCATTATGGGAATTAAATTTACTATATAAGTAGGGTAGGGTAGGGTAAGTAGGGTAATAATAGCTAAAAATAATAGATAGCTATTAGTAGAGGCCTATGTCCAGCAGTGGACTAAGATAGGCCGATGATGATGATGATGATGAATAATAGCTATAATAATAAAACATTTATTTTCAGAGAAACAACTGAAGTTGATGAAATATCATCAACAAATGTACTCAATGTTCTATATAATATTGAACTTGTATTGTAACGCAAACTACGAATTCTTACAGACTACTGAGATAAAAAAGAGTATAGAAATAGCTCTTGCTTAGTTTCTTGCTGCCTCTTACGTTAAGTTATACTGAAAAAGTTACTTACTTACTTACTTATCTATACAAGGTCTTCAAGTCAAGTTTTGGGTTTTATGAAATTATGGTTAGTTTTGTCGCTTAAAAAATAATATTTACATTTATAAAAAAAATGAAAACGCAATAGTCAATTATTAAAATCACATCAAGAGGAGAACATATGTACAATTACGCAGTTTTATTCAATTACGGTATGCTAGCCTAAAATCTGTTCACTTCTATGTACACTTTTATACAGACAGCTGTTTACTAGTTTTAAAGTAACTCCCGTCCCGTCCGGCAGGTGGCGCTGTTCCAGCTGACTGAGGTGACGCTGATGGTGTCAGTGTGGTGGCGGCGCAGCGTCAAGCGCAACGAGATGGTCGGCTGGTTCTCCATGGGGCACTCCTCCTCGGGTCGCGACGAGCAGCGGCACTGGGAGGACCTGTGCGAGAGACAGGGGGAGCAGGTACGGACAGTGACGAGCAAAGGCACTGGGAGGAACTGTACAAGAGACAGGGGGAGCAGGTACGGTCCGCTACATGCAAATGCACTGTGGGAACTGTACGAGAGACAGGGGCGCAGGTACGGACAGCTACAAACAAAGGCACTGGGGGAAATGTACAAGAGACAGGGGAGCAGGTACGGACAGCTACAAGCAAAGGCACTGGGGGGATCTGTCTGAGAGACAGGGGGAGCAGGTACGGACAGCGACAAGCAAAGGTACTGGGGGAACTGTACGAGAGACAGGGGCGCAGGTATGGACAGCTACAAGCAAAGGCACTGGGGGATCTGTGTGAGAGACAGGGGGAGCAGGCACGGTCAGCGACAAGCAAAGGCACTGGGAGAAACTGTGCGAAAGACAGGGGGAGGACGTACGGTCAGCGACGAGCAAAGGCACTGGGAGAAACTGTGCGAAAGACAGGGGGAGCAGGTACGGTCAGCGTCGAGCAAAGGCACTGGGAGAAACTGTGAAAGACAGGGGGAGCAAGTACGGTCG